>JAGSMT010000152.1:1200000-1753937 GCA_029286875.1 Lamproptera curius
AAGATGTAACAAGCTGCTTAAACTATTCTAGTGTCAGAACAACACAAAGGCAACTTCAAACAAGCATTCATTAACTGTCTCTTTATGAGATTATACATCGCGGTTGCTTGATATTGAACTCTATACTAAACAACCGTTTCAGCTTGTTCTAATTTACTTATCAGAATTTAGTTAACTAATTAACATGCTTAACATGCATAATCAGCCTATTATAATTAACATATTTATTGAGTTATTTTATTAAAGCTCATTTTTCTTACAACCTTATGTAAAATTAATGAATCTCTTAAGGCTGCTATGGCGGTTACCGTTAAAATAGGTATTCAGCTTTTTTATTTTTTAATGTCCTAAAATTTTATTAAATTGATGTAATAATAACATTTTACAAAAAGAATTTTCATATATTAAAGAAAGTGGGTGAATGAAGTTGCACAAGCGAAAATTTCAGGCGCAAGACACAAATTAACTTTTATATTAAGATACGAAGAACAGTATTACTTGCTTCATAACGTAAGTTGCAAACATTATGAAGCAGGATTGTCACAGATTCGCAACCTCATTTATTATTATGAGTATAATAATGGAACCGTTTTACTATACTTTTCGGTAGACTTCAGTACATATTACTGCCAATAAGCAGTAGTGTGATAACACTGTTTTATTCCGGTTTAAAGGACTATCCTACCGTAAATAATTTTTATGTCCAATGCCTTCATGTGCTGAGAAAATACGGCATATTTGTATTGTATTGTATGGTAGAGTAAATTGCTAATTAAAGCATAAACTCCGTGTTCATCCAACTTTATAACAAAATTTTGTAATCCGTTTACGAAAACAAATATTTTATAGGTAGGGCCAGCAACATATAACAATCATAGCGCCGTTATACAATTTATTTGTTCAAGCTAAGGTAGAAGCCATTAAAGTTGAAGAATAGCGTATGTCGTCAGTTTTACGAGGTAATTCTAAACAAATATCATTTAGGCTAAACTTATTTCCATTGTCACTTAACACACACATTAGGCCCTTAAGTTAACCTTGTTTTCGGAATCGTTTAAAGCAAAGCTAATTTACATAACGAGGAAAGTATCTTCTCACTTAATCTAAGTTTTATCGACACTTCTCACAAATTTAACCAAAATTTTAAAAAGTTCGATTCGATTATCTTTACTAATATAACAACGAGGAAAGATTTTTTTTCGAATAGGCTCCATAACTTCTAATAATGACCGTTACTTCTCAAAATATTTTTAGAAATATAATGTATGTGGCAGTTGGCCGGGCATGTGGTCAGAAGAACTGATGGTCGATGGGCAAATGAGGTTCTGGAGTGGAAGCCGCGTTCGGGAAGACGGAGCGTTGGTCGACCTATGCGTAAAAACCTAACACCTAAGAGACCTACCTCTCACTTTGCAAAATATTTCAACTCGTATGTCAAAAATATACTAAGTGTAATGGTAGGTTTTATTTTTATTATTGATCATGTCTATATTACGTTTCTCACTGTTACTTTCTATTAACTCTTGATAACTCTTCCAACCAGTAGTTATGTAAATTATTACATATACTATTTTATGAACCATGTGTATAATACACTGAATAAAGTTAACTAGGAAATCAATTTAAATCGCTTTGACTAACTCCCGTGAAAAGTTAGGATAAAGAGTCAATAGCATTTAAAAATATTTAAAAGAATGAAAAAGACTCTCCTACAAATAAAAAAAACAGTAGAAATCACATGTATGTAAATGTTAGAACAATGCCACAATTAGCATTTCATGTCATATTTTGAAAGTTTTCATACCCCTTAAATGAAATTTTACTTTAAATACATCACTTGCATAAAATGCTCTTTTACAAAGGCTGAACAAGAATATAACACATGTTGCTTCAGCAAGTAGTGCCGTAACAACACAAAGGAAAGTTCAAACATCACGCGTTAACTATCTCTTTATGAGATAATGTTATGAATTGTTTCTTTATCATTATCATCATCCTATGTCAGTCCACTGCTGGACAAAGGCCTCCCCTAATGCACGCCACACCTTCTCTATTAGGGGGTTTTAAGACCGTATCCCACCACGCTGATCCAATGCTGGTTAGTAGGAGGTTCGCCAGAGCCTCGTCCGTTGTTCGGCAAGGTGCACCATTTGCAGGTGAGGTTGGCTTGGGCTCCGAAGATGTAAGGGGTACATGCAGCATAAACTGTTTACTTCGTGTAAATCAGAATTTTGAACTTATTAGCCTTAAGTAACTTTTATTAACAAGTTTTAAATATTTTATAATTTTTTCTATATTAATCAGAATTTTTTAAAGCTAACTAAAATTATTATCGTTTGTATAATCAAGAAACCACTCTTTACTAGTCTGAAATGGCACTTATGCTAATTTATGTTACGGCCATTATGTTAATATTAAGATTATGTGCCAAAATTCTACGGAAATTAGCTTATATTGTTATATTCACTTTAGTATTCGTAAGCGCGTAGTTTTCAAATGAATAAAAGTGTGTCTTAAAAGTCGAACAAGCCCAAATCTCAGGCGCACGAAAGAACTTGGTTTTATTTTAAGCTAGGAAGAACAGTACTCTTATAAGATGCACAAAAACTTTGCAACTAGAAAGACGAAAATAATTTGCTATGCAGTCACTACATACATAACGTTTTGCATATTAAAAAGTTACTTTACTCTAGAAATTTAAAAATTAATAAAAGGGGATCTCTTTATTGTAAGTATATTTTCTATCAACGTAGCCCCCGTGCCCCGAAGCAGGGGGGGTCGCAAGTATTTTTATAAATCGGAGTTCATTTATAGATAAACGTTTTCAACTCTTCTTATTTGTAAAAGATATTCAACGGCAAAAAGAATGTAAAATGAAATTATTATATGCTAAATAATATTGCTTTTAGCATCCACGCGAATAGATTGATTGTAACAACCATTCTAGCGTCAGAAAGCGATTTGTGCACAATTTGAAATTAATAGCGTGAGTCAGCAATTTCACGACTTAATTCCAAACAAACATTATTTAGGCTAAACTTATTTCCATTTTACTTATTAGGTACATTAGGAACTAAGGTCTAAATCGCTTTACTTCGCAATCGTCTAAATCTAGAACTATGTTTACATTTACGCAATTAATCAAATCAAGTTCAACTATAGTCAATATGGTTAATATTTCTTTTGAATACAATGTAAAACAAATTAGGTGATTTACAAATTCCTTGAAAGTAAAGACAAGAAAATCTTTCTACTTATTGACGCTATCATCGATTTATATAACAAAATGGCAGACGACCCTTGAAAATAAAGGCGAAAATAAGAAAACAAAAGCGATTCAAAATAAAAGCAAGTAAATTTTGTGAAGTGTGTAGGATTTTAACTGCCATAATGACAACTTTGTCTTTGTACAAGTTTATGAGAAAATATGAGCTTATTTATTAATTAAACGAATTAGGAGATTTAGAAAACGGAGCACAGTTTTCTGTTGCACATTCTTATGATATAATTTATTTCGTTTTATGTATTAAAATAAATAACTCCACCATCGACTGATTATCAGATGTAATAAAAGAATCGACCAAAAGAGCACTAATTGTATGTACAATATTATTAGTGATGTTTTAGTGCAACTATCATACAATTTAATTAAATTATAAATTAGACTTTTCAAGACAACTACATTTAGCCACTAAAACCGTTGATCGGAAGTTATCAGCTAAGTGAAGTTTTAATTAAACTTAGCGTTGCTTAACGTTTGTTAAGTATAGAATATAGACTGTAAACAATTTCTGTTAGAACTGATTCTTAAGCGTTGTCCAAATTTATATACTGTATTGAGCAATAAAATTATAGTTTGGTATTTTCATACCAACCAAATTACAAATACATAATTTTGGCACCTTTTAATATTTTCTTGCTGTATGTTATATCTGGCAAAACAATATCTAATAATATAAATAATTTTATAGGAAATTACATTGAATTAAATATCTTATCGTCTCGATTTTTTTGGTTCGCGATAAATATCTTTTGTGAATAATTTTAAATTAAAAGACACATGCATTTTTATTATGCGGTAAGTTTAAGGTAAGGGCCTCCTTTATCAAAATGCGAGAACACGATTTTGCCCATTTTTTTGCTAACCATAGTGTATACTTCTATGGATTTTTATTCACAGAAGTATCCTATCTCGTCATTAAAACATTAGAAGACAGTCAAGCCTTGGACTGACGCTGAATTGGATATACATAAAGCATCTATTTTTCGTCTATATTCACTAACAAAATGAGTATAAACAATACCAATTATAAAAGAAATCATAAATTGTGATCACCAATAAAGTATCTGTTATATATCTGTAAAATTATCAAAATTAATATTATTCAATGTCACACTAGATGAATCCCGTTTTTTACTTGGTAAAAACATCTTTATATTTTTTATCTTCTGTGCCAACTTACAGTAAATGTATGCATTAAACGTACATACATTCTTCAATATACGTATGTATTACCCGCTCGTGTATATCCTACCTTTTCTTCCCCTTATCCATATAGATTTACCCGAGTTATAATTTAAATGCAGAGCGACTGATATCTTCCCTCTAACAAATTATATATGACTGCCTCCGTAGCCTAGTGATATGGGCGTCTGCTTTAGAAACCGGAGGTCGTGGGTTCGAATCCTGCGGGGATGCAACAAATTTTCATTGTTGTTTCCTAGTTGGTTAGGGCAATTTGGGCCGATCACCCAATTGTCTGAAAAGTAAGATGATCCATGCGTCGGATGGGCATGTAAAAAGTCGGTCCACCCACCAACCCGCATTGGACCAGCGTGGTGGGATACGGTCCAAACCCCCTAATGGATAGGGGTGTATTAGGAGAGGCCTATGTCCAGCAGTGGACTACCGAAGGCTGATGATGTGTGATGTGATGTGAACAATTTATAAAAACAAAAACCCAAAAGGGTTAACTGCATTCGATTAATGGATAAGTTACGGTTATGGTAAGTACATATACATTTTTATTATCATTCGGTGTTTATTTTTTTAAATCACAAAAATAACTGTACGAACATTTAGGAACTAAATTTGACAATATAAATATTCGAAACAACCCGTACGTACGTACGTACGAGATTCAAAAGGTTTTCTTGGGGCAAAATGTACTTCGCTAACAATTTGTTTTTTCCTACTGGAGAAGAATTACGAGAATGATACTCGAGTTTTATCTTTTTACACAATGAGCGCCTGTTGTCCTGTTCTTACATTCTCATGTCAAAATTAATTTTAATAGGTAGTATAAAAATAATTATCTATCCTGATATTTCTATAACATAATCGTTAGCTATTTTATTACAATCGCTTATAACTAGACAAAATAATAATAATACATGATAACCTTTACTTAATATTAAAGTTTTGAGTTGAAAACAAGAAACACTTGAAAAGGTAACAATTTTTTCAAAGCACATTTACTCATAAGATCTTGCTTGTAAAATTATTAAGTTTGATAAAACCAGTATTTTTATAAAAAAAATACAGATTCTTTTTCTATATAACACTACGGGGGTAAAGTCATGCTAGCTAGTAAATAAATTGAATTAAATTAAATTACTGCCAAAAATAAACATGTCATCTTTAATTCACTCGGAATATTTGCAGACTCTAAATATTACCGCAGGGGATTACCCCTCGCTCCCACAAAGTATTCTTTTAGGACGGTCACGTACACAAACGTAAATGGAAAAATGTATCAATATTAGATTTTATTTTTTATTTCATTCGATTTTGTACGATTAACGATTCTGTAGTGAAGTCTTTTTATATTTTATATATCACAAAAGAACACCTAAGATAATTACCTACCGTGAGATAAAGGATGTTTTGTATCGTATAACCAGTAAAAACGCTGGCTATGGTGAACTTTAAACACATTAGTGTTTTCACACTGCTGCTTTGCGGTAGAAATAGGCACCGCGGTGGTACCCACCTAGACGCCCCCCGTAAAAAGGGGACCCACCACCTGTATATCCTATAAATCGAGCATTAAATAAATATTCGTTCTAGTTTCATAAATCTGTAATCAATTTCACAAACAACCTTTTCCGACTATATCGATCCGCTCAATCGATCCAGCCTATTGTTTGATACTTACTTTAAAATAAACAATAAACTGTTAAAAGGCGATAAGAGAAAACTGTAAATAGAAAAACATTTTAAATTGTCAGTTATCAAAATCAGTTAAAGTTTTATAATATTATACAAAGCAAAAATATATTACTCGTCGTGGAAGAAGTAGTAAATAGTAAGAAGAAGTAAATAGTATTCCCCAAGGTGTACAAAAGTTATATTGATATTGTGAATCTATTAATTGAAAGTCTTCAGCAAGAATTGTTAGTTTAACAAGCAGTAATTAAGCAAATCTGCCCCGGCTATTATTGCGACTCTATTAATTAATTTTAAAAGCATTTCATCTAAAGCTACGATTATTTTCTAACCCTTCTTTGTTTAATAAATAACACATAGTCTGTCGTTTTTCTTTTTACAATTTATTGAGAACAATACAAATTATAATAACTTTAACAATGAGTTTGAACAAACCAAAGACAATTTATAAAGAGGTTAAAAGTCATTATACGAGCACGGCACGTGTTAGACGGTTATAAAGATAAAACTTTTGTGATACACTCCTGAATCTTTTCCTGTTGGGAAATAACAAATCGTTACGGGAAAACTTTTCCTCGTAAAAAACCGGCTGCGTTGCCTAATTCTCTTGAAACAATGACTTCTATTTAAATTTAATACATTATTATTATTTTGCTTACATAAAAAATTGAAAATTGCTTTATTTTTTTGCTTGTCGCCACGATTACTACTGAAAGCAGTAACAATAAACGTCATTGTAATATTATTATGCTACAATTAATCGTGCGAAGCCAACTAATATTAACCATATTGGTGTTAAACATTCATTCCTAATGAAGTTTTAAAAAATATTGATAATAATACTAACGATAATATTCACATCCGACGCATGGATCATATTACTTTTCAGACAATTGGGTGATCGGCTCAAATTATCTTAATCAGCCAGAAACAACGATAACACAAAGTTGTTTTCCTGCGCGATTCGAACCCACGACTTCCGGTTTATAAAGCAAGGGCCAATACCGCTATACCATGGAGGCAGTTTTCCTTCTCTATATCGAAATAATTTTCAAGCCCGCATTCCGCAACCCAAAAATATATATATTTTCTAATAGAATGTGTAAAAAGAAATACGACAGAGTAATACAATTTGTTTTAAAAAGGTTAGAAAAAAACGTTGCTTCGCGTTTTAAAATTAATAAATAGAGTCGTAAAAAGTCAGGGCAGATTTGCATCTTGTGGTGCAAACTTCCTCAAAGCTTTATGTTGAACTAACAATTCTGGTTGAAGATTAGAATTTACACAATATCAATATAACATCTGTTAACCTTAGAGAAAACTATTTACTTCTTCAACGACTAGGAATAATTTTTTTCCCTTTGTATAATATTAGAAAACTTGTAAATAATTTTGATAACTGAGACATTGAAATTCTTTTAATATCTATACTTTTCTCTTATCGTATTTTAATCAGTTTATAAAACTAAAATTAAGTAAGTATAAAACAACAGGCTGCATGACTTCACAATATCAATTTGACGACCCTTTGACGAAGCGGTCATTGAACCCAACTGTTACGCCACAAGGTGTGTATTGCATTCCCACTACAGGAAAAATATCATGTTATAGACATAGTGTTTTTCTCATGTCTGGGTGTAATCTATATAATGTGTATTTATTTACAAAAGAAATTAAGTCTATTTATTATCAGTATTGTTGTTTCCTATTTCGTAAACTATATTATTTTATGTTATTTCTTTAGAAATGTTATATTATATTATTATAAATCGTTTTACTTTTTCGTAAATCATGTTAAACTTTTTCTGTAAAGGCAACTTTTGGGTCAATGCCAAGTTAAAGTTATGAGCCGTTATATCTCTCTTGTCACGTCCGTTTTATCTATTTATACTTAAAAATATATACACATAAAAAAACAAATGCTATTATACTATTATATAAAATTTTCAAAAAAGCACAGAAGGGGTAATAATTTGTTTAAAAAAATTGTCAAATTCAATAGGTGCCAAAAATTATGCCATTATTAGTATTACAAAAAGCGTTATGTAAGTAACAATTTATAGACTTGTATAAAAACAAAAACCTATAAATTTATTCTAAAAAGATCATAATTAAATAATTACCAAATAGATAAAACTTTATTCCGTATATTAATTAATTTTTAATTTGTGTCGTTTTTATGTTGTGTCTTATATTTAGATATGCGATCGCGAACAAAAGCTTACGTAAAAGAAACCTTTGTCACTTCAAACGTAAGTTTCGTATTCGCTAGAAACTAAAAGGGCACCTAAAATATGCAGCCGATGCAATATGAAGTGGTCGAAAGTCGAGATATTGCGATGCATAAAACATTCAATCGAGAGCTATTCACAGATTGGCCTGAAAACCTTTCGACCATTTCCACTAACATTTGCTTCTTATACTTTTAGATCATACGTTTGTTCATGTTACTTTTAATGTTCATTACAAACAAATACAATACGGTGAATGAACTACCTTATCGCAACTAGTGTTAGACTATGCACAATAGATGTGTTCCAAATAAGTGGTTCTTTTTTTTTTTTTATTGCATACGCAGGCAGACGAGCAATCGCAACCACATGCTGGAAAGTGGTCACCGACGCCCGTAAACATTGGCAATACTGGTATCACCAACGTGCTGCCTACCGTGAGACATAGGATGTTAAGCCTCGTTTACCCAGTAAATACGCTGGCTACGGGCCTTCGTACCTGAACACAGTAGTGTTTTCAAACTACTGCTTTGCGGTAGAAATAGAGACCGCGGTGGTACCCACCCAGACGGTCTCCTGTAAACAGGGGACCTATCACCGCTAACAGTTTTTTAATTATTTAGGTCGTTATGGGTAATATTACTAAATGAAATATAAAAATAATTGTGTACTGGTGCTGAAATATCACTCAATATATATAGTTTCATTTTGAATCATTTAATTATATTTTTATATATATTATATTTTACATATCAAATCCAGTAATTTACGGATTTTTTGCAAAAGTTATATGAATTTGTTCCCGACATTTCGGACTCTACAGCATCCATGATTATGGGTAGACTAAGTTGATATATGTCTGTATCTCAATGTTTTTAGAATAACCGTCAGGGTTTTTTATTGAAAATATATATAACTAACGCAAAATATCCGTAAATTAATGGATTTGATATGTATAATGATTGTGTTGACAAAAGAAAAAAAAACAAAAGTATTTGACCTTCAATAATATAATAACTGTAACTAAAAATATTTATTTGCTTTGATAAACACCCAGAACTTTCATTTGTTTCATAAACATTCGTAAATTTATAGCCAAATGTAATTTATATGTGCGAGTGACAAGTCTGCCATTTTTAATTGATTCCTTCAACAACGAAGTACATTTGCTTTGACCAAATGAAAACATTCATCTGTTCTTTTATTGTTCCGAATAAATTCGATGGAGAGACAATATTATTCAGGTTTGAATTTTCATATATTTTTCACTTTGTTCAATGAAAATATGTTTCGCTTAACTAAGAATTGTAACAGTTTCGATTGGTTTTTTCTCAAATGTATTTATATGCATGTATGTACAAGTTGAGCATTAAAATCATCTGAAGTCAAGTGTTTAGACTTATTTATCGTTTATTAATTGAGCATTATAATTATTAAACCACGTTATAACAACAATACGTATGTAATAATAAATAATCCATAACCATACCTTTTCAATACGACCTCCATCTCTTTGTAAAAGCAAGGGCTTTTATCTGCAGGCCCCTTAGCCTTAGTTCCGAGAAGAAAAGACCGAGAATCGTGCAAACCGTCAGCATGGCGCTTGGAGGGACTGATTTAAGTCTGACCCAGCCGAACATAGCTCGCATCTTGCGGAAACTGAATTCGGCAATATACGGAGAGGTCAAAGCGGTTTTACCAGAATCGTCTCTTCGAGAGTGACCAGAAGAGGCTCTACAAATCCTTGAAGCGACGACAAGTACAAGAAGCGGGTCACGAACACGGCTGAAACGGTCGCGTTTTGGCGTAGCCTTTGGTCACAGCGCGTTTCTCACATCGAGGGCATCACAACTCACAGAAGTCGTGGAAGGTGAATGTGAAGCCATTGCACCTATGAATTCCACCTTCATAACACCAGACGACGTAGCTGACGTAGTCCGTATAGCGCTAAACTGGAATAGTCTCGGACTAGACGGGCTGCATCCTACTGGCTTTAACGATTCGTGGCGGCTCGCACTTTACTTGTCCAACAATTCCAGGATGCTATTAACGCCCCATCACGTGTCTAACTACCATCTGTATAACATCATCATCAGCCTGTGATAGTCCACTGCTGGACATAGGCCTCCCTAATACACCTCCATCCATTAGGGATTTTGGACCGAATCCACCACGCTGGTCCAATGCGGGTTGGTGGGTGGACCGACTTTTACATGCCCATCCGACGCATGGATCATCTTACTTTTCAGACAATTGGGTGATCGGCCCAAAGTGCCTAACCAACTAGGAAACAACAATGAAAATTTGTTGAATCCCGCAGGATTCGAACCACGACCTCCAGTTTCTAAGGCCAGCCTATACCACTAGGCTACGGAGGCAGTCTGTATAACACATCATCCTTTCTGTGCACAAAAGTTATCCGACACTTAAACAATAACCGGATAATGTCAAGTGCTCAGAATAGATGTCGAGGTGGTCGTGGGACTTATGAACCACTCTTAAGAGACGCGATCATAGGCAAAATAGTCAAACGCAACCGTCGGACCTTATCCACCGTCTAGATAGATTTAAAAAAGTGTTCGACTCGGTTCCTCATACATGGCTAGCAAGGATACTCGAACTGTACAAGATTAATAGTACAGTAAGGGACTTCCTCAGCTTCGGGCAGAGGATTTTAGCTTCGACGAGGAAGGAAAAAAGTGACCCACTTTTTGATTTCAAATTATTCGCATGAACATAATGGTATCTGGGCATGTCACAAAACGTAGGTACTGACGAGGCCGGTGTAAAACAATCGGTTCGCGAAGTATTGTTTCGACGCTCGACAATTGCTAAATAGCCCAGGCGTAATTAAAGTACACAAGTATAACGGTTGGGTTATGCCCGTCCTCGTTTATACTTTTGGCATTCTTCGGTGGTCTCAAACCGAGCTAAACACCCTGGATAGAATAGTCCACTCTTGACGACACACAGGATGCACCACCCGAGACCGTCAGAGATGAGGTTGTACTTACCACGAAGGCATGCTGGGTGGGGCCTATTAAGCGCCCTTACTATGCATAATCGTAAAGTGTGCAGCCTCTGTAAGTACTTCCTGGCGAAATCAGATAATGCATTCTATACAGGCGTCATTGAGAGTGATTAAGGTCTTATCCTTCTATCCTTAGCCAAAGAGCAATGGCAAAACCCAGCAGTGCTGAGCATCTCCGACCGTGAGACTGTATTGAAAGAGAAAGAGCTACACCGGTGGTTCTACAAAGCTCTTCATAAGCCTCATGTACTCTACCGCCTCAGTAAACTGGCTACGTTTCGGTAATCTCTTCAGAGAAACCGAGGGTTTTGCTTGTGCAATACAGAATCAGGTTATTAAGACCAACAACTATAGGAGATACATCCTTAAGGATCACACCACAGACGTTTGTCGAACCTGTCGCCATCCTGGGGAGACCCTGCGGCATATTATCCCTGGTTGTTCAGCTTTTTCCAACACTGAGTATTTGCACAGGCACAACCTAGTAGACAGGATACTCCATCAAGATCTCGCCCTGAAATACGGTCTCGTGGAACGGAGATATCCGTATTGCAAGTACTTGCCGATTGTCGGGTTCCAAAACGATCGCGCCAGGCTCTATTGGGACCGATCCATCTTTACAGACAGAACGATATTGGCTAACAAGCCTGATATGGTGCTGATCGACCGGGCACTGTCAGGGGTATTTTTGGTTGACATCACGATCCCATTTGACGATACCCTTGTGAAACCCGAAACAGAAAAGATTCGAAAATATCTGGATCTGGCTCACGAGGTAACTGACAAGTGGGCTAGGACTCCGAGACGGACCGCTTCTAATTCAAATGAAAAATGCTGTGCTTCTGGACACCGCTCCCATCGTCCCCCTGTTTCTCTCCCTTTCAACCTAACCCTCGGCCATTTGGTCTCTCCTACCAAGGGCTTCCGTATGGCTAAGATGTATCTATATATTTACTGTTAATTTTATTTATTGCTTTTTTATTGTTATGTAATATTTCATTTATTGTTATTTAGTGTTATAAATATTCCTCTCAGCCAGATGAGAAAATTCTTATAAAAACTACATAATAATAATCCATATCCATAATAATATTATAAATGCGAAAGTATCTGTTTGTCTGTCCGACTTTACTGTCTAAACCACTAAACCAATTCAGATGAAATTTGGTACATACTTAAAACAGATTCCAAGAAAGGCTTATAATTATTCTTGGCTCTTGTGGTCCCTGAGTTACAGACTTGGGGGAGTTCGTTACCTCTGCCCTGGCTGAGACAAGGGCAAGTTAGGTCCGACGCGCCCAGAGGTAGGCAGATGGCTGTAGGGATGAGATAGGGCTGCTTTGGCAATATAAAAATTCGTCATCATCGAAGCAAAAGCCATAAAATATGTCTAATGATAGGCACGTACAATAAAAACGAAATTTCCAACGGTGTATACCTTGCGGACATTTCTCCTATTTCACGTGGACAAAGTCGTGGCGACCGCTAGTGACATATAATATAAAGAAAAGAAACAATATTTAACTTACATTTATGTAGAATTATTACGTTCCAATAAGAAAATATTTATCCATTTAAGCATTGCGTATAATATCCATAAATCTAGAGATCTTAGAAAATATTACATGAAAATATTACAGATATGAAAGTATATAAAAAGGTTCAAGAAATTTTTCCTTAAACGTTTTATATCCTGAAAAAGTTTGAGAAGAAATTGGATCCTTTACAATAAATTGTATAAGAGTATTTCACAAGGAGATGACTTTGTTTCTCTAACTTTGTATTTAACTTTCATATTCTTATTCCGTTCTTTTGTTTGATTGAGTTGAAAGTCTTTCAATATAAACATAATTTTATAAGATACTTGATTACAGTTTATTATCAATTAGTATCTAAAGCATCTTGTGAAATCATACAGTCTGTTTTCTTTCATGGTATACCAGAGGTGGTAGGTGGTAGTCACTACGGTGTTTATTTCTGCCGTAAAGCAGTAGCGTGAAAACACTACTGCGTTCCGGTTTGAAGGGCATTGTAGTCGCACGTAGAAGCGAATATATACTTTATTTTGTCGTATAAATATTTTACATCATTAAATATTTTACCGGTGGTAGGTCCCCTGTTTACAGGAGACCGTCTGGGTGGGTACCACCGTGGTGCCTATTTCTGCCGCAAAGCAGTAGTGTGAAAACACTACTGTGTTCCGGTTTGAAGGGCACCGTAGCCAGCGTATTTACTGGGTAAACGAGACTTAACACCCTATGTCTCACGGTAGGCAGCGCGTTGGCGATACCACTGGTATTGCCAATGTCTATGGGCGTCGGTGACCACTTCCCATCAGGTGGCCCAATTGCTCGTCTGCCTGCGTATGCAATAAAAAAGAACAAAAAATATCATTAATTTTTAGAACCAAATTCAACAATTCTAAACATTATAAACTTAATGACAAAACTTTGTAATAAACGTAACAACATCAAATAAATATTGTGTAACCAAACCTTAAGTTGACGAATATAATGAGCAAAAGCTTCCTCTAGTGTCATAACAACAGTTCACAGGGGACAAAGACAAAGGGAACCTCAAACAAACATCACTCATTTGCTCTCGCTTTATGAGATTACACAAGAGTTGTGCATTGAAAAACGCCAGTTGTACAACTCTCTTGTCTAACTTTAGGGTTGAAATGTTTTTTATCGTAATAATACATTTTCATAATAAATTTTCATACCTCAAATTTTCTACTTTATTTTACTTTGGGCAATAATAACATACAGTATGTTTTGAAACATTAATAAACGTTTAGTAATATGAACGTTAGTTTATAACAAGACTTTCAATTCAGATTAATTGAAAAAGTTACTTGCATAGCAAGAGGAAACACTTACAAAATTAAAAATAAGACTTCCTTAAAAAACAAAAGGAAAAAAGATATTAAAACTGTTGAACATTAAAACCAAAATATGTTTAGAAAATAAATAACCTAGTAGTTTAATCCTTATTGCTCACGATTTAAAATTTTAGATATGATGTTAAACTGACACATGCATAATTTGAAGAATCCGTTAATAGTGTTCATATTTTCTGTTAATTTATTTGATGTCTTTAGCCTAATGATTTCTTAATACCTTAACCCGTAAATACAATGAAAATATACGCAGTAGATCATTGACAACGCTTAAACAAAGATGTAACAAGGTGCTTAAACTATTCAAGTGTCATAACAACACAAAGGCAAGTTCAAACAAAAATCACTCATTAATTGTCTCTTTTTTAGATTATACATCTCGTTGTTTGATAGTTATATTACTATATACCAAACAACCTTTGCAGCTTATTCTAATTAACTTATCAGAATTTATTTAACTGATTAATATGCATAATCCGCCTATTATAATCAACATATTTATTGAGTTATCTTATTAAAGCTCATTTTACTTACAACCTTATGTTTAATAAATGAATCTCTTAAGGCTGATATGGCGCTACCAGTTAAAATAGGTATTCAGCTTTTATATTATTTAATGTCCTAAAATTCTATTAAATTAAGGTAATAATAACCTTTTATAAAAATAATTTTTAAATATTAAAGAAAGTGGGTCAATAAAGTAGCACAAGCGCAATTTCAGGCGCAAGACACAACATGGCTTTTATATTAAGATACGAAGAACAGTACTGTTATAAGATGCACATAATGTTTGCTACAAACATTATGAAACAAGTTTCCCTCAAATTCGCAACCTCATTTATTATTACGAGTATGATAATGGAGCCGTTTTACTATACTATAAATAACGATACTAATGATAATAACTGCCTCCGTAGCCTAGTGGTATAGGCGTGCCTTAGAAACTGGAGGTCGTGGTTCGAATCCTGCGGGACTCAACAAATTTTCATTGTTGTTTCCTAGTTGGTTAGGCAATTTGGGCCGATCACCCAATTGTCTGAAAAGTAAGATAATCCATGCGTCGGATGGGCATGTAAAAAGTCGGTCCACCCACCAACCCGCATTGGACCAGCGTGGTGGGATACGGTCCAAAATCCCCTAATGGATGGAGGTGTATTAGGGAGGCCTATTTCCAGCAGTGGACGATCACAGGCTGATGATGATGAATGATAATAATATTACGATACTGATGAATTTATAAGTGATAACACATCCTGGTAATGGAATGCTCGCTCTAGGTCTTGTTTCAAAATTGCATAATATATTATGGCTTCAAATTATTTGTTATTTTTAAAAGATGACATAAAAAATAGCTCGCTGAGTTTCTTTCGCCGGTTCTTCTCAGGTCTGAGGCGTCCTTTTCCGAACCGGTGGTAGTGTGTTTGACAATCAATAAGCAAGTGTAAACTTCTATATTGAATAAAAATATTTGAATTTTAATTTGAATTTATAGTTTTCGGTAGACTTCGGTACATATTACTGCCAATAAGCAGTAGTATGATAACTCTATTTTATTCCGGTTTAAAGGGCTAGGTGCCAAAAAATACGGCATATTTGTATTGTTTTGTATTGTATGGTGGAGTAAATTGCCTATTAAAGCATAAACTCCGTGTTCATTCCACTTTATAACAAAATTTTGTAATCCGTTTACGAAAACATAACGTATTTATATAATACAATATATATATATATATATATATATATAATGTAAGTGTGTATGTAGTGTGTATATATATGTAGTTAGTAAGTATATGTAATACGTAAATTCTTTGTTTGTAATACGTAATAATGTATGTAGTTATCTATTTTTACAGTTCACATTCCATAAAAATCTTTTATTTCACTCATGCACCTACCTAATTTTCTCTGTACCACCCAAAGGTTCACTGTTAGATAATGCCTTTAGGCATTAAGTCCGCCATTGTACTTACTTGTGCATTAAGCTTTAATAAAATAAATAAAATAAGTATTTTATTTATAATTATGTAATAATATTTTTATAGTGCGTCAATATACAAAAATATTCCAGCGGTTTAATACAGTTTATTTTGGTTCAAACTAAGGTTGAAGCTATTAAAGTAGAAGAAATAGAATCTCGGTAGTTTTACGAGGTAATTCTAAACAAACATCATTTAGGCTAAACTTATTTCCATTTTGACTTAACACACATTAGCCACTTACGTCTACATCGCTACACTTCGAAATCGTTCAAATCTTAAACTAATTTTAATAATGCTAGGCCTTAATCTAAGTTTTATCGTCACTGCTCACAAATTAAAGAAAAATTTTAAATAGTTCGATTCGGTTATCTTTACTAAAATTGTAACGAGGAAAGAATTTTTTTCGAATAGGCTCCAAAACTTCTGAACTAAAAGAATCTTTAACTGCTAGAAAGTTATATTATCCTTGATTACCTGGGATGGATAACCTGAACCCTAAAGAGTCACTCAGAGAGTTGTTTCTCTAATTAAATAATGACCATTACTTCAAAACATTTTTGGAAATATAATGCTTGTGGCAGTGGGCCGATCATGTGGTCAGGAGAAGTGATGGTCGATGGGCCAATAGGATTCTGGAATAGAAGCCGCGTATGGGAAGACGGAGCGTTGGTCGGCCCCGGCCAGGTGGGATGCCGATCTCCGTGGAGTAGCCGGTTTAAGTTGGAAGCGAGTAGCAATGGATCTGCCGTATTGGTGTTCATTGAAAAAGCCATGTTCACCAGTGGACGAAAAAGTATGGTAATGAAGATGATGATGATGATGAAAGTATGTGCATAAAAAGCTAACACCTCAGAGACTTACCTCTAACTTTTGCAAAATCTTACAACTATAACTAAGTATGTCATAAAATTATTACTCAGTTTAATAGTAGGTTTTCTTTTATTATTGTTCATGTTTTTATTACGCTTCTCACTATTACTTTCTATAAACTCTTGATAACTCTTCCAACCAGTAGTTATCTGAATTATTATATATACTATTTTATGAACCATGTGTATAATACACAGAATAAAGTTAACTAGGAAATCAATTTAAATCACTTTGACTATGTATTTTGTTTTCATGAGGTCAAAGAGTGTAACGATAAATAGTATAAATCTGTATATGTACATGTGTTAGTGTCAAGCTCTAACATATATTGGTTTCGAAAGCATTACCGTTACTGTATGTCACTGTATCTTATGCCTGAATGTGCTAAAGAAACATGGTCCATTATTACTAGGATGAGAAGGTGCATATGGACCATATCATATCGCTTCATTTATAGATTAACATTTACAACTTATCTTATTACTAAAAGATATTCAACGGCAAAAGATTATAAAAGGAAATTATTTTGTTTTCAATAAATAATATTGCTTTTAAAGTCACACTGAATAGATTGACAATAATTTTGTAACTATCATTCTAGCGTCTGAAAGCAATTTGCACACAGATTGAAATTAATAGCGTGAGTCGGCAATTCCACGAGTTAATTCCAAACATACATCATTTAGGCTAAACTTATTTCACATTTTCACTTAAGAGAACATAGGTCTAAATCGCTTTACTTCGAAATCGTCTAAATCTAGAACTGCTATATATAATGCTAGGCCTAAATCCAAGTTTTATCGACACTGCTTAACTAAGACATCAAATTAAAAAAGATTGACTAATTTTGTAAAGAAAACTTATTTATTTGTTTGAAATAGGCTCCGAAACTACTGAACTAATCTAAAAGATTCTTTCATTATTGGAAGCTACATTTTTCTCAAGTAACATAGGCTAATTGATGAATTTATTCTTGTGGAATAAATCCAGAAGAATGAATTCATTCAGCATAATGTCATATTAAAACATAAGTAAACTTCTTTCGATTACTAATCAAAAGTTATGTTAACATTTACGCAATAAGTCAAATCAAATTCAACTATAGTGAATATGGTTAATATATCTTTTCAACACAATATAAAACAAATAAGGCGATTTACAATATCCTTGAAACTAAACACAATAAAATCTTTCCACTTATTTGAAATGTCAACAAAAGATGATCCTAGTAGGACACCCATCACGATTTATCCAACAAAATGGCAGACTCGACCCTTGAAAATGAAGACGAAAAGTAATTTGTTGTAGACGTAAGTCCTAATGCGCCTCTTGTGAAATTGGAAATAGGTTGAAGCTAAATGATGTTTGATTAAAATTACCTCGAGAAACTGCCGACACACGCTATTAGCTTTAACCTGAACACAAATTGTTTTCAGACACTAGAATGATTCTTACAGTCAATATATTCTAAGCTGGCACTACAAGAAGTATTAGTGAATTTAAATTATAATACTTACGGGTGTCCGGATATTAAAAATAATATATATATATAATATAAATATATAATACATTAAATGTAATATATACACGTTATTTAATATATATATATGCTTCATACGAAAATTATTACATAACGTGGTACGTTTAGTTTTTTTACTAATAATGTTATAATCACAAAGGTTTATTGTAGTAGTGAAATCGTTTTTTACAGTTAATGCTGTGATTTGTATCTATTATTAATATTTTTAAACTACTATTTTAGAATTTGTGTATTGATTCTACATTTTTTTTATATATATTTTTAATAATATTAGATACCTATACTCCACACGTAGTATGAAAAAGCGATAATAGCGAACCGATTTTTAGTCTGATTTTTTTTTATTTTTACTATATTCAATATATAAATATGAAAAAATATTATTTACCTATTATTAACAGTTAGTTATCCCTACAATACAGAACATAACAGAGTTATACTACTGCTTATTAGCGTTACTACGTACCAAAGTCTTACATTTGATTTAGCACCACAACTTTAATCTTAGAGTTAGTAGGTTGCTCGGTGCAATTAAAAAGTAAGCTCATAAGATTTCTTATTAAGATACACATAATAATAAATGAGGTTGTGAGTTTGTGGCCAACTTGCTCTCTAATGATCGCAGCAAATATTACCAGCACCTTCTAACAGTACTATTCTTCCCCACAATAAACGCCATATTGTGTCTTGCACCTGAAATTCGCGCTTCTACATCTTTATTGACCCACTTTTTTAATATATGGCAAGAATTTTACTTAATTGAAGTTTACTTTATTACCTGATATAAAAAATTAATCTACCTTAATTTAATAGCATTTAAGAACACTAAATAATAAGAAAAGCTGAATACTTATTATAACGGTATCCGTTATATCAGCTTAGTAAGGAGTTATTCGTTGATTTAACAAATGGTTGTAATTAAAATGACCGAATTAATCCAACAAAATGGTAGAAGGAACCCACGAATGTAACAAAACAAAAGCGAGTCTAAATAAAAGCAAGAAACTTCGCGAAGTATTTTGGATTTCATCTGCCATAATGACAACTTTATCTTAGCAAAACAACAAACAAAAACGCAAGTTGCGTTTTTGTCTGACTAGTGAATCGAATGTTATATATCACAAATTTTTTACAAAACATATTTGTTAATTAATTAAGAAGATATTATTCTGAATCTTCTTAATAAAAAAGGTACTTTTTGCTTTAGCTATTATTGCACGCTCATATGATATGACTTTTTTAGTTTAATGTATTTAAAAAAATCCGCCATGACAAGTGACAAGATTGTTAAATAGATAAAAATTGTGCTAAATGCATTTTCAATTTTTTCGAATTCGAATTTTTTATGTCTTTTTTTTGCCGTTGGAATTCGACCAACCCGCATTGGACCAGCGTGGTGGGATACGGTCCAAATCCCCCTAATGCATAGGGGCGTATTTGGGGAAGCCTATGTCCATCAGTGCACTATCATAGACTGATGGTGTTATGTGATGAACGCATAGTTTTATATTATTTCTTTCAATATATAAATTGTACGTATACACATTTTTAGTTTACGTATATTTGCTGCATTTGAAAGATCGATTAGTTATTGTAATAATAAGTAAGACATATACCGGTCAACGTTTATTCAAAAAGCTGTAAGTACACTTAGAAACAGAACTTAACAAAATTTCACAATACAAATATTCGAAACAACCAAGATACGAGATTGAAAAGGTTTTATAGAGGAAAATGTAATTTGATAACAATTTGTTTTTTTTTTACTGAAAAAGAATTACAGGAATGATACACTGTTGTCCGGTTTTTTACATTTTCATGTCCTTCACGGGAAAATTAACTTTAACCGGTAATATAAAATAATTATTTATTACGTTATTTCCATAACATAACCGTTCGCTATTTTATTGCAATCGCGTATAACTGGGCAAATAAAAAAATATATGGCAGTTCATAAAAGAAATGTGACGATAAGTGAAAGTTTTCAGTTTAGAGAAAATCGTCAATAGGTAGTTTTTTTTCAAAGGACATTTACTAAAAAGATCATATAAACAAAGATACTCAAAGTGCAAAAAAGAGATAAACCAACATTTTAATAACAAATTATTTTTGAAAACTCAAACAAATAGAAATAATGGTAAGTAAGAATGAAAGAAATATATAAACTAACATATCATGTCAAACGACGAGACAGAGTAAGACGCTTGAGATGGTTGAATAGAAAATGTTTCTTGTGGCCAAGGTATTAAGAATTTAACGAGTTCTTAAAATAATATGTCAAGTTTTGGTTAACCGAATAACAAACGGTTTATGATGATATCGTTTTCACAAGGATATAAAACAGTAGAGTTCTATATAGTAGCCTAGTGGTATAGGCGTGTGACTTTGAATCCGGAGGTCGTGGGTTCCGAATCCTGCGGCGACTCAACAAATTTTTCATTGTTGTTTCCTGGTTGGTTAGGGCAATTTGGGCCGATCACATTTGTCTGAAAAGTAAGATGATCCATGCGTCGGATGGGCATGTAAAAGTCAGTCCACCCACCAACCCGCATTGGACCAGCGTGGTGGGATACGGTCAAAAACCCCTAATGGATAGAGGGATTGTATTAGGGGAGGCCTATGTCCAGCAGTGGACTATCAAAGGCTGATGATGATGATGATGATGAATGAATTTATCAAATTCCGCAATTAATAATAAAAAGAATAATAATTAATAAATTCAATATATAATGTTATCAAATAATATTATCCTAAGCAGCATTACAAGAATATGTTTTAAGAAATTCATTAGGAATAAATATTTTTCATTAAAATTAACCTCCGGTTCTGTACGACTTAGTTTATCAAAATCTCGAAATCATTATTAATTGTAGCATACAAGTTTATTTAGCATCCTTACAGTAGTTATCGTGTTTTGAGGCAAAAAAACAAAAAGAATTTTCGAATTTTAAATGTACCTAAGCAAGATAATGAAATCTATATTTCAGCGAAATTAAAGCCATTATTTGTTGAGAATTAGCCCAGGCAGCCGGCTATCAAACTGGCTTTTCACGAGGAAGAATTTCCATAAGGATTTGTTATTTCCCAACAGGAAAAGATTCAGAAGTGTAGCACAAAAGTTTCATCTTTATATCACGTGCCTTGCTCGTATAATGACTTTTAACCTTTTTATAAATTGTCTTTGGTTTTGTTTTAAAATAAATACTAAAATATTATGTGTAACAAGACAAATGTCATCGTTAAAGTTAATATAGTTCGTATTGTTCCTAATAATTTTTACGATTTAATGTTTTTTTGAACAAGCAGTTGTCACTGTTTTTACTTTTTACATTTGTCTGGAACAGGGTTTTTGCTTATAAAATTATTTAGTTTGCTAAAACTAGTACTTTTTTAGAAAAAAAATCCCTCAGATTATATTTTATATATATTACACTACAGGGGCGAAGTCATGGGTGCTGCTAGTAAATAAATTAAATAAAATAAAAATACAGCGAAAAATAAACATGTCATCCCTAATTCAGTTGGAATATTTGCAGACTCTAAACATTACCGCAGGGGACTACCCTTCGCTCTCACAAAATAAATTTTTAGAAAGGTCATGTACACAAACCTAAATGGAAAAATGTATCAATATTGGACATAGAATCTTTTTCTCTTTTATTATATTAGATTTTGTACAATAACCCATTCTGTAGTGAGGAGTAAAATAGTATCTTATAAATTATAACAATAACTTGGAAATAAGAATAACTTAATTTCACTTAAACGTGTGGTATACTTAGGTACTGTAAAATGTATTTTATTATTTACACAAAACTAAACCTTTTCAGCAATCGCGGCATTTAGATAGTCTGTAAGTTATGTATATGACCTATAAGTTTACTCAACAAAAACTGCAAAATTACTTTACAATAATGCGTAATTTATGTATTTACTTACTATATATTTTTTATTAAATGCTGCTGAAGAATTACCTTTGCTACCTTACGTTTGTTACTTACGGTACTTAAGTATTAAGTTCTTGCCAAACTTACGTTAATAGAAAAACGTAGCAATAACGAAAATAGTAATGTTTTATATTGCGTTATAAGAAAATATTTTTATTTTAATGCTTTCTACATGAAACTAGAAGTAATTAAAAATATAGCTTTAGATAAACAAAAAAAGAAACTATTTTAAATTTATTTTAAAATAGTTCCTTTTTTTTCATCTCAAAAACTATTAATGACAATAGCTTATTTGAGATTAAAAGTTTTTTTTTTTCATCACCACTACATAGGATATGAACACACAGAAATGTTATCCAATATATTGAGTTTTAAAGTGCTTGCTCAATCAGTGGAGCCTGTCGTGTTATACAAACTTTAAAGGAAACAATAAACTGATTAAAATACAATAAGAGAGACATCACAAAGCGAAAAATATATTCCTCTTCAAGGAAAAAGTAAATAGTTTTCTCCAAGGTTTACAGAAGTTATATTGATAATTTGAAACATTTAATCGATAGTCTTCAGCCAGAATTCAACAAAATCTTTAAGGAAGTTTGCACCACAAGAAGCAAATCTGCCCCGACTTTTATGACGACTCCATAATTTTCAAAACATTTAATTTAAATATATTGTAGTACTCTGTCGTATTTCTTTTTCATTCTATATATATAGACACATTCTATCAGGATAGTAGTTACCTACTGGTTGAAGAACTAATAAAAGAAAATATCCATATTTCTGGGTTGCGGAATGAGGGCTTAGAAATTATTTCTAAATAGACAAGCAAAACCGCCTCCGTGGTCTAGCAGCAACCCTTGCTTTATAAACTGCTAGTGGTGGGTTCGAAACCCGCGGGGAAACAACTTCATGCTATCGTTGTTTTGTGGTTGGCTAGGACAATTTGCGCCGATTAAACAATTGTCTGAAAAGTGAGATGATCAATGCGTCGAATGGGCAAGTAGGAAGCCGGTCTCACCAACCCGCATTGGACCAACGTGGCCATATACGGCAAATACCACTAGACCACGGGAGCGGATAGAAGAGAGATATCATTATCATCATCATCAACCTGATATAGTCCACTGATGGACTTAGGCTCTCCCTAATACACCTATCCATTAGAGGGTTTTGGACCTATTAAGAGAGATAAAAAAAATTATATTATGATAGTATTTATATTTATATATTCTGATGAGTAGTTTCCTTTTGTTTGTTAGTAACATTTGTACTTGTTTGCATTTTATATACCTACCTTTGTAAGAATGCATCAGTGAACCCAACTTTACAGTCACAGATCCCCTTGACGAAGCGGTCAGTGAACCCAACTGTTACGCCACAGGGTGAGTATTGCAAATCCACTACAGGAAAAATATCATGTTATAAACATAGGGTTTTCTCATGTCTGGGTGTAATCTATATAATATGTATTTATTTACAAAATAAATTAAGTCTATTTATTATTAGCCTTCTTGTTTCCTCGTTTTGGAAGTAGATTATTTTATATTTTCGTAAATCAAATTAAACTTTTTCTGTATAGGCAACTTTTGGGTCAATGCCAAGTTAAAGTTATGGGCCGTTATATCTTTTCATCACGTCCGTTTTACGTATTTATACGTAAAAAATATATACAAATGAAATAACAAATGTAATAAAGCTAAGATATAAAATTCGCAAAAAGGACAAAAGGGGTAATTCGTGATTAAAAAAGTTTGAGAAACTAATTTGGCAACAAAAACTCTGGCGTTATTATTATTACAAAAATATTTTATGTAAGTAACAATTTGTAGACTTTTAAGGAAAAATTACCTATAAATTTATTCTACAAAGAAGATACCCAAATAAATACTAAATGTATAATACCTTATTACGTGTATTCATTTATTTTAAACTTGTTCATGTCGTTTTTATGTTGTTTGCTATATTTAGATGTGCGGTCGCGAACAAAAGCTTACGTAAAAGAAAACGTTGCCAAATTTTCAAAGAACCTCTTTGAGAAACCTATTCTTATTCAACACTAACACAAAAGAAGTATGGCCGAGCTTTGACATACTTTGAACGCTAGACTTGTTTTGTTAGACTCAATTAGAGATTAATAATTAATGAATGATTTTAATGACCTAAATACTTGAAATGGAATATAGTATACGAAGTACTGTAACAGTGTATGACCTCATTGGTGGATGTAGCCAAGCTATCAGTTACATATCAGTTATATTTATTGCTAGCAATTAATGGCAACACTCCTCTGCATAGGATTCTACTTAACTATACAACCTATTATTATTGATGATTATCTTTAGTTTTGTAAATCAGTTTAAACTGAAAATGTTTAATCAGTAATTTAATTGTGAATATTACTTTTAATTGCTTTCTGTATATTCAGTAGTGGAACAAAAATATTACTGTCATTGATATCTTATTGAATCGCATATAAAGGGCGGTAGAATAATATAAATAAAACAGAGAAAATAACAGTTGTAAATCGTAACTCTGTCTAAATATAATCAGTTCGTGCAAATAGTGTTTTCAACGTAAATACCTAGCCACGTGGCAACAATATTTTAAAATGCGTCGTCCCGCTAATTACCGAATCGGCAACAGCTACACACAGCTTGTGGTATAGTCTATCATCCCTCCCTAACCTTTTTTTCGCTTTCTGAGAGCCTCCTCCTGGACATCAGCTACCATGGCCGACTTGAAAGGCTTTAAATAGACTACGAACACAAGTTGGCCGGAGCAAGGATCTTTCTCTCACAGATCCAAAATTGAACTGTGTATGCGGCGTGGCAGTCGCGCACGTGCTCACGGTAGGATCTATTGAGGGCCACAAAAAATGCAATTAGCGTTGCCAAGTTCTGGGCCTCAACTATATATATAGCCTCTATCTATATGTACTAGCGATCTATATGTATTATATCATCGATACGCAAAGAAGAAGAAGTTACATATCGACCAATGGTAGCGCTTTTCGGGTAAGGTTATGACGCCATTATTTTTGCTAGATACCCACGTTCTATTGAGTTTAAATAAAGAATTTTTGACTTTAGATTTTTTTTTTTTAAGCAGACCAAAAACAAATTAGCAAAAAAAATAACTATTCCTTTCCAACAACAAAAAAACAAATATGTCCTAATCGATTCCAAACACGGCGGCCAATCTTTATATTTACAATTTTTTTTCTTTATATTACGGCTAAACTAGGAAAGCATAAACAATGGAACAGCATTTGCCGTTTTAAAATACATTCTTAGTATAATGCGTACATCTATCTGCAAGTATAATTAATAGTATGAAACACCAAAATATGAATCCAGTTTATGCAGCAACAACTACCGCACCTTCCATCCGACATAACCAGTCTAATTCCTTAACATAACTGCTTGGTGAGAGTAATGACTAACATGGTAGTACTGCTCCAATTGCTTTCATAAAAGAAAACCTATTTAAGTAGTTAATTCTGTCATAAAACAAATGACTCTATACAGGACGGCAGTTAACTTTTACTGCTTGTATCCTAATAGTTTCTCTTCGTGTCGAAAAGTGCACGTTTATCTATGCTGGAGACAAACATCGTTGGGAAACCATGAAAAAGTAGTGTATCGTCAAAGATGGCGGCCAAAGTGTCTTAAAACCTTAAGTAGCTGAATATACACGGTTCTTCATCTTAAAATTTAAAAATGTTTTAAGTTATTCATTGTCTATTTTAAACTGTTATAAGTAAAGTATCGCATTTAAAAAGTAATAATGAATTAGCCAGAAGCAGTGACTTGGCGACCGCTGGTGTCGGAGCGTTCAGGAGTGGAGATCGAGGCTCGGGAAACGTAGTTTGCGACGTCTTGTGGCAAGATGCGGGAGGCCTATAGCCAGCAGTGGACTGACACAGGCTGATGATAATGAGCCAGAAGCATTAGTAACAGTTTCGTTCTATATTTTAGAGTTACCAACTGGGACTGATTTTTAGTTTGTTTTTTTACTCTTTACCTCTGGTGATCTGGCAATAAGGCCAAATTTAAAGGAAAACAAATAGAAATATTAAAATCGTATATCCAAAATTTAAAATAACAGCTCCGTGTTAATATGTATATATAGCTAGGGTTAGGTTTATTATTAGACAAACTGTTTTATACGCAGATAGTATTTCGTATTCACTGTCATCCCTCTTTATTTATTTTCCTATTTCCGTCTTTTTTCCCTAAAGCTCAGTTTAATCTCGTCCAATTCGGAGTTATCTTTCAACGACAAGATAAGGCTTCCTTTCTTATAATCGTTACAGAAGCAATAAAATTACAGAAAAGGAACATACATGTTTAAAATATTAAAGCTACAAATTAAAAATAAAAAAGGCTTTTTTATTTTTACTTTTTGGATTTAAAGATTTCTGAAACATTGAACGTATTGTGAATTTTATTAAGTTTTGACCGTCTGTCTGTCTGTTTTTACTGGCTAATTTCCGGAGTAGCTCATCTGATTTAGGACTTTCAATAAAAGATAGCTGTTGTACCTGTAAAAAATAAATATAGTTATTTTTTATTACCACACGTATGATGTCGCTGGCAACACCTAGTCATTAATACAAAGATTAAAAGTGCATACTGGCCAAATTTTATTTCGAGTAGCTCGATTTTTTAAAATTTTCTTACGAACGCGGACGAGCAGTCGGGACAACTGATAGAAAGTGGTCACCAACGCCCACTGACATCGGCAATACTACGGGTATCACCTACGCGTTGCCTACCGTGAGACCTAGGATGTTGAGTCTCGTTTACCCAGTAAACACCTTAGCTACGGTGCCTTTTATACCAGAACACGATAGTGTTTCCACACTAACAGTTTGTGGTAGAAATAGGAACCGCAGTGGTACAGCCTTGACGGCCCCCTGTAAAAAGGGAAACAAATACCTGAAAACTATTTTAACAATTGTTATTACCATTTACCGAAAATAACGTAAACGTGTATTAATTAGTAACTAAGTTTCAAGTTGCAAACTTATTCATTATATATTAATTCAAAGTATAAGAAGAGCATGGCACGTTCTCGGATAAAAAGAAATAGGTTATCAACTCTATTTTACGAATCGGTTCTACTAACAAGATAACTTTTGGGTCTGTGTCGAATTAAAGTTCTGTCCTTTGTACGTATTCGTCACGTCCCTATTATTCAGATGAATATGTTTATTTAAATTCATTTTCGTACATAATTTAATCACGATTGTCTTCAAATATTTAAACAAAATGTTAGTAAACCGCCTTTAAATGTTCGCTTACATAGAAAAAGAGCTGAATTTAAACATTTTTTTGCGTTTCTTTAATATCTTTATTCTAAAACTACTTAATAAAAGATCGTATTTAATGAAATCGTTTACCCGATTTCAGTCAATCGGGAAGCTTTCATTTAATTTAATTGTTTCTTTGAATTTCACTTAAACTTCCGTTAATAGAGTTTTGCTTTAAACTCGCCTAAAATAAACAATACTAGCTGTTATCCGCTACTTCGTCCGCGTGGAATAGTAGAAATGTCCGCGAGGTGTATTGAAATGTACTGTAAAGTATAATATAACTAATGTGTTTGTATTTTATGTGACAAACAGATTTTTAGGGCTTCTGCTTTGACGAAGACTGATTTCTATTTGAAATTATATCCCCTGTTTCAACTATTTTATCGCAATAATTTTAAGCCTATGTTCTTCCTTCGAATCTATTCTAAGTATGTACCAAATTTCATCTTAATCATTTTAATGGTTTAGACAATAAAGACGGACAGACAGATCATCAAAATTTTCTAGAATATGCTTTACAATATACGTTTTAATCCATTAACCAAGGCAGACAGATGCCGATATCTTATTCTAATACAATGAATATTATATTATAATATAGAGTGATTAACTTTGTTACGATAACGTGGAAGTTGTATTGTTCGCCTCCACTCCATTAATTAATTTTATACCAAGTTGTCTTTTTAATACAGACAATAGAATACCTTCTCTACTGTCATTCCCTTTGTACAATTTTATTATCTTGCTGTCCCTTAAAGTTAAGTTAGAATTGAATTGATCTCGTTACTCGTTCATTCAAAAGGATTTTATTAAAATTTTGCAATAACATACATTGGTGTGGGCCGGATGAGAATAGCAGAAGATCGGAAGCGGTGGCGTGCATTAGGGGAGGCCTTTTACCAGCAGTGAACTGGCGCAGGCTGATGATGAAGATGATGATACATACATCAGAATAATTATAATAAATATTTAAGGATTTATTACTATAAATATATAAAGTATGTGTACTGTTATATCTAAAGCTTTTTTTGTGTATACCACTATAATGTATAACTTTGGAAGGTTGAAAACCATCCATATTTAGAGTACCCGTCCTCTTATCCAATTTCAGTAACTCGCAATCAGATCATTTCCTTTTATTGAATCAATAACGCCTCTTCAATTCACTTCTTTCTCTTCACCTTGTATTACGTTTCTTGCTTTTAAATTGGGAAAAAAACATCTATACACCGAATCAATTTGCTTTGGATTGAAATATTATTATAAATTTCTACAATATACTTCTATGGTATATGTAAAGATATCGTATAGTAACCGCCACCTTGTCCTAGCGGTATTGGCCCTTGCTTTATGAACAGGAGATCGTAGGTTCGAATCTCGCCGGGAAACAACTTTGCGTTATCGTTGTTTTCTGGTTGGTTAAGACAATTTGAGCCGATGACCCAATTGTCTGCACAGTAAGATGATCCATGTGTCGAATGGGCATGCAAAAAGTCGGTCCACCCACCAACCCGCATTGGACCAGCGTATACGGTACAAAAACCTCCTAATGGAGAACGCGAGTATGAGAAGGGTTACGTCCAGCAGCGGACCAACACAGGCTGATGATGATAATATTTATTGGAGAGATCTAGCTATATACAAATAACATTTTAATTAGAAAAATCACCGTTAGTATGCTTTTTTTAATAAATTAAAAAACTTGTCACAATTTTTATATGTATTACATTTTATTATGCATCGACGAAGCTTTTCCCATAAAACTGCTTATGTGAACTGTAAATAGAACTATAAGGCATATTACTACAGCTTAATAGAATGTAAAAAAATCGACTTGACATCGCTAGTTCAAAATGCTGGTATTGAATTCAGAACTTCATAATGTGTCAAAATCAATCATTGGAAGGATCAATTTCGTTCAATGAATGGATTAGATGTCAGGTTATTTGAATAAACGGAATCAATAACAGCTGGCATTAGCTTTCGGCAAAACTAGATCAAATTACCCTTTATATCAGATGAAGATATAAATAAATATTAAAATAGAACACAAATGTCATTATCCTTTAAAACAACGAAATTCAATTTAATTATCGATTTTGTTGGTAAGCCAATTTAGATTTGAAATGAATATAAACATAGTAACTAATGGCAACGAAGTGACGACATATTTCTAAATTCATTGTTGTACAAATTCTCACAAGTATAAGCTATATATATATACAACATCAGAGACGCCGTGACGTTGCTATGGATTATTATGTTTATATTTATTCCGAATCTAATTTGGTTAAATTATATGACTTAATTATACATAAAATTCGTTATGAAAGAGAAAAAATATTACTAATATGCACTAGTAATATTTTTTATTTATGCACTTCGGGAGAAATTTTCAACTCTTAAAGTATTTCTCTATCGAAACGTTAGAAAATACATTTCAGCTATATTTTCAGTTATGTACGATGAATAGCCTTTCACACTATTGGTTCTGCCACCGGCAGTGGGTTTTTTCTTACTTGAATTTAACCATGTGAGTAAGGGCATGACATTTTATCGAACTGTAGCCAGCACATTTTTATTTACATTAAGAAAATACTGATCTATAGGCTTTATAAAAAATAAAAACACGTTCTAAACGACCAGATAGAAATAAGCAGATTCTTGTACTAATAATCACTAAATGCCGACGACAAAATATATATAATATAAATGTTAGTTGAAATTTGGGCAATGTGAGTGAACAAGATGTAAGCAGAGGAAGAACCTGCTATGTCTCAAGTTTTTTCAGTGTGGTAGAAGAATACATTTGTATATAACGCATAAAGAATAAAACAAAACCACATATGCTTAAGAGTGATAAATATCAAACCATAATGTAAAGATTCCTTAAACAATTTTAACCTTGCTATATTTACGAGTAAAGAAAGAATCATATGACAATCACCTTATTCCACAGAGCGCTGCATTAAAACAGTTCGTTTTTTTAATTGAAATAGATGTTATATAAAGCACCCAAGGGTTTATTTATTAAGGATAATAAACTCCAAGCAAATGTCGTTTTGAAAAAAACTTAAGGTGGTGAAATGAGAATTTAGAACAAAATGTAATAACACAAATATATAAATAAACGTATCTAATTATACAAGTAGTGTTATTGCAAGCTAAATTTAAATCTAATTAAACAATATAGTTCGTTACAGAACAAATAAACATTACCGCAATATAATGAATTAATATATCCATTAATTCTTTTTCTATGAAGGACTTTATATCTTTTTAGCTCTCTTTATACTTTTTTAATGCTTTACTATTCCATGCAATTAATATAACATTTGATAGCCGAATGAAATACATTTAAGTTAAAAACTTTCTCTTTTTCACTTTTTATTTTATCCCATAAATAAAACGCACGTACGTATGGACTTTGAAAAAGTATTTCAGCAGTCTCTTTTGTACTAATGTTATTGAAACAAATTATATGTAAAAAACGGTAGAAACACCGCTTAAAGTCGACATGCGCAGTACATTAAATAAATTTAACATAAACGAAGTACACATTGCAGTTTAACTTATTCCAGTAATGTCCATCTCCTGTTGGCCTGTAGCTTGATGCTTTCGAGGCTGTAGTTATTAACCTTTTTTTTTAAATGCAGCACATTTATCGAATAAGGCCTAGGGCTATAACACACTTTTTGGTGTTTATAGAAGCTCACTGAAAATCAGTGGTAGTAAAGTTTATTGCTGTCTCAATAAACTAGTACAAAATTATGAAATCGTATGTAACAACAGAAATTAAAGGTAAAATATGAGTTAATTTTTTTGAAGTTTTATGGTATGCATCACATATGGCGTAGACTATTTTATAGTATTAAAAAATACCAAATGAAAAGTTAATTAACTTATCATTCAACCCTGTTAAATTTATTTAAGAAAAAATTAAACATAAAAGTTAATGCTCTTATTAACTCGTTGCAAAACTCCTAAACGGTTTTCGATGGCTAAAACCGCATCGGTTAGTAACAGGACCATTACGTAAGCGAAATCCATTACAGACGCTTAAACTGAAACATGAAAGCTGCTGAAATTTGATTACTTTAAACCTTTTTAGCAATATTTTTATTTTAAAAATAATATAAATCTTTATATTTAGATTATGTATGTAAATCTATTTTTTGTTAAAAAAAATCATTTAACTCAAATAGTGATTTGATTACTTGCTTTAACTGGATAAACAAGTGCCGTGATGCCATCCGTAAGACAAGACATGTTAAATCTCGTTAACACAGTAAATATCCTAGCTAGGGTGCCCTTCAAACCGGAACACAGTAGTGTTTTACACTACTAAAGCAGTATGGAAAAACACTACTTAGAAAAACGAAACGGCAGAAATAGGGCACGTGCTGGTACCTCGCCCCAGGCAGTCCTAGTTAGATAACCTACCATCTACATGTTATTAAACGACTATTCATTGCAAATGATATTATTTTATGGAAATATAATTAAAAATGCTTTAAAAAGATCGCTTGATAATGTGTGTTTAAATCTATTAACCAAGCAGATTGACGCGACATTCTATACCAAGTTGTCTTTTTAATACAGACTATAGAATACCGCCCTACCGTCATTTTCTTTTGTACAATCCTATTCAAATCATGCTATCCCTTAAAGTTTAGCACGGATTGATCTAAGTAAAATCTCTTAATTAGGAACAAGCTTAGGTATTATAAAGGAACATATATAAATTTTATGTGTATATTTGTTATGATTAAGCTCAGAACTTACTATGGGGACTTAAAAACGTCTTTTACCATTATAGGCTGCATTTACCTTGAGTAACATAGCCCAATTTTTACTCAAGGAAAATTCATTTAATAAATTATAACGCGGGTAGAGCCGTGGCCGGCTAGTCCAGAAATAATTAAGGATATTAAGATTTAGTAAAAATATCAGATATCTTTAAACTAGACCAGCAAATTTGTAGACGCTATAAAAGTTATGAAATAAAGGATACAGTATTATTTTTTAAATTATGACTCAAGAACAACTTATGTTTACGGTGCGGATCGATTTTAGTTTAGCCCTTTTTGTGTCATGGTACTTATGTCTTTTTTGTATATTTTATTATATGTATTAAAATACTTTTTATACACAACGTGAGTATGGATGGTTCCTGCTCGTTCACTCAAAAACTGGTTGATGGATTTTAATGAAACCTTACAATAACAATGAAGCTTATATGTATATCATAATAACTTATATGCTTTAATTTTTTAGATAAGGATATAGTGTAGTTTATTTAAAATAAAAAAGAGCCATCGGCAAGCTATTCTGACACGAACTGCAATTTCTTTTGGTATATCCTTCTAATATGTACATTGATTTGTGAGTTCGAATGTTAGTTATTCTTCCATTCAAAAAGTAATTGACGAATTTCACTTAAATATTGCAATATTATAACATATACATACATTAATATAGTAGTTTAAATATTTATAACCATTAAATTTTTCTAACAGCATGATTTAAAGTTTAAAGTTTTGATCTTATAACTACTATAAGAACCATTGTTATTAGTAGATACATTTTGAGTTATTCCGATTGAAGATTGTTGATGATAGTTACCTTTAACGGCTTTTAGTTCAAAGGGAAGCTTAAAAAAGCAAATAAAACTTAATTAACTATTCCTGTAATCTGAAAGGTTGCCATTGTGCATGTTTATATCTGTCAAGTTAATATGTATATAACGATTTACTTTATTATGAATATCTTTCGATGGTTAAACACTATCCATATATAGAGCACCCGTTCTCTTATCCAATTTCAGTAACTCGCAATCCGATCATTTGCTTTTATTGAATCAATGACGCCTCTTCAATTTACTTCTTTCTCTTCAACTTGTATTACATTTCTTGCTTTTAATTTGGGCAAAAACATCAATACATGGAATCAGTTTGGGTTTAAACTGAAATGTGAATTTATTTCATACGATTCATAAAACCACTAGCGACCCGCCCCGGCTTCGTGCGGGTGCAATACTGATATTAGTAAAATATTATTTACTAATTATACATATAAACCTTCCTCTTTAATCACTTTATCTATTAAAAAAAACCTCATCAAAATCCATTTCGTATTTTTAAAGATTTAAGCATACATGGGACATAGGGACAGAAAAGGAACTTAGTTTTATACTATGTAATGATTTCTATTGCGTTATACTTTATAGCAAGAAATTCACTTAAAAATTTTATTACTTTACCGATTACGTCTCGAAATAAATGTTAACAAAGTTACCCATAGCAAAGAAGTAGCGTCATATTTCTAACGTTCATATCGTTAATTATCACTAAGGTGTTATAACCCATAAGATGGTTCGTTGCCGTGACTCACTTTCTTTACATTCTGAGTGTTAATTGTCTAAACTATCTGTACATTTATTTTTGTCTTGTAACCTTAATCATAAATAAATATCATACAAAATAAAAACTAAAAATGTTATACACAAAAAAGTATTCAAAGGGTTAAAATATTTTCAGTTTTCAAAATTCTTTCGTTAGAAAATACATTTCAGCTTTATACGTACATGCAGCAAAAAGCCTTTCACACTATTGGATCTACCAACGGCAGTGGGTTTTCCTGACTTCAATTTAACCATGTTGGTAGGGGCATGACATTTTATCGAATTGTAGCTAGCACATTTTTATTTACGTACAGAAAATACTGATCTCGAGCCTTTATTAAAGATTAAAAAATGTACTTCAAGACAGAATGTAAGCACATTCGTGGTTATATTAACTAGAAATGATAGCGATAAAATATTATTGCATTTAAATAGCATTCAAAAGTCTTTGAACGGTTAATTAAGAACATGACTTAAACTGTAATTATAATGCAGCAAAATGTTCAAGATAATAGACATCAATTGAAGTATTGCAAACATGGTTAATTTCAAGTCAAATTATGCAATAAAGTTCGTTACAGGACAAATAAACATAACCGCAGAATACTATTTATTAGAGAAAAATATAATGTTTAATGTAACCACCCAATATTTTTAAATGAACGATTTTCATGTTTTTAAAGTACCTTTCTTAACTTTTTTAAATGTTTTACCATTACATGCATATAATAAAACATATAATGGCCGAGTGAAAGTTCAAAACTTTTTCTTTTTTACTTTTTATTTTATCCCATAAATAAAACACACGTTCGTATGTACGTATGTATATAGAAAGGGTATTTCAGCAGTCTCTTTGCACTAAAGTGAAAAGTGAAAAGTAAATAGAAACAAATTCTATTTAAAAAAAAAAACGTTAGAAACACCGCTTAAAGCTGAAATGTGGAGTTCATTAAATTAATCAATCATAAACTAAGTATATATTTCGGTTTAACTTATTGAAATAATGTCCATCTCCTTTGGCCTATAGCTTGATGCTTTGTAGACTGCAGTTATAACCCTTTTTTTTCTGTTTCATACTTCTTTTTTTATTTAAAATACATCGCTAAGGAGCATATTTTTAGATTAAGGCCTAGTGCTATAATACACTTTTTTGCTATTTTGAAGCTTACTGAAAATCAGTGGTGGTAAAAGCTATTGCTTAGGTTTATTAAGATACCTAGTACAGTATTATGAAATATTATATAACAACAAAAATTTAAAGTAAAACAAGAGTTATACGGTATTCAACAGATATGGCGCAGACTATTTTATAGTATTAAAAAAATACCTCATGATAAATTAAATAACGTATCTTTTAACTACTGCACTTGTTACATTTATATCAGAGCAAATTGTAATATACAAGTTAATGCTCTTATTAACTCGTTGCAAAACTCTTAAATGGTTGTCGATGGTGAAAACCGCATCGGTGGGTAATGGGACTAGTTACGGAAGCAAAAACTATTACAGACACTTAAACTGGAACGTGAAAGCTGCTTAAATTTAATAACTTAAATCATTTATTGCATTATTTTTTATTTTAGCTCAAGTAACCTTCACAATTACATTTTTTATAAATCGTTATGAATAAGTAAGACTATTGCTGCTGAAAATCATATTGGTCAAATAGTGACAATTTGATTATTAACTGCCTGTAACCTAGTGGAAGGGCTGTGCTTAGAAACCGAGGTCGTGGGTTCGAATCTGCGGGACGCAACAAATTTTCATTGTTGTTTCCTAGTTGGTTAGGCAATTTGGGCCGATCACCCAATTGTCTGAAAAGTAAGATGATCCATGCGTCGGATGGGCATGTAAAAAGTCGACCACCAACCAACCGCAATGGACCAGCGTGTTGGGATACGGTCCAAACCCCAATGGATAGGGGTTTATTAGGGTACCATGTCCAGCAGTGGACTAACAAAGGCTGATGATGTGTGACGATTACATGCTATTAACACATATACAAATGACGCGATAGTCAGAATCTTATCCTATGATTATTTTAAAGGCGTTAGGTTAAGTCAAATATTATATATTATTACAAGGAAGTTCTATGTACACTTAATAATATAAACCAGTAATTATAAACGTCGTTCTTTTATATTTACGCAATCCTACTATAATCTGTGGTGGCCCGTTAAAAAAATTAATCGCTTGTCAAAAACCTTTAGTTTTACAATTTTAAAACTGATTATCTAATACAAATGGTTTTATTCAGACAGATATGATGAGAAGAAACTTCTTGTGCAATATTTTTTTTCAGATAATCTATCATATATCCCAAACTTTACCTACGTTTTTAAACAACTGTTTATTGTTACACATCAAATCCACTAATGATTTGTCGTCCCGTGATCATGGATGCTAGAAAGAATCCGAAAAGTCGGGAATAAATATATATAACTAACGCGAAAATTACTGGATTTGATATGTATAATAATCGCATAAAAAAAAGAAATAATTATGTCTAATCTTATTTCGTGAAAAATAAACCCGTTAGTATCGATCTCCTGAATATTTTAGATATATATTTGTTGGACGTATAAGCAACTTTTTATTTAACTTCACAAGGTATCATTAACCTAAAAAGTTTGTAAAGTACGTTGGGCGAAACAAAAATATTACAATGGATTGAAATTTGCATTTCATTATTCATCGCAGCTTTAGAAATGGAAACGGAAAAGTATTCGTTATAAGGTTGAATTACATTTTTGTTTCAATTAACGCATAATTATTAATTAAATAAATATAGCTTGTTGTTTGTTTCTAGACGATTTTTTAAGGAGTAGGTCCCCTTTTTACAGGGTTCAGTCGGGGTGGTGCGTACATCTGCCGCTAGGCGGTAATGTAAAAATACTACCGTTTTCGAAGGGTACCGTAGCCAGCTTATTTAATGGGTAAAGTGGCTACCATCCTATATTTCACAGCACCCATGGTTATGCCGATGTTCATGGGTGTCGGTGACCGCCTTTCATCAGTTAGCCCGACTACTTGTCTGCCTTCGTTAGAAATGAAAAAAATACATTAATATCTTGTTATTTGAGTAACTTCCGATTTTAAGATGCGTGGAAAAAATAAATAAAGTGTAGTCATTTCAACGCTGAAAAACTTCCTTTAGAAAAATCGTTCTCCCCAGCAGTGTCTCAAATATTACTAAATAGAAATTAATTTTTTGGAAAGTATAAGTTACTAGCTGGAATGTTAATTTCATGCGTAATGTGACAGCTTTTTCCAGTAGTAATATTGTGAATTTTCTAAAGTATCACGCTACGGGCCAACAGGGACTTATGAATACTTTCTCGCGTCTCCACGTTTTAACACAAGAAATTCAGGAACAACTGGCTAAAATTTCATAATTACTTCAATATTAAAAGTCCGTTCGTAAATAAAATAAAACTTCCGGAACCATAGTAAAAAGTATCTTAAAAAAGAGAAAAAATACTGAGCGATTTGGGCGAGGCAGCTTATAACATGATGAGACGGTTCACAATTGCAAAAACTGAAAGAAAAAGATCTGGTTTAGTTCAATGAGCATTAAGCTGATGAATCCTAGTCTATCCAAAGTAGTTTCTTTTCTTCTTCAATAGAAGCACCTAGTGAAAAGACAACAAACATAAATCAAAATCAAAACTAGATAAACAACTAATGTTTATAATTATTATACTATACAACGCACAAACAAAATATTAGTGAAAACCAAAATAAGCTTTTAGATAAAAGCTCTCATTAAGTCGTTGCAAAACTCCGAAACATTTTCGATTCTGTAAACCGCAGCGGTTAGGAACGGAACTATCGCGGAAGTGCAATCTGTTACAGACGCTTAAACTGAAATATGAACGCTACTACAACTATTTGCCTAGACATTTTCACTACTAAATTTAGTGTTAGGTAAAATACTTTTCTTCCTTTGGTAATTAATAAAAAAATATATATTTCAAAATATTCGTCGTAAAGAGGTCGTGGGTTCGAATCCCGCAGGGAGACCACTTTGTGTTATCGTTGTTTCCTGGTTGGTTAGGACAATTTGGGCCGATCACCTAATTATCTAAAAAGTAAGATGATCCATGCGTCGGATGGGCATATAAAAAGTCTGTGGACCCACCAACCCGCAATGGACCGGCGTGGTGGGATACGGTCCAAAGCCCCCTAAGAAGAAGGCGTGCATTAGGGGAGGCCTATGTTTAGCAGTGGACTAACACAGGCTGATAATCATGAAAGAATGACTTCCGAACATTCTAAAAGAATCTTATACAGCTTTCGACCCCGCATCCAATATCAATCACTCGCAATCCAATAATTTGATTGAATCGAAATCACCTCTTATAACATCTCTTGAGCTTTCGATACGTTTTTGTTTGACTCAATAAAAAGCTCGTCAATACAGACTGAGAAAACAAAATGTAAATATTAACTAAAATACATTTATTCTATTTTAAAAAAGCAATTTTAATTGGAGTTAAAGATAATGCATATAGTTGAATGACCGAATACCGTTAATCTGATAAATATATTTTTATTAATTTTAAGCTTTTTTTGTCATTCTTTATTTATCTATATTTTATCTCATTTTAGTTCATTTGTTAACAGGAAACACAAAGCTTACTTTTACGCATGAAACATATTTATTGAACAAGGTAACTAGTATTGATCGCTATATGAAATGGCATAATAGGCATAAATACTATAATAAATTGAATATGAAAGTTAACACTACAAGGTATGACTTTGATACCATGTAGTGTTTAGCTAATTAAGTCTGCTTTATAATATTTATAAAAAAACCTGAGGAAAAGACATCCATCCATTATTTATGAAAATTAAGAGCAAATTATTACTACTACATAACACTTGCATGATTTAATTAATTTTCAATAAAATTGTGTCTAGGTTTACAGTTCATATTAGGTCGTTACAAAAGTCTGAAACAGGTTTTAGGGTCTTTAAAAGATAATTTTTAATATAACAGTATCAACCTTAAACATTTATGCCGCGCAACTTTTCCAAGAGATTCTTTTTATGAGGAATTTTTAAAACCATTCCGAATAATAAAAAAAAATGGACCGAGGAAACCTAAAATGATCCATTTATTGTAAAGTATGACATAATATTTGTAAAGAGTAACTTTAAAAAAAGGTTAGATGTAATGAAAAAGGAGACAGACCAAAGAAAGATTATTGAAAATTGTTTATTCTAAAAAATATTATATTTTATTAACGACTACAAATTTACAATGAATGTTATAAACATATTTTTTTATATTTAAAATCGTAAAATTATGAACTGATTTAGCCGATCACGACGTAATTCTCGATTTATTTAAATGATTGAAAACAAAATACAAAAGTGCCCAATAATCAAAATATATGTAGGATATTCCGTTTTTGAACTCTCTTTTCTCGATACCTCTGAATGGCTGATTGACTCGAAACATGGTATGAATATTTCTTATGCCAAGTATAGAATAGTATTAAAAAATGTTTAACTTAGTATTTTATTATATAAATTAGATAATTCAGCCACCACTATTAGATTCAGATTTTGGTTAACGGTTGTAAATTATAAATTCACATAATGTTTATTTTGGTTTAGGCACAACAAGGTTTTGCCGCAATAAAATTTGAAAGGAAAATGGGAAGCCACACAGTGTCAAGTGTCTGAGCGAAGACCTTTATAAACTTATAATTAACAAAACAAGACAAGATTTGTTAAATCTTATATAACCTTTGCATTTATTTCTTGAAACAACTAGAATTACTGCCTCTTCAGCAACTTGCATAGATAACATATTTACAAACTGATAACCTGTCAATTAAAAAAAATCAATCTATCATTAATACGTTAATGTCTGATCATTGTGGACATCTTGTTTTTTCAACTCTAATAATTAGTCTTATAAAAGATTTGACATATAAACAAATGTTTATTCCTATTAAAAGACAACGTATAGAAAGATTAGAAGTAATATAATAAAGAAAATTGCTAATTTACAATATAATAATAAACCAGATGAGCTTTACAATAAATTATTTTAGTTGTTAACAACGGGGTCAAAAAAATTATTTAATTCTTTAAAACAGTAAACGAAAAAGTTTTGTAATTTTTCAGGAAGGGGAAAGGTTAATACATAAAAAGCAGACGTAGATTGTATGACTTACAACTATAGTGAATCGTTGTTTCATATGTTCATTGTGCATATTCTAAAATATTAAAAAAGTATCTTCAGTTTAAAATCAAAATTAAAAATACATATGTCAAAATAAAAATGACTTGAAAAATAATTAATGGTGAAACAGAAAAGCAAGCAATGCCAAGATCTTTTGGTGTTACCCCAAGATGTTGCTACCTTTTTAGAAAAAAAATTTAGATATTCTTTTTTTAACCACCAAGTCACTACTTTCTGCCCCTTAAAAAAATATCCCTTGTTAAAAATTTTAAGTAAGGGAAATTCATTTTAAATTTTAAAAACTTTTTTAAAATTAAAAATAAAAAAACCGAAGGTTTATGGGGAACCTCTGATAAGGTGATAAGTGCTATTACTGATGTAATCTTTAATGTAAAATTTACGTAAATCTGTAAAATTTACCATGTGAAATACAATATTTTACATTTCCTGACCTATTGAAACACGGTAAAGTTATTCCGATATTTAAATCAAACATTATAACGGATGCTAACAATTTTAGAGCAATTTCTGTACCGGGTTAATTCCTTTAACCAACTAAGTTACATTTAACACCCATGGTTTTCTCTCAACAATATGGTTTTACAGGGTCCCTTTACATCCCAGGTGCAGCTTGTTAAAACAATATTCAAGGGGGTGGGAAATTACACGATGAAGGGTGTCTTCTGGGACCAACCAAAAGCTTTTGATTTGGTGATTAAGTAAACAAAACGGGCTGTTGTTACAGCCTGTTTTGTATATATAAGTTTAAACCATCGCATAAAGTATTTTTTTAGGGGAAACACGGTTGAAAAAATACGATTTTCGTACTACAAAGGTATTCATATTAGCAGGTACAGCAAATTTACAAGAGCAAGATAAATAAATAGACCTAAAACGAAGGACCAGTAGTAGCAGGGAATGTATTCCAATATACACTATTGTAAGTTAGAATGCGCTTAGTTAAATTTGTATGTAAAAAATTTAAATCGTGTTCACTCTTCCCGGAACAAAAGAGAAAGTAACATATTTTTCTGCTTATTATACAATTATACTTCATTGTTATAAAGAGTTTTATCTCTCAAACAAAGGTGGTCTGTTCGAATCCAGCGGGAGAAAACTTTGGCTAAGTAATGTTTTGTCCCCGCTATACTGAACTCAGGCGTTATATCGAAAGCAAAATAGTCCCTCTGTTCAGATAGATCAGATTCCTAAAAAGGAAATACGTTAGGGTTATATCAAGCAAAAGACCAGACAAAGCCTTAATTCCTAATAAAATTGCTTAAAACCAGGTAATATAAATGTTCAAAGTAAAGAACGTAAGAAGGCTTTAAAAGAATACAAGGTCTCTAAAAGATGTTTTAATATAACAGCATCAACCATTAAATGTTTGCTCCGCAACTTTTTTAAGAGCTCATTTGTAAGGTACTTTGAAAACCTTTTCAAACAATAAAAAGGTAGATGAAATGAGGTCACAATGCTTTAACGGTCCATTTATACTAAAAAAGTCGTTATATGCCCTAAAGAGTTACTTTTTTTATTCAAGTAATATGTAATGCAAATATTTATAGTTGTTTTTTTTTTGTTAAATAAAATTACAATTTTCTTCTACGTAAATGATAAGCTAATTAGCTTTATTTTTAATTTTAAATCTTGACATTATAAACAAGCTAAATATATATGACTTTGACTATTGATTGCTAAATATTATCGCCATTAACTTTAATCACATGTTGTTAGGTACGTATTCAACAAAGACGAATTTCTATTCCAAATTTTTTATATTGTTGAAGCTGTCTTTCGTTATAATATCAATGTCAAATTACGCATTCAGGCTTTCAAGACTAAATGTACAAAAATAACACAATGAAAAGATATTCATACAATCCAGTATTTCATTATTCAACGCCACTCTAGAAATGGGACCGGAAAAGTATTCGGTATAAGTTTGAATTACATTTTTCCTCCACTGTACAATTATTTGACCCGTCTGAAGTATTTTACTAGGTCTGATTTCAGGGAAATTTCAGTTTCGATTGTAACATTCACGGAAATGAATCACTGCTCCAAATGTCGTTCGACTGTTTTTAAACTGTTGATCAACTTTAGTTTAAATAAAACATGATAAAGACTTGAATTTTGCTTATTTCGTACGTGTTTCAATAATAAAAAAATGAATACTTCGTTAAAAAATACATAGTAACATTAAATTGCATGTTTAGCCATGCTAATATTTAAACTCTCCGTCGGATGATGGCAAAAGCGAATAATATAAGCCAGCATACAAAAAACATATAACATAATTCAAAAGTAATCTTTAATTGCACTAGGATTTTAAACTATTTTTTGTAGGACGCCCTTGGCAAGGGATGGAGTGACAACATTCGCAAAGTGGTTGGATAAGAATAAAAAGATCGAAGCGGTGGCGTATTAGGGAGGGCCCAGGTCCAGCAGTGGATTGACACAGGATGATGATGATGATGATGATGAATAGGATAGACTAATCTTATGTATCGCTAATGTTTGGGTTAAAGGCGCCTTAAGGTACATTTATGGCATACACCGCGATGATTTGTTTTATTGATGATTGACCATGCCAGGCAGCAGAGGATCCTGGACTCTTGGTGCCAGAGGGTGTGGATTCGATGTACCACCACGTTGTATGAATATAGTATTTTTCTCGTGGCTGTGTGACTTGTCCGCTTGGAATAGGAGGAATGTCCGTGAGGTGTATTAAAATATACTAATAAAAACACATCTCGTAATAATAATTATTTTATTTGGGGTGCTTCATTGGGTTATGGCCACCTGAATTTCCAAAGAAATTTCCACCCTTTTTGTTGAAATTGAAACCAAATGGTTACAAAAACCGCCATGACCTGTTTCAAGTGTCTATACCAATCCAAATTGTTTTCTGTTCAACAAACGACTAATCTATAAATTTTCCTTCCCCAATCCTTTTCAACGACATAAACCGAAATCATTATATTATAGGGATTTACAAGATACGTTATTAGTCGGTTATAAAGTTTCTGTAGTACCTACAAGCTTTGCTTTGATTTAGGAATTAATAGAAATGTGTTATTGTCCTGAAATATTTATTCGTGTTTCCAAGATTATAAAAATTAAAGAACAACCAATTAAATGTTCAATTTGGTAAATTAATTGGTGAACCTTTTTAACCCAATTAGAAAATAAGATAACAAGAGGCTTAAGTTCCCCAATGAACTATCAGGGCTATGTTTGCTATTAATCTGTGGTAGAGTATACTCTTGTGTTAATTTGGATGTTTGCTTTAGTAGTCCTCTTGATGCATTGCTGCTATATTAAATCTATGTAACCAACACGAGAATATCAGAAATTAATTTGTCATAACAAGTATTATTTTGCATCTGTTGAAGCTAAAGCTAAAGATAAGTAACCATTACATTTTTTTTAACACACCAAAAACAAATTCGCAGCTCGTCCTTGCATATCACGTCTTTCTAATTTTCTTTAAAAACATAACTAAAAACTGTAAAGAAATTAGTTAAATATTAATACCCGAATTTGGTGTCAAAGTTGTTCGATCAATTAAAAGGATGTCCCGAGGATCCCTACCCATATCATTTATCATTATCACCGGGAAACCACTGGACAAACAAGCCTCCCTAATAAGCCCCCATTTGGGTTTTGAAGATCCCACCACGCTGGTCCAATGCGGGCCGGTGGGTTGACCACTTTTTCCCTGGGCGTCGGCCATTTTCTTACTTTCAAACCAATTTGATCGGGCCCAAATTGTCCCACCTACCAGTTAAACAATAACAAAGTTGTTTGCCGGATTTAAAAACAAATTTTTTATTTTAAAGGGCCAAAGGAAACCACCAAATAGACCACGGGACGAGGTTGATGCCAAATTGAAATTAAATTTTAAAGCCTAATGACAGGTGAAATTTAGGTAAAAACCTAACCCTTTTTAACGCCCGGGCATTCCTTAACTAATGAATGTAAGGAAAGGATCGAAACTTAGATTTTAAAAGATTTTAATGGAAAATTCAAAGGATAAAGCCTGAAATTTTCTAGAAATAATTATTTTGGGCATTACACGTAAATATAAACTGATTACAAAATGCACAAAACATTTGTAAACGTAATGTTTTTGGTTTTAACCTGACCTTTACAATTCTTATTCTGTAATCTTATGAATAAAAAATTTTGCCGTAGCTAGTTTACACTCATGCAAATTTATACACGCAATTTTATGATATTTTTAATACTTTTTATTTTATTTTTGGTGTTAATTTATAAACCGCCTTTGTGGTCTAAAGGGTATCGGCCCAAGTTTATAAAACCGGGTGTGGGTTCCATCCCGAAAAAGCAACTTTAGTTTAAGGTTTGGTTGATTAGGAAAATTTTTGGATCGATCACCCAATTGCTGATAAGAAGGGTGATCCACTGGATGGGCATTGTAAAAGTCGGTCCACCCACCAACCCGGTTCGGGACCAGCGGTGGGATACCTTTTAAAAGCCTTTAAAATTTGATTAACAAATAATAAAGTAAATATTACTAAAAGCGAATTTAAATTCAAACCACGAGGATTCCTAGATATTTTTAAAAGAAAACCTTTCTATGACCCTTTCCCATATTTTTATTATTTTTGCCATTTAGCAGTCTAAGGGAATTAAATACAGCTTTTGTTTGCTCCATTAACTTTCAGACTTTACGATCTTCCTTCAAGATCTGCAAATACGTTCACGTCACTATAAACGAGATTACTCATACATATTTTACGTTCTGTTTTCTTTGTTAGGTAATGGACATAAAAAAATATATTCTCTGAGAAATATTTTAATTCATAAAGGTAAACCTGTTTGCCCTTTAATTATAAAGAAAATATAAAAGTTATTTTACTTTTGGTTTAAGGCTTGAAGGGACCCGTTAAATTTAAAAAATTGAAAATGTAAATTAAGTATTTGTTCGTATTAAAAATCAATGAAAACAAAACAGAAAAGGAAAGGCTGGAAAGTTTTGACCGAAAGGTTTTTTTTATTGAGGGAAGCCAGTTTTTTAATAACATTGAAAGGATTTAATAAAATTAGATTAAAGTACGGTAAATAACCCTATATAAGATATAACGTCAACCAAATGTTTTTCAATTTATTTTAAAAATAATCAACAAAGCTTTACTTGGTAGGTCCCTTTTTGTAGGGAGACGTCTGGCCACCCGGTGTTTTTGCTTAAAGAAGAGGTGGAAAAACACTGCTTTGCGGCAGAATTTTTAAAATTTCTTTAAAAGCTGTTTCGGTTTGGGCCCGAGCCAGCGGTTTTACTGAGCAAACGAGAATTTAACACCTCATGTCTCATGTGGCAATGCTTTGGTGAGACTGTTTAGTAAATGAGACCTGATGGGGAGTGTTATTGGTAAAACACTTCCCATCAGGTGCTTGACTGCTTGTCGGCCTGCGCAAAAAACAAAGAAAAAACACAACATTGCTCAACCCGGGATTTTCATTTACAAGGAAGGGTATCCACCGGTAAACTGTACGTTTTGTTAACGCAAAAAATCTACAGTCACGTTTTTATTCCCATGTAAATACACAATCCAGAAGTCTATCCATGGTTGCCTGTTTTTAATAGATTTTAGAATAATTTTCTTAAGGTGAAAGTCTTGGTTACTTAAAGGCAATATAGCAAATCGGTTCACAAGTTTCGGAATTTATTCAAAACAAACAAATCGTTCCTCTTTATACTATTACTTTAGATAATTATCAGATCTTCGTTTACTTAGAAACAAATGACTGCAAAGTTACCCTAATAATTTATTAAGTATTTTTAAATTTCCACACAGTACAAATAAGTACATTCCAGGCCCCATCCTTATTATTATTACACTTTATAGTCGCATTGTTTAAGAATCCCCACATAAGTTAAAAAATTGTTATGCAAAAGGGACAAAAGGCTTGGTTTAGAGCCGGAATAATGACCGTTTCCTTAACCAGCTATTTTCTGTCCACTGGTTTATTTTTGCTTGACTGTACTGCAAAAATAAAGTCACTTAAGTCTAAAGGGCCATAAAGAAGATTGCAAAAATTAAAAAGATTAAAAAAAAGGAAAATTATAACAAAGAGGGAAGAGGTTACAAATTATTAACATTTTGAGCCCAATTATAAATGATGTCTCTATTTACAAAAATATTCAAATCTGATGGTATTTGAAAATAATTTACTTCCTAACAAAATAAATTAACACAAAATATGTTTTTTTTCGCAAACAACACAGTGAAAAGTCTAGAGAAAAATTCAGTGCTATTTAAGACTTAAAACTATTTTCAGCTTTTAACCCATCCTATGCATAAAAGGTAAAAAGGCTTTTAAATATATTCAGTCAGCCTTTTCTGCGCTAGTAACATTACGAATAGAATTCTTTACATAACTAAACTCGGCTAGAGTTTCATATATTTAACTTGAATACAATATATATACGAACTAATAGATACTATGTAGTACATTTTGCTTTTTTGAGCGTTAGGAAAGTTTTTTTTATGTAATACGTACTTGTTGGCTTGTGGTGTGAAGGTTACGTAGAATAAATGTCATTGGCGTTAAAAAATCGCTATCAGTTATAAATAAATTTTTTATTAAGATACAGATTACATATAAACATTGAAATCTTTCTACATGTTTTGTGTTATGGGAAGAAAATATAATAAATATGCACGCAAGCAAATCTTCTTAAATCTTTGTAAGTAAAATACTGACAATCACTGTCTGCAATATTTTTTGAATAGAATTGAAAAAAAAAATTATGGCAAATAGTTTTAGTTTGACAAAATTTCTTCTTAATGATTTCTAATTTTAAAGCCGGTACTTGTATTATATTATGTCGTTGCAAAACTCCGAAACATTTACGATCGTGAAAACCGCAACGGTTAGTAACGAAACTGCCCCGGAAGTGCAATCTGTTACAGACGCTTTAAACATGGAAGCCGCTGGAATTTAATCACTTGAAGCATTGTTACTAACAGTTTTATGTATGATATAATATATAAGTCTATTAGCAAAATGATATGATATATAATATCATGGCTATAACTGGTAAGGGCGCGTGCCTTAGAAACCGTAGGTCGTGGTTCGAATCCTGCGGAGTCTCAAAAAAATGTTCATTGTTGTTTCCTAGTTGGTTAGGGCAATTTGGGCCGATCACCCAATTAACTGAAAAGTAAGATGATTCATACGTCGGATGGGCATGTAAAACGTCGGTCCACCCACCGACTTGTATTGGACCAGCGTAGTGGGATACGGTCCTGAAACTGTTATTGTTAACTATAATTGTTAACGAGCATTAGGGGAGGCGTATGTCCAACAGTGGACTAATACAGGATGATGTTCAATGTTACATATATATTGGTTGTGGAATTTTGTTTTGGTCTATGTCCTTTAATTTATGTGTCATTTATTGTTCGTTAGGTTCCACTGAAAAGCACTAATCATGAAAATTTTCTTGATGCAAAACTGGTTGGCGACCCGTTTGCTGTATAGAATATTTAAATTTATTTAGTATTATGTAATTTTTCTATAAAATAAAATGTTTCTTTTTTCTATTTACCAAATAAATGTTTTTAATTACATTCTTTCTACATGTATAGGCAGAAAGAAGCCATTGAAACACTTATTCTATAATCATTAAACTTCTTTGCTTCCTCAGATTCTTATCAAGTATTATGCAACTTCTATGCCACAAATTTATTAACATCTAATCTGACAATACTGGTTCGTATTTATTGATACTTAAGTGCTTTATTACTTAGAAGCTTTCAAAGGTTTAATTTTTTAGAATGTCACGGAGAATGTGCCAAATGCAAAATTTAATATAATATAAACTAAATATTACGAATAGAGTAACAAAAAGGGACGCTAAAACTAATATACGCGACATACCAGACACACAATGGTGAATAAACACATCTATCAAATGCAGTTTACTTGAGCCGTTTTTGAGGCGCAGATACCACTCAAAAATAAAAAACAATTCAACTAAAAATTAAATCCAGGGAAAGATAATAACAAAAGTCAAAGCCAAAAATTATTTATTTAGTTCAGGCATTTGTAATCATCAAAAATTACCACCGGCTTACAAACTTTGGAAAACGAAACGTTGCGACTTAAAATTCACTTAAAAGTTGTTCATTTAAACTTGTTTATTCTGTTAGAAGACCGTTAAAAGCGTATAAAAAGCTTAAAAATTAGCAAACAATAATCTCTCTAATGTAAAACTTTTTTGTAACAAAGCCCCGACGTTTACATTTTTCCACATTTTTTTAAAAACTTTGCAAATCTGCAATCTTATAAAGGACTTAATAACGGTAGAGGGCTAAAGTCTATTTTTACGTATTCATATGAATCTAATATATTAAAAACTTACGAAAATACTATTAAATTACTATTGCAAATAGTAATTTAATAATTATATACTATACCATTACTATATATAGTATAGAATTACTATGTAATAATTAATGGGATGTAAGTTAGGGCTCGGATCGATAGTGTAGGCAACCTTCAAAAAATTTTATAATTATTTACAATAAACTTAGTTATTTATTGTTATTAACCTAAAATTATACAAAAACAATATTATGTACCACAAAACCTTATTGCCATAACCATATATGCATAACTAAGTTATGTGTTTGCTCATAAAGAATTATCATAGCCTTTCGCACTAGAGTCTTTTATAGCGACCATTTAAGTTTTCCACCTCCAAGAAAGATCCAACTTATAGACTAGCTTATAGACATACGAAGATAAATAAGATATTGCGCCTAGTATCACTAATTTATGATATATTACTGAATCATTAAATGTACCTTTAAAACTAAATTTATTTCATCAAACAAGGCTTAAAGTGAAATAGTTTTATAAATATTACTTAAATAAAATATATACTAGATTTAAAAGCAGAATTACATTTTTTTTTTTAAGTAATTAATTATTAACTTTCAAAATGTCGACATTGGAGTTTATTTTGATAATAAAAATAAAGAAGTAAACAACGTTTCTTATATACGATAAGAAATATAGAAAATAAAATATATAACTAAATATTTTATTATTTAACGACATTCTGGAAACGGAACTGAAAAAGTTCTCGTATAATAAGTCTCAATTACATTTTCGCTCCACTGCACAGTTATTTCTGCCATCTGAAATATTTCACTGGGTATGATAGTTCCTGCAGTGAAACTTTACATTTTCGTTATAGCATTCACGAATTGTAATCATTGTTGAAAATATTTGTTGCAGTTTTACATTAAAAATTATATAAAGTAATTGTATTTGTTTGTGTATATGGTATAATATATATCCTTATACATTATATATGGATATATATTATGACCTACAATATAGTTTTATTATAAATATGTGATTAGCATATGTCTGATTATTCTTAACGATTATTCTTTTACTTTAATTGTACTGCTCTACCATTACGTTTTCTGCATCCACCCAAAGGTTGACTGGTGAGAATGACTTAGTATTAAGTCACACTTTGACCATTTTCTCATATCATGTGTGCGTAGAGTTTAAAAAATAAATGGGCCTTGTTTGCATTATACCCATTTAAAAACTGCTAAAATAATGATTATCATTAAACACTGCATTCTTGCAGTCTATAATTAGCTGCTGCTGGTGAAAATTTAATGTATTGCAAAAAATGAAGCCAGATTTCTAAGACAATTGATACATAACATAAGATACAAAGGAACAACATAATTTTATTCTTCCAATCAATGATGACTGCGAAGAAATTAATAATCTTTATGGGACAATGTATACGTTTTTACAACAAAATCCCAGTAAACGTTTGGAATTTAACTTTGAATAAATTTAAAAGGTAGTCAAGGAACGTTTATTTGTTTAAGGTTTTACGATACTAATGAGTTTTATATGATAACACAGCATAGTAGTGGAATGCTCGCTCAGGTCTTGTTTCAAAATTGCATTATATGTTATCCTTAAAATTTATTGTTATTTTAAAGATTACATAAAAGAGCCCACTGAGTTTCTTTCTGGTTCCTCTCGAGTCTGAGGCGTCCTTTTCAGGTGTGTGTGATGATAATCAATAAGCAAGTGTAAACTTCTTTATTGAATAAAGATATTTGAATTTGAATTTGACATGCTATAAATAAATTCTTCTAGGTAATAATATTCTTCACAGTAAGTACCGAAATACTTTCTTGCGTTTACCAATACGCTTCCTACAAGAGACATAGGATGTTAGGTCTCCTTTACCTAGTAAATACGCTAGCTACAAACTAAACATTTCTGTGTTCCGGTTTGGAGGGGACCCCCTAGGGGAACACAGAAATTTTTTCACACTACCGCTTCGCGGCAGGAAAAGGTATTACAAGGCTGTTGTGGGCTACCACGTGCTAAATTTTGACTGTACCAAGAAAAAATTATTATAGGTTTTGTATTCTTTTCAATATTTCTTTCAACTTAACAATTATTAGCGACAGCCTTAACGAATATGTATTCAAAAAATTCTCAAAGTTTCCAAAGAAAAATCGATTTTGAGTAGGATTTAGATATAAGCCGATTACAAAATCTTTTATATTTTTTAGCGTGACGTGGGGGTTTAAGTAATTTGAACTCGACTAAAAGTTATTCTTTATTCCTTATACGCAAAATTTTACCTTACTAACTAACGTAAAGTTTCAAAATATAATTTTTTAAAGCTTCTAGCTTTATTGCTTGTTAAAAACGTTTTTTCGATTTCGATTTATACTTTTTATTTTTTAGTTTTTGTTCGTTCTTTTCCCTTTGGCCTTTTTGTCTGTTGAGCATGATGATTAAGGCTTACGCTTTAGAAACAGAGGTTGTGGGTTCAAATACTGCAGGAATTTGACAACTTTCATTGCTGTTTCCTAGTCGGTTACTCCGTTTTGAATACTGATCTCTTAAACACGTCGGCCGCCTTAGAAATTGATTATGAAATTATTATTATAACTCAAGTACGACAATTAAACAATTCTGTTAGAGTTAACGCATTTCAACGTTCCACCTTATTATTATACGTTAACAAATAATGCCACAAAGGAAAAAGAAAATTGTACGTAACAGCTAATATATTAACATCTGGTAAGTTTCATTAACACGTACACGCCGTGTTCTTATTACCGCTAAAGTAGTAGTGGCACTATAATACGCAATTAGGAATTTCATTAAAACTAGCACGGGATTAATATGATTACTTTTTTTTTTTTTATAGCATACGCGAGACAGACGAGCATTCGGGCCACCTGATGGAAAGCGGTCACCGACGCCCAGACATTAGCAATACCAAAGGCATCGCCAACGCGCTGCCTACCGTGAGACTATGGATGTTAAGTCTCGTTTACCCAGTAAATACAGTTACCCTTCAAACCGGAACACAGCAGTGTTTTCACACTACTGCTTCGCGGCAGAAATAGGCACCGCGGTGGTACTCACCCAGTCGGTCTCCTGTAAACAGGGACCTACCACCGATAAACTTTAACCTTTAATACATAATTTCATGCAATTAAGTAGAAGCTTCTTAGAAGATATATATATATATATATATATATATATATATGCACGCCGTTTACATTAGGGGACCGTATCCCTTATATCGCTGAAGGAAGCAACCAGAAAACAACGATAAGACAATGTTACTTTCGCCGCGGGATTCAAACCCACGACCTCCGGTTTATAAAGCACTTGGCAGGCCTAATAATATATACTAATATTATGACAGAAAACATTTGTTGCTTTTAAATAGGTTTCGAGACTACTACACCGATTTGAAATATAATTTTACAAATAAAATGTTTTATTATCTTCGAGATTTCATAGGCTAGTTTTATCCTAGGAAATTTTTATTCTAAATTTTGTAACAATAACACGGACAAAGCCGTGTATACTGGAACTGTATAAAATGCTAGCGAACCGCCCGCGCACGGGAGCTAAGCTGATAAAAAATATACCTACAATATTAAACATGTCTTATACATATAAAGCTTCCTCTTTAATCAGTCTGTCTGTGTATTAAAAAAAACCCATTGAAATCTGTTGTACAGTTTAAGAGTTTTAAGCATGCATAGGGATAAAGGGACAGAGAAAGCGAAATAATGCAAAGAATTAATAATACTTTTATTACTTATTTAATAACAAATAATTAATATAGCAACGCTACTTATAGTAGCAAAGTTGTATCAAACAGCTACCATTTGAAATTTAACATCGAAATTACAATGGTAAAATGAAACTTGTATTTCCCAGTGTAATGTTTTTACGGTAAACAATAAATATATGTTAACGTGTTATTAGAAAGACTTTGTATGGATATTATTATAAATTTGTATTTCTATCAAAATCATATAGATCCGCCCTACCTATAGATACGATACAAAAGATATATGTAGCTATAAGATATAGGATAACGTCCCCAAAACTACAAACAGTGAGGTTTACAGAGTATTGTTTTGCTTTAGAAAAAGATGTCACGATGCTGCCTTCGTTTTTCCTAATATGAAAATGTTTTTGCATCATTCACCTACATTTCTTTACTGGATTTTGCACTTTACAGTCTATCATCGTGAATAAATCTTTTGTTTTTTCCATTAAATCTCGTAATTTACGGTCTCTCTCAAAATCCCTAAACATATTGACGTAACTATAAACAAGGTTTTCTTTTACATGTTACAAGATTTACCTGTCCTACTTCCTTTCTTGTTTGTTATTTTGTTGGATAACGTAAATAAGAAAAGGTTTTCTTATTTACGTTATCCTGCTTTCATTTTGTTATTAAAACAAACTTCAATGTCGTCATTTTAAATGTTAACAGTATTTTTTTAAAGATGGTAACGTATTACAAAATCTATATCAGCTTCTATGCCTTGTTTGATGAAATAAATTTAAAGGTTTTAAAGGCGCTTAATTTTTTAGTACCATATCATAAATTTTAGCGTGGATTGTTATGAATTACATTTGACCAGAAACATTAAGCGACTATTTGAACAAAAATCATATTGAAATGGAATAATATGTTTTTACTTTCGACCCACACATAAACATGGCCGACACAAGTAGATACTACAGTGTACTAGTGTACACACTGGTACAGTTGCACTCTAGTATAATTACACGTAGAGATAAGGTGCAATATTTTCGTTCATATCTCTTGCTGATGCATCATCTATGGCTCTACAAATAATCAAATGATTAACCCGTATTTCTCTACTCAAATTACATTGAAATTATCAAGACGAAATTTGTCCATCTATGCTAGATTCGACATTCAGTTCGAAAAACTCAAGTCGAACTTGCAACCACGTCACATTACTATCGGCAAGAGAGCCGTTATTTCATAAAAATGGTGCAACCCCCTTAACTGAAGTAATTTTAATTTATTGCTTTTACGAAATTAATAAATTAATATGACATTATTTTTATATTTTAATAATTTGCAAATTCATCGCGTTTAATATAACTTTGTACTTCCGAACTGATTTCTTTGTCTTTTCTGTTTTCAAAGACGCTCGAAAAGAACCCTTAAAAATAAAGCACAAAAATTACAATAGTTATATATTCTCTCTTATTATATCATTCTTTTAATGGATTGCCTATATGTCATAGGACATCTCCAATATTCTAGCCTTCTTCCAAGTTCATCTAATCATTTATCCAGTGACACTTAAACTGTATTCGATTAATAAACAATAGTGATTAAAGATACAGCTGACGGCATAAAATTATTGTAAAAAATACAGTTATTACATCAAGACCATATATGAATATTCCGTGCCCTACGAGCAACAGATTGTCTTAATTTTCGGTCAATTAATAGGCCCATATTGAACAACTATATAATAATATTTATTAATACTATAAGTCAATGTTATTCCCACCAGAATTTAAACCCATGATTTCTTGTTGGAAAAGCAAGGATCAATATCATAGCAGTCCATTAGGAGTAAAGTCTAGGCTATAAATCATACTATAAACAATGTCGCTTAAGATAGAACAAAACTGTAATGTTACTTACCTTATGTAATATAAGCAGATAAAAGAAAAGCCGTACTGTTACAATTATAACCTAAAACATTCCGTATTTTTTTCTTTGTGTCGGAATTTAATTTGTACAGTTCTAAATTTACTTACAAAAAGCCACAAGCGTTACATACAATTGTAAAAGTTGAATGAATCCAGAAAATACCCGTTAGGTTAATTCAATTGTGAAGTTTAATTAAAATGTGGTCCCATGACGTCGCGGTTAAGCAAAGTTTTTTACACTCCTTCGAATCCTGGTTCAGGATTATTTTAAAGGTAATTTTAAGCCTTAACTTACAAACTTCATAACTAAATTAATTATTATAGTAATTAGCTTTATTTTTAATTAACGTACTAAAAGAAAGAGGTACCTACTCAGTACGTAACGTAGTTTATTATATCATCATCATCATCATAATCAGCCCCTATACGTCCACTGCTGGACAAAGCCTCTTTCAATGAACGCCAAGACGGCTGATCCCTGCTACTCGCTGCCAACTTTAACCAGCATTTTTATATGAAAAACTATCTCATGTTTTATTTCCCAAATACAGATATGCAACAACGAGCTTAATGTTATAGGTATAATCTACCAACTTAGCTTAGAATAGTAAAGACAAAGTACTTAAAAACTAAATAACATTGAATTATATTTTATTTATAACATTATTTAAAAAGCACCAACCGAACTGTAAGCAGCTACGGTAAGCAACACGTAGGGTGAAATGTTTTAAATATTATACATTTCAACAAAAACGGGCTAAAATTACATTTTATTTATTTGATTAAACAGTATGTCTAAGGCTTTAATAATTGATATGAAAACATTATTCATATTCATCATCATCATCATCACCATCACCATCATCATTATTATCAGCCTGTGTTGGCCCACCGCTGGACATAGGCCTCCCCTAATGCACGCCACCGCTTCCTATCTTCGGCTATTCTCAACTTATTATCCTGTTCTCATTCTATATATGTAAACATCTCGTTACATTTGTTCACTGTAAATAGTAAGTAAAAAGTACTAGGTACTCAATTGAAACATACTGACAATTGTCTTGTTGGACACTTTAATCAACCTTCTCATTAATTAACGACTACAGATTCTTCGAAGAATATTATTATACGATTTTAAGTAAATGAAAGAACTGAAACGAGAATAAATAAAGTAAAGCAAACAATAGTGCGCACGGAATATACTAAATTCAATTAATTTTTTTTTTAATACAAAAATCTGATAGTTATTATAGACGTTTTTGTAACCTAATTTATTAGGAAAAAAGGTTTTTAAAGTACCTACAACCCTGGTATTTTATCTCTCGATATTAGAATAAGATAAATTTTCTCACAGCTATTTAGCGTAAAGTTTAAAAACCTAAGTTAAATCGAAGAAAATATTTTAACAAAATATGAACCTAAGCAATTGCACAAAAGTAGCAAAAATGAATAACATTTGACTGAATTAGTGTCGTTATGATTTCTGTCATTTATTGAAAGAAATTTGCGTAATAAAATGAACAGACAAAATTGAGTAACATATTCATGTCATCATTATCAGCCTGTGATAGTCCACTGCAATTAGAAGGAAATTTGTTGAGTCCCGCAGGATTCGAACCCACGACCTCCGGTTTCTAAGCCACACGCCTATACCATTGAGGCTACGGAGCAGTTATATATATATATATATATATATATATTTCGAATATATAAATCATTCATGAATATATATATATATATATATTCATGAATAATACATAATTCGAAATTAAACTGACATTTCATAATGTATTTACATTAGAATATCAAAAAATGTGTTATGTCTTCATCACGATATGTTTTAGAATACACCATCAATTCATATTTAAGACCAATTTGCTTCCGCTGTCTGTCCTCATATATGCTTAGAAACAAACGATGCAAGGGTTTAAAACTTTCTTTTTATATATAAAGTGATTCAAGAGGAAGGTTAAGACGAGAAGTTGGCCACCTACAGATAGGATTGGTCATCAGACTTTAAAAATATTGGCAATACTAATAGGTAACGGAACACAGTAGTATATTTTTCTGACTGGATCTCGTGCTCTATGAAGTAAACCTATTAGAACATACCGATTTAGAGGCCAGTTGCACTGGTTGCGTCTCCCCACCGATTGACTCTAACACCAAAGGCCCTCAGATGGGGAGCCTCAGATTGAGCCGTTTCTTTCTGGTTCTCCATTCATCATGCTGAATCGAGGGCACTCCGGCCGTCGCCTCGGCACGATTCAGACGCTCTAAGGATAATTTAATAGCTAGAAGAGCTCTATCTAGTCTCAATACCACTTCTTACTTACACCTCTTACTTCTTTCTCGCAGAAGAAGTCCGCAAGAAACTCCAGCAACGCTCCTATCTAATATGGTTTTAATCTACAGAGTCATATACATCCACTCATCATACATACATCATCAGCCTGTTTTAGTCCACTGCTGGACTTGCCTCTTAAATTGAATACTGATATCTGTAAAAAGTATGAAAACATATATACATTTATCAGCGTTTCTCTACAATATTATATATGAATTAAACATATAAATCTTTGATCACTTAATCTATTAAATAAAACCGCATCAAAATCTGCTACATAGTTTTAAAGATCTAAACATACAAAGGGATATAGGGACAGAGAAAGCGACATTGTTTTATACTATGTAGTGATTTGTCAGAGATGTCGGAAATAAATCAAGCCGTCTAAGAGCTTTCAACGAAAACGCTGCCTAAACCTTTTGAGATATTACGAAACAATGTTTGATGAAATATTCATCTTTTCTAGATGTTTAAAAAAGTCCGCGATTGCATATGTCTATCTCTGAACGTTAACTTGCTATGCCAATTATATTTTTTAGAAAACTGATCGTGTCTAATCCGGTAATATTGAAGCTACAAGACGCTACATTAAAGTAATAATACTTATAGATTTTGATAGGTTTGTAGCCATTTTATATCGTGAACATTAACGGGAAAAAGTAGCTCATTTACTTGTCAAAGTCAATTGTAAAAAGTTTTTTTTTAATCCTAGGTCATTAGTCAAAAGGCTGTTCTCTTTACAGTATTTGTCTATTGGATTTTCATTTTGTCCTTATGTTTGTTGAAATGAAAGCTAAAGATACCACGCCTCAGTAACTTCACATATGTACGTAAAACCCTTATTATCTTCATCGTGAACGACTGCTCCCTTTACGGCCGAGTAGTATGTTTTAGATTTTTGCTACCAAAAAAGCATATGTATTTGTGGTATATATATATATTGATAGATACCACAAATTTGAGATAAATACATTACTCAAAACTTAATGCACTTTTTTCTCTTTTATAATTTAAGTCAAAAAGGTGTAATTAAACAAAAAAAATTATGAAAACGCTGCCTAAACCTTTTGAGATATTACGAAACAATGTTTGATGAAATATTCATCTTTTCTAGATGGTTAATAAAATTCCGCGATTGCATATGTCTATCTCAGAAGGTTAACTTGCTATGCCCATTATATTTTTTAGAAAACTGATCGTGTCTAATTCGATAATATTTAAGCTTATAAGACGCATACATTAAAGTAATAATATTTATAGATTTAGATAGGTTTGTAGCAATTTTATATCGTAAACATTAAGGGGAAAAAATAGCTTATTTACTTGTCAAAGTCAATTGTAAAAAAAGTTTTTTTTAATCCTAGGTCATTAGTCAAAAGGCTGTTCTCTTTACAGTATTTGTCTATTGGATTTTCATTTTGTCCTTATGTTTGTTGAAATGAAAGCTAAAGATACCACGCCTCAGTAACTTCACATATGTACGTAAAACCCTTATTATCTTCATCGTGAACGACTGCTCCCTTTACGGCCGAGTAGTATGTTTTAGATTTTGCTACCAAACAAGGCTGCCTATTGAGAGCATATGTATTTGTGGTATATATATATATCGATTGATACCACAAAAATAATAATAATATACATTTTTATATTTAAGATAAACACATTACTCTAAACTTAAGGCACTTTTATCTCTTTTATAATTTAAGTCAAAAGGTGTAATTAAACAAAAAAAAATTATGAAAAAGGTAAATAACAATAAAATGAAAACGATAAATACATTTAATGCGTAAATGTACATTTATCAATTAAAACATTGGATTAATGTAGCTTTTGAATTTAACTCAATGATGTATAATGGTAATATGATGATAAAAAGAGTATTTTTTCTATTTTTAGACTACTATAATTAAATAGATTATTACAATTGGAGTTTAAAATTTATTTATCATAACATCGTATGGTTTTATTGAAGCGAAGCGTGAACATAGATATACATATTTTTTTATTTCCAATTTCATTACCGATGTCGATGAATCTTATTTTTTTTAAATAATGGTTGGATTTGAACACAAATTTACATTGAGCCATTCATCATAATCATCATCATCATCATCATCAGCCTGTGTCAGTCCACTGCCGGACGTAGGCCTCCCCTAATGCACGAGACCGCTTCCCATCTTCGGCTGCTCTCTTTCAGCCCACATCGGCCACTTTGCGAATGTCGTCACTCCACCATAGCCACTAATATTCAAAAACAATGCTAACTAGCCTGAAACTTGCACAAGATAGTAATTTGCATGCTTCTACGATACAATCAATGCATTTACAATTTAAATCACTACAGGCAAAATGTTGAAGTTATAAATTTCACGAGGTAAACGCTTCTTAGTTAATACCCATACAAAGTAGTTCGAGAAGGTTTTCGTAAATAATTTAGAATTTACATATAAACCATGGATAAATTGTCAAATGCATACAACTGAATACCGGCCTGCTATAATAACAAGTGTGAACAATATATAAAAAATATCTCGTTAATCATTTATCGATTTGTAAAGAATAACTATTATTATTTATAATAAACAATCATAAATAAAAATGCTGGATGTAAGAGACTATGCTACATAGTGGAAATTATCTATGCAAATAAATAAAATTGGACAGCCTGTTTGTAATATCAAAATAAACGTTTTTAAACGATTACATTGCACAATAAAACCAACATTTTTAAAATGTCTGTCTGTCTGTCTGTCTATTCGTTCTGGTTAATCTCTGGTCCGATTTTGGCGGGGCTTTACTGCTTTAACTAGCGTTAAATAAGAATAGATGTTTTTACAAACAAAATCTTTTTTACCACTCGGACAAAGCTAAAACCTGTGTTTTATTTGGCAGAACATTTGGTAGAATATCAAACCTAAGTATATTTTTAAAAACTAATAAACGATATTGAATGGACAGTAAAATGAGCATTGATGAAATATTCCTAGCTTTTAATTTTGTTGTAGAGCTGTTCTTACCAAAGACGCTACTATAAATAATGCAGCCTTGACATTGATCGAAGAGCTTTATTGATTGAAACAAATTAACTGAATAATATGTTCCCACAGACATGCCGGAGGTCTTTGGAAGAAATGAAAACTAAAATAAATACTCTTGGCCAAAAGTGGTAAAAATTACTAAATATTGAATGGTACTTAACCATTAAATTCAAAAGCTACTAAACAGTTCCGAAACATTCTTTTGCCATTTTAGAGCTATATTTTAACTGTATAGCAAAGGCTTCGTGCCTTTGCTACACAGTTAAAATATAGCTTTAAATTAGCCAAAATATACTCATAAATAAATATTTCTAAAAAAAACCTAGACACCTAATCTTTACTAGACCGTCTTAGTAGCCTAGCGGTATTGACCCTTGGTTTCCGTAAACCGGAGGTCGGGATCGTATCCCGCAGGGGACACAACTTTATGTTATCATCGTTATCTGGTTGATTGGCACAATTTGGGCTGATCACCCACTCGTCTGAGTAGTAATATAATCCATGCGTCGGATGGGCATGTACCCCCATATGGAAATGGCATGCATTAGGGAAGGCCTATGTCTAGCAGTAAACTAACAAAGGCTGATGATGATAATAATGAAACTTTACTCTAGGGATACAAAAATAAACCAAAATATTTCTTTAATCCTATTCAAATATATTTTATTTGTGGCAAACTGTTGCAACATCCAGTAGTGCGTAAACAAGACAGTCTCTAGTTAAAAATAATGAAAGTACAGCATTTTCTATTAGAGATGTCAACTTAAATATTAAATCTATGCCATTTATTTTATTAAATCGACAAATATGGCCTAAGGCTATTTTTATTGGTAGAATTGTATTGAATGGCTGTTTCCTTACCACAGATATTTTGTTTCACAGGAAATTGTGTAGGATACAGATAAAAGAACCCTGTCAAGCAGACAGCTTTCAATTGTACCAAATCTAATCGGATCCCAGATGAACATGTGCATTCAATGTTTCGTTTCAACAGAATTAAATTTTGGCACTCAAGTGTAATGGGGTTAAATCGAAAGTATTTTATTTTTGACCTGCAACTTGAATTTGATTCAATTGACTTACAATATTCATGCTAAAATTCACAAATTTAGTTTCCTTTAGAAAAGTTGTCAATAAAACACATGTTAATAATGAATAAAAGATCAAAGCTGTTTGTAGTACGTTTAGGCTTATTGAAATAACGTTTATAAAGTAATTTAGATAAGATTCGACTTGACAATTTTTTTTAATTAAAAGGTTAAGTGCTAAATTTTATAATAGATAATGACTAAATAAATAAATAAAAAAGGTCGTTGAGTATTAATAATAATTATTATTAAAAAAAATTGCGTCGACAATTCACCTAAAGCTTTAGATAACAAAAGTATTACGCTGCGGCCTATAAGAGATGAAATAATACTTACATTACATGGACAAAAATTCATGGATCAATCAGAATTAACATTCATAAGAAAAAGAAAAATAAAAAGTAAATGCTTAACTACACAGAAAACACAAATATATTTTAAAAGCTTAAAATAGTCGCGTTGACGAAATATGCCAAGTATTTTTGTCGAGCACCATTATTTATTTTCAACGCTTTCCCTAATAATGCAGTTCTGGCGCTGATTCAGCAGTTTCATTCATCGAAACAAACAAATTGTACGATACATACGAATAACTTATCGTTCTTATAACTGTAAGCTGTTAACAAACAAATCTTCATAAGGTATATTTGCAAAAATTGCCATTGAGATTTATGTATAACCATCTTGTTAGATTTGCTTATCGTCATCATCACCAGCCTGTGTTAGTCCGCTGGACATAGGCCTCCCCTAATGCACGCCACACGCATAAGGGGTTTTTGGACCGTATCCCACCACGCTGGTCCAATGCGGGGTGGTCATTTTACTTAACAGGTTCTTAGTTTAAATCATTAGGAAAAAATATTATTTTACAACTCTAATAATTTACTTGTCGATATTGGGATAGATCATAGTTATTTAGCGTAAAACCCTAAGTTAAATTGAAAATGTAATTTTAACAAAGTATGAACCAAAATAATTATGCAAAAGTAGCAAAAAATAATTTACATTTGGCATTTCCGAATCAGTACTATTTGTATAATGAAAAGTTAAAATATTATATATTCATGAATAATAAATCATTCGGAACGAAATTGGAATTTCCTAATAAATTTCATAGTGTATGAACATTATAATTCAGAAAAAATGTATTCTGTACAAATGTCTTCACGTTTTATCCGTTTGTCTCATTTTAATCGTTATCCCTACTTATTTTAAATCAAAGTTGCTTCCCGTTGTCTATCCCTCTGCATTTTCCTCCTATAAATGACCAAAGGGATTTTAATTCCCTTTTCTATAGATAGAGAATATAATACTATATAGTATTTATTATACGCAAGTAACTCAGGAAGGTCTTAAAAAATATCCTTGATTGCACATGACTATATATAAGGTATAACCCACAATAGCCGCTTCGCTCCGTCAAGAGTAAACTCTAAAAACATGTTCATTAGACAAATAAAAAACATCCTTAGTCATAAAAGGTTAAAAAACATTCTGTAACATATACACAATAACATGTAACATATAACATAACATATATCACTAACGGTCAATAACAAGTATACTCTAACGATCGACCGACACTGAGATGGGCACGAGACTTTTCCTCAACTTTCTTAGTTGGTCCAATTTCCACAAAATTATAGTATTATATAAAAAAGCGACACAAACTTTGTGCAGTTAATTAAAATTCTAAATACATAACTTGAATAACAATACGTAGGCATATATACTATACTACACCGATCTTTCATTGTAATTATGCATTAATATCAGAGATTGAGAAAAGAATATCAAATAAACCGCATAGAAATTATTTGTTATGCAAAGTTAGTAAACTAGCGCGCTATTTTAATGACTTCCGTTTTAAAACTTAACTGGTTACTGCTATCCATTACATATATTTAATGTCGCTTGACTCCTATGCAGATATAAACGGTGAAACAACACAAAAGTTATTATGGTATAAATAACTAAATTCCTAAAGTAATATCTTTGTATATTATAAAAAAGTTCTAACTATATGATTAACTTTGAACCGCCAATTTATTTACTAAATTATTTTTTTTTGCGTTTACTTCCATATTAATGCAAAATAATAAAAAATAATTTTCATTTCGAAAGGATATACCAGGTTTAAGCCATGTATTAAAACAATATCATAATAGACTTCTAAAATGTCAATATTGACTTCTAAAATACACACACAGATCTTAAATCAAACATCGAACGCAGTACATATCTTTGGGTTGGTTAGACGTAAAAACTGTTATTTCTAGTCCTAGGTGGAGTTTATTAGATAGATGAGACAGATTACGAAGGAATAATGCTGTTTTATTTCTAGTAATGGTCTATTAGATTTTTAGTTGTTTGAGGACCCTCTTGGGGACTCTGACTGTTACGCCAGAGGGTGTGGATTTGATTTTCATCACAGGAAAATATTGTGTCTGTTTTTCCCGTGTCTGGGTATTTGTATGAATATAATATGTGTTAACATATAAAAGAAAAGTAAGTCTATGTATTTATCATTTATCTACTTGTCATTGTACAAGCTTAGTCTAGTTTAGAACTAGATGATGTTGAGTTATTTGTCAGAAAATATTATTGATATTATATTATAAAATTGATGTTATAAAACCAAAACTTGGTAAGAGATTTAAGATGTCTGGCCTCAGTAACTTCACATATGTAAGTAAATCCCTTATTATCTCCATCGAGTTACGACCGCTCCCTTTACGGCCGAATAGACTTTACTTTATAGATTTTTGCTACTATATAAAGCTACTTCAATGTGTATCCCACAAATAAACTAACAATATCATACATTTTTATTTAAAAATAAAAAAAAATATCCTAAATTTAATCCTCCTTTTATCGTAGTAGCCATTAATATTGAAAATAAAAATTAACTAGCATGAAAATTGCACAAGTAAGTCATTTGCATGCTTCTACGATCTAATCATTGCATTTACATTTAAATCACCACGGACGAATTGTTCAAATTATAAATTTCACTAAGTTGAAAGGAGTTCTTAGTTGATACCTATAAAGTGGTTCATGAAATTTTTCATTAATAATTTAGAACCTTGCAATAAAAAAAAATTGTCAAAAGTATGCAACTAAATAACAGCTAGCGACAATACCAAGTATGAACATAATATGAATTGAAATAAAAATCATCTCATTAATCATTTATCTACTAGTTAGTTAGCTACATTTTGCTACACAGTTAAAATATAGCTTTAAATTAGCTAAAATATACTCATAAATAAATATTTCTAAAAAAAACCTAGACACCTAATCTTTACTAGACCGTCTTAGTAGCCTAGCGGTATTGGCCCTTGGTTTCCGTAAACCGGAGCTCGGGTTCGTATCCCGCAGGGGACACAACTTTATGTTATCATCGTTATCTGGTTGATTGGCACAATTTGGGCTGATCACCCACTCGTCTGAGTAGTAATATAATCCATGCGTCGGATGGGCATGTACCCCCATATGGAAATGGCATGCATTAGGGAAGGCCTATGTCTAGCAGTAAACTAACAAAGGCTGATGATGATAATAATGAAAATTTACTCTAGGGATACAAAAATAAAACATAATATTTCTTTAATCCTATTCAAATATATTTTATTTGTGACAAACTGTTGCAACATCCAGTAGTGCGTAAACAAGACAGTCTCTAGTTAAAAATAATGAAAGTACAGCATTTTCTATTAGAGATGTCAACTTAAATATTAAATCTATGCCATTTATTTTATTAAATCGACAAATATGGCCTAAGGCTATTTTTATTGGTAGAATTGTATTGAATGCTTGTTTTCTTACCACAGATGTTTCGGTTCTCAGGAAATTGTGTAGCGATACAGATAACAAGAACCCCTGTCAAGCAGACAGCTTTCAATTGTACCAAATCTTATCGGATCCCAGATGAACATGTGCATTCATTGTTTCGTTTCAACAGAATTAAATTTAGCACTCAAGTGTAATGGGGTTAAATCGAAAGTATTTATTTTTGACCTGCAACTTGAATTTGATTCGATTGACTACAATATTCATGCTGTCCCGATTTAACACTTCTTAATTAACAAAGATAAAAATTCACAAATTTAGTTTCCTTTAGAAAAGTTGTCAATAAAACACATGTTAATAATGAATAAAAGATTAAAGCTGTTTGTAGTACGTTTAGGCTTATTGAAATAACGTTTATAAAGTAATTTAAACAAGAATCGACACAATTTTTTTTAATTAAAAGGTTAAGTGCTAAATTTTATAATAGATAATGACTAAATAAATAAATAAAAAAGGTCGTTGAGTATTAATAATAATTATTATTAAAAAAAATTGCGTCGACAATTCACCTAAAGCTTTAGATAACAAAAGTATTACGCTGCGACGAATAAGAGATACAATACTTACATTACATGGATAAAAATTCATGGATCAATCAGAATTAACATTCATAAGAAAAAGAAAAATAAAAAGTAAATGCTTAACTACACAGAAAACACAAATATATTTTAAAAGCTTAAAATAGTCGCGTTGACGAAATATGCCAAGTATTTTTGTCGAGCACCATTATTTATTTTCAACGCTTTCCCTAATAATGCAGTTCTGGCGCTGATTCAGCAGTTTCATTCATTGAAACAAACAAATTGTACGATACAAACGAACAACTTATTTTTCTTATAACTGTAAGCTCTTAACAGACAAGTATTCATAAGGTATAGATGCAAAAATTGCCATTGAGAATTATGTATAAACATCTTGTTAAATTTGCTTAATAGGCCTCCCCTAATGCACGCCGCACGCATAAGGGGGGTTTTGGACCGTATCCCACCACGCTGGTCCAATGCGGGGTGGACCGACTGTTTACATGCCCCTCCGACGCATGGGTCATCTTACTTAACAGGTTATTAGTTTAAATTATTAGGAATAAATATTATTTTACAACTCTAATAATTTACTTGTCGATATTGGGATAGATCATAGTTATTTAGCGTAAAAGCCTAAGTTAAATTGAAAATGTAATTTTAACAAAGTATGAACCAAAATAATTATGCAAAAGTAGCAAAAATAATTTACATTTGGCATTTCCGAATCAGTACTATTTGTATAATGAAAAGTTAAAATATTATATATTCATGAATAATAAATCATTCGGAACGAAATTGAATTTATCCTTTTTACACCATTATCCCTACATATTTTAAGGCAAAGTTGCTTCCGCTGTCTGTGGTCTGAATTCTCCTCCTATATTCGACATAAAGGATTTTCTATGACATTCGCAGGCAGACGAGTAGTCAGCCACCTGATGGGAAGTGGTTACCGACGCCCATAGACGTTGGCATTGCTAGTAGTAACCAACGCGCGCCTACTAGGACTAGTATTTTTTCTAGTAATTGTCTATTAGATTTTTAGTTGTTTGAGGACCCTCTGGGCTAGCGACTCTGACTGTTACGCCAGAGGTGTGGATTTGATTTTCATCACAGGAAAATATTGTGTCTGTTTTTCCGTGTCTGGTATTTGTATAAATATAATATGTGTTAATATATAAAAGAAAAGAAGTCTATGTACCAGTTATCTAGTTGTCATTGTACAAGCTTAGTCTAGTTTAGAACTATATGATGTTGAGTTATTTGTCAGAAAATATTATTGATATTATATTATAAAATTGATGTTATAAAACCAAAACTTGGTAAGAGATTTAAGATGTCAGGCCTCAGTAACTTCACATATGTAAGTAAATCCCTTATTATCTCCATCGAGTTACGACCGCTCCCTTTACGGCCGAATAGACTTTACGTTTTAGATCTTCAATGTGTATCCCACAAATAAACTAACAATAACATACATTTTTATATAATAAATCCTCCTTTTATCGTAGTAGCTCATTAATATTGAAAATCAAAAGCAACTAGCATGAAAATTGCACAAGTAAGTCATTTGCATGATTCTACGATACAATAATTGCATTTACAATTTAAATCTCTACAGACGAATTGTTCAAGTCATAAATTTCACAAATTGAAAGGAGTTCTTAGTTGATACCTATAAAGTGGTTCATGAAATTTTTCATTTATAATTTAGAAGCTTATACGCGATAGATAAAATTAGGCAAAAGCATACAACTTAATACGGGCCTTGCGATGATAACATATATTAACAAAATATGAATTGAAACGAAAATTGTTTCCTTACTTATTTATGAAATTGTAACGGATAACTATTTTTTATAATAATCAATATAAATTAAAATGCTGGACGTAAATGACTATGATACTTCATAGCCATGAATTTCTTCCGAGTCTAAATTATCTATGTAAATAAATAAATTGGAATGCCTGGTTGTATTATCAAAATAACCGTTTTTAAACGATTACATTGCACAATAAAACCAACATTTTTAAAATGTATGACTGTCGGTCTGTCTATTCGTTCTGGCTAATCTCTGGTCTGATTTTGACGGGGCTTTCAGGTGGACTTGACCAATTTAACTAGTGTTAACTAAGAAAACAATGTTTACATAAAAATCTTTATTACCACGCGGACAAAGCCGCAGATAAAATACAATCTAACATAAAGAACGCTGGACAAATCTCGTGTTTTATTTGGCAGAGCATTTGGTAGAATATCAAAACTAAATATAATTTGTTTTAGAAACTAACTAACAATATTAAATAGACAATAAAATGAGAATTGATTAAATATTTCTAGATTTTAATTTTGTTGCAGAGCTGTTCTTACCAAAGACGCTACTATAAATAATGCAGCCTTGACATTGACCGATAAGTTTCATTGATTACAACAAACGAACTAAATAATATGTTGCACAGACGTGCCGGTAGCCTTTGGGAATATTCTTGAACGAACGAAACATTATATTGCCGTTTTAAAGTTATATTTTACGTAGAAAATACTTCATTTATTTCTAGTAAAAAAATCTAGAAATCTAAACTTTAACCAGGGTGTACAAAATAACCATAATGTTATAGATCCTCTCAATCTTATTAAAATATATCTATGTTTATGCCAAAAATCTAGTATTTAGAAGCTGAATCAGTCCGTACTAATAATAATGAAAATACAACATTTTCTATAAGTGATGTCACTTTGAACATTAAATCTAACCCATTAAGTTTATTAAATCTACAAATGTGAACTAACGTAGCATATTTAATTCGTGGAATGGTACTGAATGCTTGTTTCCTTACCACAGATGTTTCGGTTAACAGGAAATTGTGTAGGATACAGATAACAAGAACCCTGTCAAGCAGACAGCTTTCAATTGTACCAAATCTAATCAGACCTCAGATGAACATGAGCATTAATTGTTTCGTTTCCACTGAATTAAATTTAGCACTCAAGTGTAATCGGATGAAGTCAATGGTATTTATTTTAACCTGCAACTTGAAAAATAATTAATATACATGCTTCCCCAATGTAACTCTTAACTACAGCGAAAAATTTTCAAACATAAAAATTCACTAATTTAGTTTCTTTTAGGACAAATTTAGTTCTCAATAAAACAAATATTAATAATGAATAAAAGATCAAAGACGTTTTTAGTACGTTTTATGGCTTATTTAAATAACGTTTGTAAATTAAATTTACAAAAGTTGACATGACGATTTCTAGAAAGTGCTAAATTGTATAGTAGATAGTGACTAAATGAATAAATAAGGTCATTGAGTAATTTTAAATTACTATTAAAAAAGTTGCGTCATCCAATTACGAAAACTTTAGATAAAAGTATTACGCTGCGATCTATATGAGATGAAATAATGTTTGCATAATACCGACAACGATTCTTATATCGATTATAATTACCATTCATAAGAAGAGAACTGCCTTCGTAGCCTAGTGGTATGGGCGTGTGCTTTAGAAAGAGGAGGTCGTGGTTCGAATCCTGCAGGGACTCAATGAATTTTCATTGTTGTTTCCTAGTTGGTTAGGCAATTTGGGCCGATCACCCAATTGTCTGAAAAGTGAGATGATCCATGCGTCGGAACGGCATGTAAAAGGCGCCCACCACCAACCGCATTGGACCAGCGTGGTGGGATACGGTCCAAAAAACACCCTAATGGATAGGGTGTATTAGAGAGCCTATGTCCAGCAGTGGACTATCACAGGCTGATGATGATGATGATGATGATGATGAAGAAAGAAGATAAGAATAAAAAGTAAAATGCTTAACTACACAGAAAACACAAACATATTTTAAAAGCTTCAAATAACCGCTTTGACGTAATATTCCAAATGTTTTGTCGAACACTATTCATTACGATGCTGCCCTTGATAATGCATCTCTGGCGCTGGTTAAGCGGTTTCATTAATCGAAACAAACAAATTGTACAATACCTTACTATATCGTTCTAGATTGGTTTTGAAATTGTACTGTAACATTAAAAATTTGAAATTTAATATATTCATGAATAACATTATTCGGAACGAAATTGAAATTTCGATAAATTTCACAATGTATGAACATTAAAATACAGAAAAATGTCCCAGTGTAAATGTCTTGTCTTGCGTGCGTTTTATCCGTCTGTCTCATCATCACCATTATCCCTACATATTTTAAGGCAAAGTTGCTTCCCGCTGTCTGTGCCTCTGAATTCTCCTCCTATATTCGACGTAAAGGATTTTTTATGACATTCGCAGGCAGACGAGCAGTCAGGCCACCTGATGGGAAGTGGTTACCGACGCCCATAGACGTTGGCATTGCTAGTATTAACCAACGCGCTACCTGCCGTGAGACATAAGGTGTTCTCGCTTACCCAGTAAATACGCTGGCTACGGGGCCCTTCAAACCGGAACACAGAAGTGTTTTCCACTACTGCTTCACGGCAGAAACAGACCCAGTCCTGTAAAAGGGACCTACCACCGATATTTTAATTCCCACTCAGAAAAGTCTTGAAAAATGTCCTAGATTACACATGCCTTATACAAGGGATAACCCACAATAGCCACTTCGCCCGTCAAGAGTAACCTCTAAAAAACATGTTTCTATTCATTAGACAGTGACAAAAATTTTTAATCATAAAGGTTATAAAACATTCTGTAACATATACAGCATCACTGGGGTGGGTTCTAACGGTCAATAACAAGTATACTGTAACGATCGACCGACACTGAGATGGGCACGAGACTTTTCCTCAACTTTCTTGGTTGGTCCAATTTCCACAAAATTATATTATTATATAAAAAAGCGACACAAACTTTGTGCAGTTAATTAAAATTCTAAATACATAACTTGAATAACAATACGTAGGCATATATACTATACTACACCAATCTTTCATTGTAATTATGCATTAATATCAGAGATTGAGAAAAGAATATCAAATAAACCGCATAGAAATTATTTGTTATGCAAAGTTAGTAAACTAGCGCGCTATTTTAATGACTTCCGTTTTAAAACTTAACTGGTTACTGCTATCCATTACATATATTTAATGTCGCTTGACTCCTATGCAGATATAAACGATGAAACAACACAAAAGTTATTATGGTATAAATAACAAAGTTCCTTAAGTAATATCTTTGTATATTACACAAACGTTCTAATTATATAATTAACTTTGAACCGCCAATTTATTTACTAAATTATTTTTTTTTTTGCGTTGGCTTCCATATTAAGGCAAAATAATAAAAAATCATTTTCATTTCTAAAGGATGTACCAGGATTAAGCCATGTAATGAAACAATATCATAACAGACTTCTAAAATGTCAATATTGACTTCTAAAAGACACACACAGATCTTAAATCAAACATCGAACGCAGTACATATCTTTGGGTTGGTTAGACGTAAAAACTGTTATTTCTAGTCCTAGGTGTAGTTTATTAGATAAATGAGACAGATTACGAAGGAATAAGGCTGTTTTTTTCTAGTAATTGTCTATTACATTTTAAGTTGTTTGAGGACCCTCTTGGCGTAGCGACTCTGACTGTTACGCCAGAGGGTGTGGATTTGATTTTCATCACAGGAAAATATTGTGTCTGTTTTTCCCGTGTCTGGGTATTTGTATAAATATAATGTGTGTTAATATATAAAAGAAAAGTAAGTCCATGTATTTATCAGTTATCTAGTTGTCATTGTACAAGCTTAGTCTATTTTAGAACTAGATGATGTTGAGTTATTTGTCAGAAAATATTATTGATATTATATTATAAAATTGATATTATAAAACCAAAACTTGGTAAGAGATTTAAGATGTCAGGCCTCAGTAACTTCACATATGTAAGTAAATCCCTTATTATCTCCATCGAGTTACGACCGCTCCCTTTACGGCCGAATAGACTTTACTTTATAGATTTTTGCTACTATATAAAGCTACTTCAATGTGTATCCCACAAATAAACTAACAATATCATACATTTTTATTTAAAAATAAAAAAAAATATCCTAAATTTAATCCTCCTTTTATCGTAGTAGCCATTAATATTGAAAATAAAAATTAACTAGCATGAAAATTGCACAAGTAAGTCATTTGCATGGTTCTACGATACAATCATTGCATTTACAATTTAAATCACTACAGACAAATTGTTCAAGTTATAAACTTCACAAGCTGAAAGGAGTTCTTAGTTGATACCTATAAAGTGGTTTATGAAATTTTTCATTAATAATTTAGAACCTTGCGATAGAAAAATTTTTGTCAAAAGCATACAACTAAAAAACGGCTAGCGACAATAACAAGTATGAACATAATATGAATTGAAATAAAAATCATCGCGTTAATCATTTATCGAATTGTAAGGTATACCTATTATTTTTATTATAAACAGTCATAAATAAAAATGCTGGATGTAGGAGACTATGCTACTGCATTGCAATGGATTTATTCCGAGTCGAAATTATCTATGCAAATAAATAAAATTGGAGTACATAAAATAACCATTTTAAACGATTACATTGCACAACAAAACCAACATTTTTAAAATGTCTGTCTGTCTGTCTGTCTGTCTATTTGTTCTGGCTAATCTGTGGTCTTATATGACTGGGCTGTTAGCTGGACTTGGTTAATTTAACTAGCGTTAACTTACAATAGATTATTTTACAAAAACACTTTTACCACGCGAACAAAGCTGCAGGTAACAGACAATATAAAATAAATGGTGCTTTGGACAAATCTCGCGTTTTATTTGGCAAAACATTTGGTAGAATATAAAACCTGAGTATATATTTTTTATAAACTAATTAAGAATAGTAAACGGACAGAAAATTGAGCATTGGTGAAATATTCCTAAATTTTAATTTTGATGCAAAGCTGTTCTTACCAAAGACCGAAGAGTTTTATTGATTGAAACATACAACTGAATAATATGTTGCCACAGACATGCCGGTGGTCTTTGGGACTAGCATTGTAGAAAAGAAATCTTTAATAATTCTCTTGAAAATCAGTGAAAATTACTTATCAATAATATTATGAAAAAGATAGACAATTATATCAAAGATAGATAATTATATTTAAGTGATAAACTCGAAAACTACTAAACCTTTCCGAAAAATTATTTTGCCATTTTAAAGTTATATTTTACCTGAGTAGCAAATGCTTCATCTATTTCTAGTAAAAAAAACATCTAGAAATCTAAACTTTAACCAGGGTGTACAAAAATAACCATAACATCCTCTTGATCTTATTTAAATATATCTTTATTTATAGTAGTGAGAAGCTTAGGCAGTACCTAGGTAATAATAATGAAAGTTCAACATTTTCTATAAGAGATGAACTTTAAATATTAAATCTATCCCATTCAGTTTATTAAATCTACAAATGTAATCTAACGTGGCATATATTATTTCTAGAATAGTACTGAATGCTTGTTTTCTTACACACTCACACTCCACAGGTGTTTCGGTTCATAGGAAATTGTGTAGCGATACAGATAACAAGAACCCCTGTCAAGCAGACAGCTTTCAATTGTACAAAATCTAATCGGATCCCAGATGAACATGTGCATTCATTGTTTCGTTTCAACAGAATTTAATTTAGCACTCAAGTGTAATCGGGTTAAGTAGATGGTTTCTATGTCTAACTTTCTACTAACACGAGTAATAAATATTTATCCTTATGTAATATTTTAATTGTGTTTGCGCGCATTTCTATGTCGCCTAACACAGCCGCAAATTGGTTACGCAATAATCTACCTTCCCTTTCTTACTATACCACTCCTTCCGCCTGCCCTCCTTTTTCCTTTTAATTTTTCTTCATCTCTCGGAGAAAGGAGGGTAAAGGGATAATACTTCGTGATGCAGACGGCGGCCAGCGCCGCCGTAGTCGACAATTGCCTTTGGGAGTTCCTACGCAACGCATCATATTTTAAAGTCACGCGACGCGAATGGCCAACGCTCCGTTCTAATAGTTTATCGCGAGCCCCAACCACATCAACGAAGACGCCTGCAGCTGTGCCGCCATCATACGAGGTATTTATCCTTCCTATTATCGCATTTCCAATCCGGCTTCATAACCACGTTGTCCGAGCAGGATTACGCACATGGTCCTTCGAACCGCATCGTTTCTGGTCCTTAAATAGGATGTACCATATCGCCGTCACTCGAGCAAGTTGGTCCAATCAAATTGGCTGTCGAAACTTGAGTGACCACGCGCCCGCGCAACCAAATTGCAACAAAAAATTTCAAAGATTCGAATTTTGTTCACGAATTTTGTTTCCTTTCGGACAGTTTCATTAAAAACACATGTCAAATTAAAAAAACCAACAAAGCCCTTTAAAATAAGTTCTATGCTTTATTTAAGTGACATTTTTTAGTAATTTACAACAGTGGTTGGCATGACAAGTTTTTTTGCGGTGCGCTAAATTTTTATGTATATTATGACTGCTATATAAATAAATTAGGCGTTGTGTCGTCCATTTACGTAAAACATTAGATAAAAACTATTTCGCTACGATCTATAAGATATGAAATATAATACTTGCTTACGTGAGATTTAAAGTACTCTGTACGTTGAATCTAACTACACAGGGAGGTGAAATTATATTAAAATCCGTTTAGGAGTTCATGCGTCGGACGGGCAAGTAAAAGTCCACCCAAAAACCCACATTGGTTCAGCGTTGTGGGGTGCGGTCCAAAAACCCCCTAATGGAGAAGGCCTATGTCCAAGCGGACAAACACAGGCTGATGATGATGATGAGTTTACAAGTCCATCGAGGACAAACAACGTGACACATGAAATATATATAGAGAAGGGCGGATCCGGCTGAAGAACAAGCGACGAGATCATGCGTACGATTTCAACGGCAGAGAGAAAGGTAGAGAGAAGAGGGAAACTCAATGTCCGATAAAACATTATTTATAGGACTTTGAGTTCGCGTATTATTTATCGTTGTTGTTTATTGGGAAGAAAAACAAGGGCAATTACACTCGGCGTTCTGGCGTGGCTCGGTGTTATTTCTCACGCCGCAGGATGTAGCAAGCGCGCGTTAGCACTCCGGAGGCTTCTCTACCGGGGAGTCCAACGACAACCTCTGACCCACGGTCGAATCGATGAATCTGCTTGTACTTTGCAAAGGATGGATCGCCTTTTATATCGCTACAGCCGCAGCACGATCGACAACAGCCTAAGCTCAGGTCGGACCCGTCGGTGCATACTACCTCAGTGTTGGCCAACGCCGAACTTGTCGTCACCGGTGACGGACGGTCTCCCCGGCCGCCTCTCGTCTTCGGTACGTTCTTGCGCAAACGACTGTTTATTGAGATATCGGTGCAAATACGTCAGAATATAACATTTTAAAATAGGAATTTCGTTGAATAAGTTTAAAAGCCAATACAAGGAAACGATTTAAAATAAGGATCCATTTTAGGAAATTTCTTCTTTTGCCGCGTCTAAAGCCACGTCATCGGTATTCGGCCTTTAGCCGTTCGATACGCCGTACAGTACGAAAATCTCTCTTTTAAATGTCATTACGCTGTTCGTTGAATATACGAAGCTTTTCCAATATTTTGGAATTTTCTTTCAAGATTTAGAACGAACATACAGTAGATGTCACGTATGAAAATGCTAAGGAGAATATTTCATGAAACATTTGTTTAATAAACTACTGTGTTCTTGAAAATCATATCAATTTTTCCTCAGAAATATTATGGACAACTTGACAACAAATTTGTATAATTTCCACAAAATATTTTAGGAGTAAAATTGTGAATTCTCTATTTAATTCTATGCTAAAAGACAATACCACGAGCGATAATGTTTTAAACTATAAAATAATGTTAAATAAATAATATTACGTAACTTTCTGTTAAGTCACAATTACTACTGATTTTTAAATATAATTCTTATTATGTTAAAAAAACTACCTCACGGGTTTCTTTCATTAAAAACATACGAATAAAGAGGGATTTTCTTTTACCTTGCAAAAGACCCGACCATTAAGTTGCGGAGTTGGTTAACTTTATAAAGTGTTCAATCGAAAAGAAAGAGTACTCGGCAATGATTCGAGTTCTCCATGATACCTACTAGTGAAAGCATTTTCACTTTATCTACAAGATTTTCGGCAAATAACGTGTTAAAAAACATTTGGAAAATATTAATAGATATGGTATTATGGATGATTGTTTCTTAGTTTTTAACGAGAGAATTACTAAACATATTTTGAGTAACGTGTATAGTTTTGACTACATAAATCCTAGGCAAAACGTAAAAGGTTAGTGTTAATATTAAAATTACTAAAATTATATATCGAAACCACTATTTATATATATATATTTATTCCCGACGTTTCGTACTCATTACAGCATCGATCACGGGCAGACAGGTGTGTATCCAAAAAAGAAATATGTAAAAATAAAAACTTTTTCTTCGCCTTTTTCTAACTTCATTAGCTTTTTTAAACATTGGCGTCACTTTTACAACTTAAACACTCTCGATAAAATCGCCGACAAATACTGAAAAGGTATTTGAACTATAACTTTTATTAAGATGTAAGCGTATGTAATCATTTAAACAGATTCTTGTATTCGAAGATAACAAAGGACCATCGTTTTACTGAAAAAGGTTTATCACAGATTAATAATTCTAGTTATACAAAGACACACACAAACTGCAATGCCCAAAAAGTCACGTGACTAAAAAGATGAAACACGACGCAAAAAGAGAAACAAAAACGGAACAGCGAATAAAGTGATACATTTGAACTAGTGACATTTATTATCGAGCAACTGAGCTTTTAACTTTATAATGTGTCTCTACGGATATGACATATTAAGTTACGACTGCAGGAAATGCCTGTATAATTTATTCGTTAAACTCGTTTGTCATAATTGCGATAAGCTAGGAGACATATACGTTATTAAAGATATATTATAACTTTTATGTAATGCGAAGAAGGAATACATATTTATAAGTAAAAGCGGGAACTTATTGTCCCTTTGTTAATAATACCCTTACAATGTAGCGATATACATTATGCAAAGCATATTATGTTTATGGAATATTCGATGCTATATATTAAAGTAACTGCAAAATTATGAATAGCGTGATTATTCCCATAGGCGTATAATTTACAGTAAATAGGACCCATAAACTATAAAAAAGCAAAAGAATTTTTACAAAGTTTTTGAGCTAATTAGACCCTTCCTAGTATGGTTGTATAACTACAAAGTTAGAGGTTATATATACGGTGCTAAATTATTCACAATAAAAGTTACCTTTAATTATATAATAACTTTAATTATATAATAATAATTAATTATATATTATCTTATTATAGAATAACAGATATTCTATTTTAAATTTAGATCCGTTTACATAAATTTTAACCAATAAAAGTTCACTTAATTGTTTTTTAACTAACTTATTTTGATCTGTTATTGTTTTCAAAGTTTATACAATAATATATTAATGAAATCTCAAAAAACTTATATTCTGCAAATTAAATTGCATTTTTATCATCTGCCCTTAATTAATCTTTTAAGAATTATTAGTTTTATTAATAGTAAGGAGAGCTTTAAGGAATTAGAGATGTAGTAAAGGATTAAATTGAAATAATTAACTAATAAACATATGAAAGCTATATAGTAACATCTGTGTAAATTGGTTTTCCAAAAACCCCCTAATGGAGAATCCGTGCATAAGGTGATCATATCCAGCAGTGAACTAACACAGGCTGATGATGATGAAATTGGTTTTCAACATAAACGTAAGTAAATGTAAAATTTAATATTTTAAAACGAATAAAGCTCTTTGACTTTATAAAACGAACGATTAATATTCACAAGGTCGGATAACAAAGAAGTCAAATGAATCCGTAAAGAAAAGAAAAATGAAGATTTTCATTCGTAAATATTTTTTCATAATTTAAACTAAATATGGCTTGAACAACGCATATGAGTTCATAATACGTCTCCAAGGAAATGACACACTCAGTTGAGACTACACAAACGCCTGCAAAGTTTGCGTACAAAACCTGGAAAATTATGTTTATGACATGTGTTAGAGAAAATACATCATCATCATCATCATTATCATCAGCCTGTGATAGTCCACTGCTGGACATAGGCCTTTCCTAATACACCCCTATCCATTAGGAGGTTTTGGACCGTATCCTACCACGCTGGTCCAATGCGGGTTGGTGGGTAAATACATGTACTACAAGAATTTCAGTTACAGCCCATACTCTCTGTAACCGTGTATAAGTACAATCTACATAATAGCCAAATAAGACTCGGAAGTCGCTGACTGCTTTCTAAAGCATTTGTGCTTAAGAAACCGGAGATCGTAGGTTCGAATCCCGAACGGGGACTCAAAAAAATTTCAATTTTGTTTCTTAGTTGGTTAGGGCAATGCGGGCTTATCAACCTAATTTCTGTAAAGTAAGATGATCCATGCGTCGGGTGGGCATGTAAAAAAGCGGTCGTGCGCCTGATCTCGGTTATCCGTATCGGACTAATAGAGTTATGAAAGAGGGAGGGATATCTCCTGCGTAGTTAGCTGATCTCAAATATAGCCGCCGTAGTCGGAATCGAGTAGGAGGATATTATAATGATTAAGGCTTAGAATAATAAAAATTGCCTAGAACTTGAAACTTTAAGAGGCCTTAAGTAAATTGCGAGAAGGGTGACATTTAAGGGCGGATCGTCATAATGCGCACAAATCAGAAGTTTAACTAAAATATGTTGCATTAATGTAAGTGCTCTACGTACAAAAAGAGCAATATCATTGAGTTTTAAAGGCACCTAATATTTACGATGCCCTTTCATCGGAAGTGACTCGGTGCTGATATGACAAGAGGGTAGTAAAAGATTTCGTTCGTATTGCATAGGCTTCTAATTGAAAGATTGCGTCGTTTGCTTGCCAGGAAAATGTGCATAGTAAAATGTTCTTTAATCTTTATTTTATTATGGTTAAAGCAAATGTTTGTGTATTTAAACAAGTTTAGGACTAAATCAAAATTTATAACTGACGCGATAGGATATCAAACATTACAACATAATGTAAAATATTTTTTTAAATAATATTGCTATTCGTTTATATTATACTAGCAACTTGTGGGTGAAATTGCGTAAAATCTCGCTAATAAACTTGACTATTATATAAATGACAAATGCGTGTTGTGTATGTTCACGAAAGTGCATATTCTGAGATTATTCAACTCCAGATTATACGATTAGTAACTGATTATATGCAGAGTTTATGCATACGAAATTAAGGAGTTTTATTAGATTTGTTGACTATCGAACTTATTATATCTTGAAATGTAATTATATTTTGTGCTTTTACCATTTCATGTTTTTAGTTTTTATATTATTAAAAGCTACTAATATATAAGAAAACATATATACAATACGTTCTTTTTTAATTTATCTGTGCACCTCGCCTCTTACTATCTCTGCACCACCTGACCGTCCACTGGAAGAAAACGCCTATGGTTTTAAGCCTATGTACAATTAGTGCATAAAGTGTAAATAAATAATTATAATACATCATACATACATACATCATTAGCCTGTGTTAGGACACTGCTGGACATAGGCCTCCCATAATACACCCTTATCCATTAAGGAGTTTGAACCGTTTCCCACCACGTTGGTCCAATGCGAGTCGGTGGATGGACCGACTTTTTACATGCCCATCCGACGCAAGGATCATCTTACTTTTCAGACAATTGGGTGATTGGCCAAAATTGCCCTAACCAACTACAACAACAAAGAAAATTTGTTGAGTCCCCGCAGGATTCAAACCTACGACCTCCAGTTTCTAAAGCACACGCCCATACCTAGGCTACGGATAATAACGGCAATAATTATAATGTGGTAGTTTAATTGACAATCAATGGGAAAGTGTATTGCTTCCATATTGAATAAAGATATATGACATTGATTTTACATTTTTTTTACATTTTTTTACATTTTTTACATTTTTTTACATATAAATATTCATTAAGACACACTACTAAAAAAACTAATGAATACTTTAAACCAAACGACATGTCCTTTTACGTGTTATGGCTAGCAAAGACCTACCAAAGTTTTCTTCTAGATCGGCGTACCAATCGACACATGACTAGAATTCAATTATTATTTAAATAGCTGAACAGGATTTTAAATGAAAACAATGTTTATTTGCGACTTAATACTAAAATACAACGAGTATTCAGCATTTTCTTTAATGCAGAATAAAACCTTGAAATGCATTTAAAAGTAACAATTCATGAACATTGTCTTTATTCATAGTTACAAATAAAAATGCGATTACCTACGTTTGATAAAAAACAAAAACACTCACTTTCGTAGGCAAAATTTTAGTTTTTGCAAAAAAGGGATTATTCGAAGAAATAAGGAAACATTTTAGAATTTAAATCGACACAATACTCCTTTGAATTTCGGTGCCTCAACGAAACATGAAATCCGAATGAGATTTATACACGGTCTCCTTTTACGACCGATCCAATTCGACCCTTCGCTATTATCGTTACGTAATTACAGTTGGGGGTCGGTCGTAGCGATTCTGAATTTTTATCGCGGCCTAAAGTTTGACCTTTAGTCTTAAAAAGATTACGTTGCTTTATTGCAACAGTAGGTACTTTGAATACTACTTAGAACTGATTTCATTACAGACTTCGTCTTAAATACAGCGCCATCTACTGATGATACCAACCTTAGAAAATACTAAGTTTAAGCAAAATTAGTAATAAAAGAATATGGTTTCTAACAGCTATTTTACAACAACTCTGGAGTACCAATAGTTACTGTCAGTTACTGAACATCAGATGACTATGTACAAAGTACTATTGTACGTACTTTGTTGCTACATGTTTGCTTTCAACAGTTCCGAAGTAAACTTGCTAAACAGTGTATGACTAAGAACAAACTACTTTTTACATCTATTTTTCTTATTTATTGTTTAACAGAATATTAATAAATGTCAGTATAATATTAGTCATTAAATAAAATAAGTAACCTGTATGATTGAATACAGTAACGTCATTCAAAAAAGTAAGTCACAATACACAAGTTCTATCGCATCGTTGACAATGCTAGTGTTTAAGAGCTTGAGCTTTTGTTTTATGTACGCTATTAATTCACCACTAAGAGCTATTGACATTAAAATCTTCCATACAACGGGGAGGGTATGTAATATTTAATGTCACTATATTGTAAATCTCAGCTTCTTTGAGCGAATACCCTATGTGGCGCACGTTAGGTTAGGACTTAAGACCTTTAAATGTCAATGTTAAGGCAATGGTACTTCGAGCCCCCTTATGCTTTTCTGCAGCGAGGAAGTGCCATGTTCTGGTTATAACTACACTGTTTCCGACTAGATTAGATGGAAACAATTCACGGGGCTAGTTGTACTCGTATCTGTTCATTAACGCGATAAAGCCATTAACGGTTATTTTGTATTGATCTAAATAGCTGAGCGTTAGTGTTTTGTATTTGCAAGGCATTTCATTTTATTTCATTGGAAGTTAAGAACGTATATACTTACAATAATGAACTTTTCCTTTATCGAAACTTCACTTATCACTCTATACAAGGATAACTAAGGTTAGTGGTCTAAGAGCTATAATTTTACCGTTAGAAAAATTTTGGCACAGATTTTTATTTGACCAGCGGAAACGCGTAACCTTCTAATGGGCAGAACGCGTAGTTTGTTAGCAGTAAAATTTGTATCTTATTTTATTGTTCTCTATCCAAAATAAAATACTATAAACTGTAATGAGCAAAAGATTTTCGTGCACTGTAATGAGTTAAAAGCATAATATAATACATATTTAACAAAATTTTCAACAAAAGACATTTGTGGATCTTGCTAAAAGAGTCAAAATTTATTTTTCTATTTTTTACAAAATACAAACACAGAACAATATATTTTCACAGTTTGACATATCCTAAAGTGAACAGTCCATTACCAGAGTGTGGTATCATTTATGCAGTTATTACAGCAATAACATTTTACACATAAACGTTCCTTCACAACGAAAGCTTTGAGCATTAAAACTAGTAATATAGGTAGGATTCGTTCGAAGATCACCACAATTAGATTTACAATTTCTACTAATCAGTCTCTAATCTGTACTTGAAATGCGATTCAAATGCGATTTAATAAACACTTATCATCGTCGCAACGACATTACACTTAAGAATTACCCGCAGTAACTCTGAGAGCAATTGTAATTTGTTATCGCCTTTGTAAGGTTTTATAACGAAAACGGATTTGTTACAAAACAATATTCAAATATAAGACAAATGAAAATAACGGCGATAACATAAGAAAATTATCAAAAGTGTTTTATGCCTCGCAGCCGCGTGGTATAGGCTGTGCTTAGAAACCGGCTGTCGTGCTTTCGAATCCTGCGGGACTTCTTTCCTAAGTTGTGTTCCTAGTTGGTTTGGGCAATTTGGGCGGATCACCCAATTATCTGAAAAGAAAGATGATCCATGCGTCGAATGGGCACGTAAAAATTAGTCCATCCATCAACCCGCATTGGACCAGCGTGGTGGGATATGGTCCAGAAACCCCTTATGGAGGAGGTGCAAAAGGGAGACCTATGTCCAGCAGTAAACCAACACAGCCTGATGATGATGACGATAACAAAAGCAAATAGTATTTAACATTATAAAATAATCCATATATATCACACAATTAATTGTTCCGTAGATTTTTTCTATTGTAAATAGCATGTTTTGTAATCAAAACCTCATGACAAATTACTTATCCAACAGTAATATTATTAAAACATTAAACGGAAATGTCAACAATCTAGTTTTAACAAAAAATACTTTCTATTTAAACTTATACTAGAAGAATATATTTGTGCAACGTAAACACTACGTAAGAGTAATGAAGCCATACAACAGGCAAGACGAAGCCTGACTGAGACGAATCAGCACTTACGTATGACAACCGATGAATAACACTTACATGGTATTTGTAGTGTAATCTTTATTTATACATGTATCTTGTACTTTAATTAATCCAAAGTATAGTTAATCTTAAGAAAGAGAAGTATACACTTTAGACAATTTATTGAACAGGATTAATTGATTTACAGCCATAGTTGCGTATCAAAACCATTTCCTTTTCCTCAACGTTATAATAATTCGACAAACGTGCATAAATTATTCATTGGATCACTCAATTTAGATGAAACGACAAGCATTAAATTAATCGATTCTAACGATTGAGATAAGGAATGTGTTTGTCAAATTGCTCTATCACGTAATTATTATATTGAATAAAACGTTATTGATATAAAGTAAATGCTTACGATACCTTGATAAATTATGTAATAAAATTATACATATTTTTAGAAAGTAATGGAATCTTATATCTTAATTTGTTATAAAAATCTTCAGTAGGTTACTTTGATTAAATGTCTATTTTCTTGAATTTTTATATTAGGTTTCATGCAATATATTGAGATATAATAAATATTTCAATTCAATTTTAATTAACAACCGCTATGAGACACATATACAATCATAACTTTGTATGAATGTATTTATTAATAAAATATTTTAAATAAATAGGTAATAGGCCCTTATTGCATATATTAAACCAATTGAGATAAGGAATGTAGCTGTCAAATTAATTTATTACACAATTATTACATTGGATAATAGGTTGTTGTTATGAAAAAAAATTAGAACCATTTTTTTAATTTGATCTATTATGTATAAAAAATCACATAATTTAAAAGAAAAGAACCTGTTGTATTAAATACATTACACAATTTATCTACTATTTGTTTCTTGCCGTTTTATTTCGAAAAGTATGATGAAATGTTTTGCGATATAATGCTTACTTAAATTCCAATTCGAGTTACTGAACTTTATTTTACGCACACGCATAAACATTACTTGATCGTTTTGTATAAAAAACTTGTTTATAAAATATTCTCGCGGACGTTCCTCCTATTCCACGCGGATGAAGTCGCGGGTAACTGCTAGTACAAAATGTTGTATGATTCGAAACTACGATCTTCTGATTAAAAGCAAGAGCTGCTATCTCCTGGTCAGAGGTGGTAGTTATTGTAATGATAACTTGAATGATATCATACCATATGTTTGACAGATAGGTTATTCTAAATTGAGAAAATTTCTTATTTGTTTGTTCTTAATTTAGCGAGAATTTTCATTTCTAATGTTTATGGGTGTCGGTGACCACTTTCCATCAGGTGGCCTCGATTGCTCGTCTGCCTGCGTATGCAATAAAAAAAGAAAAATAAAACTTAAACTATTGAATTATCACACATAGACACAAGACATAGAATTTACATTTAAAATTCGTAAAAAAATTCGTAATACGTCCCATAGATGTGACACCTTGCTTACAACTGCACAAATACCTGAAAAGTTCACGTAAAAACTAATACACAATACTTAATAACTTGTCATATCGGTGACAAATATGTGTTTCGAAATACATAATTCGGGATTATTTTAATTCTAGATTATTCGACCTGTAACTGTTTCTACGTAGACTTGAGATGTAATTATAATTCGAACATTGTTATACACACTATATATATATATACATTCCATTTTTTATTTTAGCTGAGCACCTCACAACTTACTTGGCCACCTTAAGGACTTAAACTTTAACTTTATAAATATTTATTAAGCGACAATACTAAGAAAAGTAATGAATACTTTAAACCAAACGACATGTCCTTTTACGTGGCTGGCAAAGACCTACCAAACTTTTCTGTTAGATTGGCGATCCTCATCGACTCATGATGAGGATTTAATTATTACTTTAGTAAAACAATGTTTATTTGCGACTTAAAATTAATATAAAACGAGTATTAAGCATTTTCTTTAACGCAGAATAAAACCTTGAAATGCATTTAAAAGTTACAATCTATAAAAATATTGTCCTTATTCATAGTTATAAATACAAATGTGATTACCTACACTCAATAGCATTTAACGTATTCTACATACAATTAAAATGTGTATTATAGTAAGACGTAATAATTACCAAAAAAAAACAATAGCTCGTCCGTCACTTCGAGCCATAAAAACAAAAACACTCATCCTTAACTTTCGTAGACAGGATTTTAGTATTTACAAAAAAGGATTAACTTCAATAAAGAAATAAGGAAACATTTAAGAATTTAAACCGAAACAATACTACTTTGAAATACGGCGCCTTAAAAATACGTGAAATCCTAATGAAATTTATACACGGTCTCCTTTTACGACCGATCCAATCAGACCCTTTGCTATTATCGTTACGTAATTACAGTTGGGTCGTTCGTAGCCATCCTGAATTGTTATCGCGGCCTGAAGTTTGACCTTTAATCTTGAAAAAGATTACGTTGCTTTATAACAACAGTTGGTACATTAAATAGTACTAAGGACTGATTTTATCGTATACTTTATACAGTGCCATCTATTGACAAACGATTGACTGACATATATATAAAGCTTTATGTAATTTAACTAAATAAACTCAATCTGCAAAGCAAGCTAATTTACAAGCATCATAATCGAATCCTAAAAACTTTGACGTGAAATTAAGGTAATAATGAAACACTTTAATTAAAGATTAATTGCTATGACTTTAATGAAATAATACTGCTTAAATAATAATAGATATTCCAGCATATAGTCTGTGAAAACATAAAAATTTTCTTCACGTCAAGCTAAAATACTTCCCTTTTTTACAAGGGCGCATTTGCAGAACAACCCTTCAATAGTACGATGAAAGCTAAACGTCATAAAGTTGTTACATTCTTCCGCAATAATCTAAACTATAATATTAGTCATTGAATTATCCGAATAGCCTGCACGATTAAACACAGTAACGTCATTCAAAAAAGTAAGCCACCAAACACAAGTTCTATTGTATCGTTGACAATGCTAGCGTTTAAGAGCTTTGGAACACTACGAGCTATTGACATTAAAATACTCGATATAACTGAGAGGGTATTAAACATTTAAATGTCACTATGCAGTAAATCTCACATCTGAGATTTCTATATAGCGTGTACCAGCTTGATTGAAACTCGGAAAGTAGCTTATGTAGTACACGACAGCTTCTGGAATTATGACTTAAGTCCGTTAAATATCAATGTTAATGCAATGGTGTTTTAAGCCCCCTTAGGCTTTTCTACAACGAGGTAGTACCATGTTCCGGTTTGAACTACACTTATCTGAGAGCTATCATTTTACCGGAAGTAAGTATTTTGGCTTGGGTATGAGAGAACGGAAAAGATTTTACAAGACAAGCGGAAATGCGTAACCTCCTAATGGTCAGAACGGTAATTCGTTAGGGAAAATTTGTATCTTATTTTATTGTTCTCTATCCAAAATAAAATAGATATATAAACTGTAATAAGCTAAAGATTTTGTGCACTAATGTTAAGGCAATGGTATTTTAAGCCCCTTATGCTTTTCTACAACAAAGTAGTGCTATGTTCTGGTTTGAAATACACTTATCTGAGAGCTATCATTTTACCGGAAGTAAGTATTTGGCTTGGTGTATGAGAGAACGGCAAAAGATTTTACAAGAAAGCGGAAATGCGTAACCTCCTAATGGTCAGAACGCGTAATTCGTTAGCAGGAAAATTTGTATCTTATTTTATTGTTCTCTATCCAAAATAAAATAGATATATAAACTGTAATAAGCTAAAGATTTTGTGCACTGTAATGAGGTAAAAGCAAATTGAATATGTATTTAATGTAAGAAAAAGGTTAGTTATTAAATTCAAATTTAAATATCTTTATTCACTTTATAAGCTAAACTTGCACTAAACTTGCACTTAATTGTCAAATGCAAAAACTACAACTGGTACGGAAATGTAAGATTCTGGCCGGGACTGTATTTTTCTTTTTCTAATTTTTACAAAATACAAAACAGGACACTATATTTTCACAGTTTAAAATATCCTTAAGTGAACAGGCCATTACCAGAGTGTGGTATCATTTATACAGTCATTACAGCAATAACATTTTACACACAAACGTTCCCTCACAACTAAACTGCATTAAAACTAGTAAGCCAGGTAAGATTGGTTTGAAGATCAACACAAAAGATTTACAATTTCTACTAATCAGTCTCTAATCTGTACTTGAAATGCGAATCAGATTTTCTTTTCCCACCCGATTTAATAAACCCTTATCATCGTCGCAACGATATTACACTTAGGAATTACAAGCAACTCTGAAATCAATTGTAATTTTTTATCGCCTTTGTAACGTAATTATTTCTATTGCTTGCGCGAATATTATACATTATTAAATAAAATTACTTTACGGATTTTATCGCGTTTATTTTACTTTTTAAATTCCGACGTTTCGAACACTTTCCAGCGGCCGTGGTCACGGGTAGGCCTTTGTAACGGTTTATAACGCAACCGGATTTGTCACGAAACAATATTCAAATATAAAACAAAAAAGAAGTAAAAAAAAGTAAATTGCGATGGCGGAAACAATTGCAAATTACCACGCGGATGAAGCCGCGGGCAAAAACTAGTAATAAAATGAAACAAACATATTTGATAACTAATTGTTTCGTTGATGTCTTAAACATTGTAACATTTTAATATTTAACGCTTTTTGCAATCATTGAAAGTATCTCGTGTTCTGTAATCAAAAGCTCATGACAAATTACTTATCCAACAATAACGAATACGTCAACAATCTAGTTCTAACAAAAAAACTTTGTATTTAAACTTATAGTTAAAGATTACATACGTATGACGTAAACCTGACACTACGTAAAAGTAATGAAGCCATACAACAGGCAAGACGAAGCCTGACTGAGATGAATCAGCACTTACGAATGACAACCGATGATTAACACTTACATGGTATTTGTAGAGTAATGTTGCACTTGTATCTTGTACTTTAATTAATCCAAAGTTGAGTTAATGTTAAGAAAGAAACTAAGTATAAACTTTAAGCAATTTATTGAACAGGAAAAGTTTTTCTTACAGCCATGACTGTTTATGAAAAACCATTTCCTTTCCCTTAACGTTATAATAATTCGACAAACGTGCATCAATTATTTATTGGATCACTCAATTTAGATGAAACGACAAACATTAAATAAATCGACTCTGTAACGACCGTGATAAGGCATGCAGCTCTCAAATTGGTCTATTACGTAATTGATTAAAAAACAAGAGCTAGTACCACCAGGTCAGGAGTGATAAAATATTGCAATGACAACTTAAATGATATCATATTATATGCTAGATAGAAAGGTTATTCTAAACAGACAAAATTTTTTATTTGTTTGGTTTTAATTTAGCTAAAATTTACTGAAAAACGAAAAGTAACCGATCCTCAGAGGCATTTTCAAACCGGTTATAATTTAATTGACAATGAAAATGTCGAATACGTATTCATTAGGGCTGTTTCTCTGAATAAAGTTTATATGTTCGTGCTAGGAAAGTAATTGCGTGATTTTTCTAGTAGTTGTTCTTTGCCCACGCAGAATTACTTTTGGTAGCTGACGCAGCATTAACCTCCACTTTAACAAGAAATACGGAACAACGGAATATTTTCGTTATATAGAATTAACATTTCACAAATGTCGGTTAGTTTGTGCTATATAAATTATTCTGACATTCTTTATCGAACTGCGTTCTATTTTAAGAAACGTTGTATAATAACAACGTTAGAATTTTAATTACGCACGCTATGTTATATTTCTCGTTATAAAACTGAAAAAATACAGTTATTTACACAGTAGTTTTATACGTATAACTGGTACACCACTTTAAATTTTAAGGAGAAGATTTTAAAAGCCTTTCGAAAAGTTTCCCATGAAGGAGATTAATGTTAAATAAATTAATTTAAAGTATCCACCTTGGCATTCCCTAAGTATAAAAGAACCTGCAAGTCGCGGTCGCGGATGCCTTTTTTTCTTTTTATAAAAGAAAAATAGTATAAGGCAACTCAAATCTGCTCACCGCTCTTAGACATAAGATGTTATGTTTCGTGTACCCAGTAATGACGCTGGCAATGGTGCCCTTCAAAAAGGAAGGCACTAGTGTACACACACTACTGATATACAGCAGAAATCGACCCCAAGAAGGTACTACCACAGACGGTTCCCGTAAAGAGCGATCTATCTCCTCCAAAAAGTGACCTACCTCCTCCAATTTTGGTTTCCGATCAGAGGTCCTTAAGCAGGGTAAATAAAATCAGTTCGTGGTCGTGTCTTACCTCGTTACATTGGCTCTCTGGAGTTTGAGCTCGCGGTGCTATGGTACCATATACATATGGTCTCTAAAAAGTTTTAAAGCTCAGTGCAAAAAATCTTATCACATGAATTTAAACAGTTGGAAGAATTAAACTTATGTTTATGTTATGTGTTTCTCACTACTAATATATGCATATTACTAAATAAAATTATATTTAAAAAATATATAATTTTTTCCCTCTCATCTCATCAGCCTGTGATAATCCACTGCTGAACATAGGCCTCCCCTAACACCCTATCCATTAGGGGGTTTTGGACCGTAATCCCAGAATAGCAGAATATAATTTGTTTCCCCATCTTTAGCCTTTCCCGTTAGGGTGAAAAAAGTTTTCAAAATACGATATGATTTTTAATATAACAATACGAGTAAACATTTACAATATCGAACCGTTGTAAGCAAAAGTATGTTTTTTTTGCGACATACGATAAATCGGCTACATGGACTTAATACGCCTTTTAATTATTAAAAGAAAACCGCAGTTAAACAAAGAGTTTTGTACCGTATAAAGAATTACATTTTACAGAAAAATTAATGAGAAAAATAGATATTAAGTCAAAATGATAAATAGTTAAAAAAACGACAATTAATCTACGTGTGAATTGGATTAACCGTTATCTTTATTCAGTTACTAAATTCCGATAGGCTTTGTTAACATATTTTTATTAAGAATTACAAATAATTAGAAGTTGTGAGCTACTATTTATATACCGCCTCCGTGGCCTTACGGTCTTTGTCCTTGCTTTATAAACCAAAGGTCATGGGTTCGAATCCCGCGGGGAAAACAACTTTGTGTTATTGTTGGTTTCTGGTTGGTTAGGACAATTTAGACCGATCACTCAATTGTCTGAAAAGATAGATGATCCATGCGTCAGATGGGCATGTAAAAAGTCGGTCCATCCACCAACCCGCATTAGACCAGCGTGGTTAGATACGGTCCAAAAATCCCCTAATGGAGCAGGAGTGCATTATGGGTGGCATATGTCCAGCAGTGGATTAACACAGAAGTTTAAACTCCGCGAGAAGTTAATTACTAAAGGTAATACAATAAGTACGTTACTATATATATAGGGTAAGTAATTGACGTTAGTAAATTCCACGATATCAATCATGTATTAAATGAAATAAATTGTCTTTGATCTAAAAAAGATAGATTAAGTTAGTTTAGAAGATTTGTTTTTAATCTATACATAATTATTTAATATTAGATTTGTACAATTATTTTTCGTGGCTGACGCAACATGAATAACATTCATTACATAAATGAAACACATTCAGAATTTAATTCAAACTTGAAGCAACAACACATATTACTAGGAGCGTGTATAAAATTACAACATTCCTCATCGACCTACACATTAATTTAGGAACAGGCGCGTTTCGCGAACTTGTAATATTTAATTATGAAAGCGTATGTAACTATATTTTCATATGTTTCCAATATACTTTTTAATCTGCAGCTGATTGTGGCGTGGCTTAGCTTGTAACAATCCTCTTGTTATATTAATGTCTATTTCCTTTATGAACTAAAATTAATTGAATTCTCGAGGCTTTGATCATCTAATTTTTAAAGCACTTTTAGTAACGCGCTGAACTTGAACCCATAGCCTACGGTATGAAAAGCGCCAGCCCATACCACCGGGACGAAGGCTTTATAAAGGAAATATTATGCACTAGACACTTTGAAAATATAACTATTCATAATACCGTCGATTCATATAGGATTTATCCTTTTTGTATTTAAATCGCGACTTATCTACATTATATGTCTTCTATAATCGATTTCTATGAATATTGGCACAGAGACATCGTTTTGTTCAAGGTGAAAAAGTAAATTACAGGTTGAATTTACAAACAAACATTCGAAAAGAACATATATGCTCCAATGTATAATATTAATCTAGAACTACCTCCGTAGCCTAGTGGTTTAGGCGTGTGCTTTAGAAACCGGAGGTCGTGGGTTCGAATCCTGCGGGGACTCAACAAATTTTCATTGTTGTTTCCTAGTTGGTTAGGGCAATTTGGGCCGATCACCCAATTGTCTGAAAAGTAAGATGATCCATGCGTCGGATGCGCATTGGACCAGCGTGGTGGGGTACGGTCCAAAGCCCCCTAATGGATAGGGGTGCGTTAGGGGAGGCCTCTATGTCCAGTAGTGGACTTTCACAGGCTGGTGATGATGATGATGGATTTCATACAAATTACTAGATAGATTTTGCAGATCCTTTAAGATAACATTACTACTAAAATATACATACTTATTTCTTTTATAACATCGAAACACATTTTTTACCGAATAAAGTTATAGGCCGCTAGAAAGATTTGTAACAATTTTCTAGTGCGATTTTTCGATTATGATCCAAAGTTAAGGGGGTATTTGCACGTAGAATTTTTGAAAAATCAATTATTTTTCATTTTCTTAAAGAATGATGTTTCAATATTATTCTTTGAAAATTTCATTTCCTACATTAAGAGGCCATGTTTCGGCCCCACAGGTCATCAAGGGGAGTACGCATTGGTTGAAGACCTCGTCTTAAAACCCTACGGTATCGACGACGTGAGAATGTGGTTTAGCTTCCTAAATAATGCCCAACCTAACTGCATCCTCCTATCGGCTTCCCTCTCAAATTTGTTTTTGTTCCCAACAGCAATGTGTGCCCAAGGTAGACATATTCCTCGACAACTTCAAGAGTAACACCAACGACATTGACAGGCCTTGATAAAACTGGTTCGCTGAACATGACTTTCGTCTTGTCCAAGTTAATTCTGAGGCTCATGCGTCGAAAAGATTCATTCAGTGCAGCACATCCTGCAAGCCATCCGCCGTCTCGGCCAATGAAACGATATCGTCCGCAAACTAGAGATGTGAAAGGTACCTGTCGTTTATGTTTATGGCACATCCAGTCTAATCTAGGGTCTGAAGACGTCCTCCAAAGCACTCCTCGATGGTATTGGATCGCTATTCGTTTGACCACTCGAAATCAAGACGGTTTATAAACGCAGCACCATAAAGATTAAACTAGACAATTGGTTGTGCTACCTAGGCTTTGGAAATTTCGTTAAATACTTAAAGTTTGAAACTTTTTTGGAGTCGATCCAGTCGAAGCTGCCACCACGATTACCTCTGAGACAAGGCTGTAGTAAACAAATACATATACACAATTTCCGTTTTTATATTTTGTTTAAAGGGCACTGAAGTAGAATCACTTCACGGACGAGATTAAATATCTCTCAAATCAAACGCAGCTTACGATTCGACGTAAGTTTTTGTTGTCCGATTATCTCTACGGATAAATAAAGACATCTACGGGCTGCCCTGAATCTTACGCACAATAAATATTTAACTCACGCTTCAACCTGCACCCTAACAAAACGTGTTCTTGTTTCACAACATTCTACAAATTTATATATTATATACTAGCTTCGCCCCACGGTTTCACCTGCGTGGTGATTGTGATTTGAGATGATAATTATTACACATAATATTTTTATAAAGCCAAAGGTTTTAGCAGTTCTTGTTAGATTATTTCCTTTATATGTGACACTTTTTATTCCGTCTTGAAAAACCTTCACTATATCCTTACATATAGCCTATAACTTATTTTGATATATATGCTTTGTTATAGCAAAGTTTTATTAAAATCATCTAAGTAGTTTTTGAGTGAACAAGGAACAAACATCCATACTCGTAAACATTCCCATTTAAAATACTAGTGGGATAGACCAGGAATGATAGAGGAATTGGATATTTTGACGCAAATGGCAATTTGCTTTTTAATAAGACAGTCATTACGGTCTAAGAGAATGTCGTTTAGCGAAACTTTTGACAGTTCTCGGAACGACTAATCGGATATATTGGACCAATTTAACGATCTGTCACTTAAAAACCACCATCAATCAATAGATTTACGCGTCTTGAAAGCCTGATTTAGGCAATTTAACATCACTACGATATCAAGTTAAAAATACGCTTGTTACTACTTAAGAACAAAGGACTAAAAATCGAAATAAAAGAATAAAAAGTTCGTTTTACGCAACGATTTGGGAATAATATGAGAGAAAACTTTACGTTGCAATATTTTATGAAATGCTTTTATAATCACTAAGCCAAAAAATTTTCATTAGTTCAACCTTTTTCTCATCCGTTTTTTGTTTAAATCTTGTTTAAATGTGTATATTTCTTACATTTTATTTGCCATCTGATGTGAGTGCAATATGTTTCACTTGAAATTAACAGCAACTAATAAAGTAAATGCTTCACTTAGTTTAGGATAAAAATGTTCTGCTCCAAGGGAATATTAAGTCTTTTGCATACATACAAAATTGATAATAATGAAAATTAAATCTCGTTTTGTTAGCAGCCTATTACATAAAATACATTTGATTTATGTATAATATATGAATGTTTACTATATTTATATTAGGTTTAACATTTAGCACTAACTATATGCTTGAATTTAATTTTGTGATTGGACCACGTGCAAATGGTACGAGTCTACAATCTTCTCTATTAAAAGTTTAGATGTTTTCTTCAATTCCAATAGCCTCAGATTAATAAACGGAACTGACTAAAAAAACGTGATATTATTAAAATTTCAGGTTTTCATGAAATGTCTTAAAATAAGTACTTCATAAAAAATATATCAATAAGTGTCCCAATATATCAAAAATTTAATCATTTAAAAAAAAAATTAAATTTTACTAGTTTTTTTCAAAACGACGTTATATAAACGAAAAATTATTTAAATTAATTTGACCGCTTTAATAGATATTAAATATGAACGGTGTGTCTAATACAGAAAAATCTGTAAAGTAAGATGATCGGATGGGCATGTAAAAAGTCGGTCCTGCGCCTGAACTCTCTCCGGTCGTGTTGGTTATCCGTATCGGATTATTAGAGTTACGGAAGAGGGAGAGACATCTCCTGCGTAGTTGGCTGATCTTAAATACGGATCGGCCGCCGTAGTCGGAATCGACTAGGAGGACATTATTGTAATTAAGACTTAGAATATTAAAAATTTTCTAGAACTTGAACCTTTAAGAGGCCTTAGGCGCGTGACCGTCACTTTGATTGTAAATCGCGTGATGGGTGACATTTAATGGCGGAGAATCATAATGCGCACAAATCAGAAGTATTAATAAAATATGACGCATTAATGTAAGCGCTGTACGTACAAAAAGAGCAATATCATTGAGTTTTAAAGGCACCTAATATTTACGATCCCCTTTAAGCCGGTGCTGATATGACAAGAGGGTAGTAAAAGATTTCGTTCGTTTTGCATAGGCTTGTAATAGGCAGAATGCGTCATTTGCTACCAGGAAAAAGTGCACAGTAAAATGTTTTTTAATCTCTATTTAAAAAAAAAATTAAAAGATAAAGACAGAGATTTTTATTTAACAGACAAAATAACATTTGTAAATAGACCACTGCAGCCCTGATTTCTAAAAAAGCGTGCGCTGAGTATCAGAAGCCAGTTTCTTTCCCTTTAAATTACAATATTGCATATGTGCCTGTACATAAAAGAATTAAGTAACAAATATAAATAGAAGGGGACAAAAAAATTTTTAAACAACTAACAGTGGCATAAAGGTTCAATTAAAAAGAAAAGTAATGTTAACAATCCCAAAAATAAAAAGAAACATAAACCCTAATTGATATAAATATTAGAAAAAAAAGGTCATTTAAGAAAGTACATTAATAAAAAATCTATAAAAAAATTAAGAAAACAATAGGTTTTTTAATAATCTAATTGAATTTTGTGCGTTTGTGTTGCCATTGAAGCAAATGTTTGTGTATTTAAATAACTTTAAGACAGAATTAAAGTTTATAACTCGCGTTAGGATAGCAAACATTACAATATTCTGTATAAAGATTTTATTTAATAATATTGACATATAACATTTATATTATACCAGCAAACCCCTACCCCCTTGTGGGTGGAATTCCGAAAAATCCGTTATTCTTAGCTAACCTCTACTCGGCGAAAATAATATTCCTACCAAATTTCAAGTCGCTACGCCTTACCGTACCAAAAATATCGTGATGAGTCAATCTATAAATAGGAATCTCTTTTATATATATAGATATATATAGGTAAAAAAAGGTTTTCATTCTCTTAAAATAATAAAATCCGATCTGAACTTGAAATGCGAATCAGATTTTCTCTCCTCGCCCGATTCAATAAACCCTTATTATCGTTGCTGCGAAATTACACTCAAGAGTTGTTTGCAAAGGCACTAAATTGTTATTGCCTTTGTAAGATTTCTTTCTGACTTTATAGGAAAATGTATTGCTCACTATAATATTAGTGAAACAAGTTACAATCATAATTCCAACTCTGTATAAAAAAAAAAGAAGTGTACATTAACAAAAATAACAAAGAAAAATTTAATTATCTTAAATGAACAAACCAACTGCTTCCATAGCCTAGTGGTAAGGATGTGTGCTTTATAAACTGGAGGTCGTGGGTTCGAATCCTGCGGGGACTCAACAAATTTTCATTGTTGTTTCCTAGGTGGTTATGGCCATTTGGGCCGATCACCCAATTGTCTGAAAAGTCAGACGATCCATACGTTGGATGGGCATATAAAAGTCGGTCCACCCACCAACCCGCATTGGACCAGCGTGGTGGGATACGGTTCAAACCCTCTAAACGGATATAGTATGGTGCATTAGGGGATTCCTATGTCCAGCGGTGGACTAACACTGATAATAATGATGATGAAGGAAACCAAAATGTGTTTCCATGATGCTCTTATTTTGAAGTGATACTTCGTAAATACATCTGAGTTTAATATAAAATATTCAAACATTTTTCATAGGTATTAAGCTTCCGTTGTGAATAGCGTTAAGCCTGTAATCCTAAAGGCTTAGTGTAGATAAATGAGGACTAATAAAAACCAAATTTTATAAAAAACGGGATTTCGTCGCGTTTACTTTTGTTAACTTTGTTCCCTGCTTATCAGATCCTTTGCAGCATCCATCACGGTCACTAGGCAAACGAAGTCGTCATTTATCTGGCTGTCAAAGTTTTAACCCAGCTACCGTCAGTTTTTGATCTAATTTATTAGACCGATTTACGGATACAAAGCTTACAATATCTTAAGTAACGTAATAAAATTGTAAATACTAGTGGTTTTTTTACTACCAACGAAGGCTGATGAGCACTCGGGCCACCTGATGAAAAGTGGTCACCGACGCCCAAGGACATCACTAATACCAGAGGTATTACCAATGCGCAGCCTACGTGAGACATAGGATGTTACGTCTCGTTTACCCAGTAAATACACTGACTACGGTACCCTTCTAACCGGAACACAGTAGTGTTTAACACACTACTGCTTTGCGGCAGAAATAGGCTCCGCGGTGGTACTGCCCCAGACGGCCCCCTGTAAAAGGGGATCACCACCTAAAGTTAAAATAACAAGAAGTGGCAATAAAATAAATCGCTGTACACATCTATTTTAGATGCCGTATCTAAGACTAGAACGGGACTATAATCTGCTACCATTAATATACTACATTTCTAGTTCCGTCGAAACCTTTACAGGGTTGTTTAAAGATACCTAACTATATGAACATATATAATAATGGATTCAGATACATTTTTCTGAATTTCATAAAAATCTCTTGTCGTTGAATCTTTAAGAATAGATTGAAGACACGTTAACTAATATTTTTAAAATAGAATGTTTAAATAACAAGATTTATAATTTCGATACTTAACACATTACCATTTTATTCGTTTCGATAATATGTGATGAATATCATCATCATCATCATCGTTAGCTTGAATTCGTCCACTGCTGGACTTCTCCAGCAGGGGGTTTTGCACCGTATCCCACCACGCTGGTGCAATGCGAGTTGAAAACCAGAAAACAACGATAACCCAAAGTTATTTCCCCGCGGGATTCGAAGCCAATACCGCTAAGCCACGGAGGCGGAATGAATATAATATTTTGATTTACATAATTCAAGGTATATATCATTAAATTGAATGCAAATAATGTTAATGATTTAAATATCACGTGTAACGTATTAAAATTCATAGGCGTAAAACTCATTCTGGACTTACTTTAGAATAAGGGTAATTACCTTATCCTAAAGTTTAATCCCAAAAAGGATTTTTAGCCGATCTGTTTTAAGTTTTAGTTCTAATCTGACCCTCTTTAAAATTGTTACATAATTACAATAGACGAGGTTATTTATAGCGGTTCCACAATCGAGGTTGCCGTTTAAATTATATAAAATAATATCAATTGTCTGTTCAGTTAAATTATGTCCAAATTGATATTCGGATTAATATCTACTCAACTAATTATTATTTGATTGAAGCTTTATTTCGGTGTATTATTGTTTTTACAGTTCACGATAACAAGGTTTATAACGTAAGAATAAATTAGGTTCTGGGTTTTGTCGTTAATGACTCTAACCTTAAACTTTATTAACTAACTCTCAACTAGTGTTCATATTCCAAATTAAAGTCCTTTTTTATTAATTGCCATTGATGAATCTTTTAAAAAAAAATTTATGGATTTGCAATAATTTAATAGCAAAGAGTGATAATGAATTAGAAATCTAAAAATTTAAAGAATTATTGAAAAAGGGAAGGTAAATAGTAACATATGTGTTGTACCAGTTGGACTGTGTATCAATTGGTATCAAAAATACCGTAGTTTAATGATGTTTTTTAATGTAATGAGTAGATAAAATTCAGACACGAATTACCCTCCCTATATGTAGAGGTTAAGTTTCACACTAATATGTTAGATTTTTTTATTAATTCAAAGTTAAAATATACATTTATATATATATATAGATAAAAAACTAAACAAAACAAATTCAACTTAGTTAAAATAGAACTTTGATCTAAAAACACCTGAAGTTAAGCTATTTTTAAAACGGCTCTTTGAAATTATAAAAAGAAACGATAAAACATCAAGGTCAAATAACAGTGAAGACGAATGAATCCGTAGCAAAAAGAACAATAAAGAAATGCATTCTTAATAATGTTTTTTCAAGAGTGAAACTAAATATGGCTTCAGTTTTTCAAAAGAAAATACAGTTTACATTTCAAGCAACGCAAGTGAGTTCATAATACCTATTCAAGGATGTGACACTCTTAGTGCTCTGTACTGCACGGATGCTTACATTAAGACTGCACTGACAAATTCACGAAATGCACTCCACATTTATACTATTACAAGTCTTTCCTGTGCGTCTTTCCAAATATTTTATTAGCAAAATGAAAAGCTTAAAAAATAAATATAAATACCACATTTCAAGTGTCAAATGTTTAAATAACTTAAGTAAACGTAAAGTTTGGTTTTCTTTTACCTTAAACGTAACTTAAACTACTGAGTTATCACTTTATCTAAGAAATTATATTCTCACACATAGACACAAGTCATAGAATTTACATTTCAAACTACAAAATTTTGTAATACGTCCCCAAATTTGTGACACACTTGCTTACGACTGCACAATTGCCTAAAAGTAATACTTAATAATTTATATTGGTGACAAATGGTGTTGAGTGCCTGTTTCTGAAATACATCATTTGGGATTGTATTATTTCTAGATTATTCGATCAGTAACTGTTTCTACGTAGAGTTTATTTATACAAAATTTAGGTGTGATGTTATTATCGATGTTAATTGTTTGTCCAATTTAAACATCGTCTAATTTACTACATCTTAAGTTGTAATTATAATTCGTGCTTCTAGCTTTTTGAGTTTTTAATATTTTATATTAATAAAAGCTTAATATATAAAATATTTGTATATACACTATAGATATACAATACGTTCTCTTTTTTAATTTGCCTGTGCACCTCACCACTTTCTGGACCACCTTAAGGTTGACTGGGCATTAAACCTCTGTACAATTAGTGCATAATGTGTAAATAAATAATTATACTGTGGTAGTTTATTTCATAATCAGTAGGAAAGTGTATTGCTTCCATATTGAATAAGTAACTTTGACTTTGACTTTTACTTTATAAATATTCATTAAGACACACTACTAAAAAGGGCTAATGAATACTTTAAACCTAACGACATGTCCTTTTACGTGTTATGGTTTGCAAAGACCTACCAAAGTTTTCTTGTAGATTGGCGTACTAATCGGCACATGACAAAAATTAAATTATCACAACAGGAACAGGATTTTAAATAAAAACAATGTTTATTCGCGACTCAATAGTAAAATACAACGAGTATTAAGCATTTTCTTTAACGCAGAATAATACCTTGAAATGTATTTTAACGTAACAATTCGTAAAAAACAACGCCTTTATTCATAGTTATAAATACAAATGTGATTACTAAATCAAAGTATTTTACGTATTCTAATAGAATTAAAATTGTATTATAGTAAGACGTAACCATTAATAAAACAATTGCTCGTCCGCTTGCAGTAAAATACAAAAACATCATCCTTAGTTTCAAGTAGACAGATTTGTATTTACAAAAAGGATTAATTTAATGAAGAAATAAAAATTTAAGAATTTAAACCGACACAATACTACTTTGACAAACGGCGCCTTAAAAATACGTGAAATCCTAATGAAATTTATACACGGTCTCCTTTTACGACCGATCCAATCAGACCCTTTGCTATTATCGTTACGTAATTACAGTCGGGTCGTTCGTAGCCATCCTGAATTGTTATCGCGTACTGAAGTTTGACCTTTAATCTTGAAAAAGGTTACGTTGCTTTATAACAACAGTTGGTACATTAAATAGTACTAAGGACTGATTTTATCATATACTTTATACAGTGCCATCTATTGACAAACGATTGACTGACATATATATAAAGCTTTATGTAATTTAACTAAATAAACTCAATTCAAAAGCGCCAATTTACAAATTCTAATCGAACTTAAAAACCTTTGACGGAAAATTAAGGCAACAGTAAACCACCGAAATAATGAAAACCTTTAATTAAAAGATTAATTTTAATAAATGAAATAATACTGCTTAAATAATAATAGATATTCCAGCATATAGTCTGTGAAAACATAAAAATTTTCTTCACGTCAAGTTAAAATACCTTCTCTTTTTTACAAGGGCGCATTTGCAGAACAACCTTCAATAAAAGATGAAAAGCCAAACGTCGTAAAGTTGTTAATTCCCCAAAACCCAAACTATAATATTAGCCTTGAATTATCCGGAATAACCCGCACGATTAAAACACAGAGACGTCATTCAAAAAAAGTGTCCACCAAATACAAAAGTTCTATTGTATCGGGCCGAAATTGCCGTTTAAAGAGCTTTAAACACAGAGCATTGACATTAAAATACCCGGATATAACCGAGAGGGATTAAAATTTAAAAACCACTATGCAGTAAATCCACATCTGAGATTTCAAAGCGTACCAGCTTGATTGAAACTCGGAAAGTAGCTTATGTAGTACACGACAGCTTATGACTTAAGTCCGTTAAATATCAAAGACCGCAATGGGTGTTTTAAGCCCCTTAGGCTTTTCTACAACCGAGGTAGTTTCCATGTTGGGTTTGCCACACCATATTCAAGGGGCCAACGACCATTGTTCAGCCAAACGGTGGTTTTAATTTATTCAAATTATTCCTTGCCGACCTTAGCCAAGAACGTATACTTACAATTATAATCTTTTCCTTAATTGAAACTTGACTTATACATAGAGCACGCTATACATGAAAAAGCTAAATTTTGTTGTCCGAGAACTAACATTTTACCGAAAAGAAGTATTTTGGCTTGGGTGCATAAGAAAACGCCATAAGATTTTCATAAGACTAGCGGAAACGCGAAACCTTCTAATGGATAGAAAGCTTACGCTGTTAGCAGGAAAATTTGTATCTTATTTTGTTTTTCTCTATCCAAAATATTTATATGTCACTACGCTGTAAATCTCACATCTGGGGATTTCTAGCATATAATACCAGCTTGTTAGTGATCTCAGCAAATACAAAATACCAGAAAACGTTCAGATTTTGCCTGTTAAAATTTTTTATTAAAAAGATGTTAAGAATCGTTTATGGTAAGACAAATGAGGTCAAAGTCTCGTTAATCAATGCATAAACACTAAACTTTCTTATTAGAGATATTTGTTTAGGAAGTTCAATCACAGAACAATATATTTCAATTTAATTAATGAAAGGCCATTACCAGAGGTGGATCATTTATAAACAATTACAGAATAACAACCAACACAAACGTTCCCTCACAACTAAAGCTTTGTTCATTAGAACTAGTAAGTCAGGAAAGATTCGTCAGAAGTTCACCGCAAAAAAGATTTACAATTTCTACAAATCAGTCTCTAATCCAAACTTGAAATTGCAATTCAGATTTTCTTTTCCCAACGGATTCAATAAACACTTATCATCGTCGCAACGACATTACACTTAAGAATTACCCGCAGTAACTCTGAGAGCAATTAAAATTTTTACGTTTTGTAAAGGTTTTATAACGAAAACGGATTACTCTCAAATATTCAAACATAAAACAAATGAAAATAACGGCGATAACATAACATAATTTTATGTATACTAGCATCTCCGTGCAGTAGCCGGTTCAAGTCGGGCGAGTAGCAAGGGATCGGCCGACTTGGCGTTCATTGAAATGTCCAGCAGAGGACGGATAAAGGCTGCTGATGATGATTATTATTATGATACGCTAGGAGATCCCGTTTTTAAACTCACTGATCACAATGTCTCTGAAGCTGTAAGGCCGATTGACTTTAAATTTGGTAAAAATATTTCTTTTTCCAAGTAGAGAGCTTGAAAATTACCACGCAGATGAAGTCGCCAAAGGCTAGTAACAAAATAAACCAAATATATTTGATAACTAATCGTTCCGTTGTTTTCTTAAACATTATAACATTTTTATATTTTACGCTTTTTACAATCATTGAAAATATCTAGTGTTCTGTAATCAAAAGCTCTTGACAAATTATTTATCCAAAAGTAAGATTATTAAAAACATGAAACGAAAACGTCAACAATCTAGTTTAACAAAAAAAACTTTGTATTTAAACTTATAGTTAAAGATTACATACGTAAGGACGTAAAACCTGACACTACGTAAAAGTAATGAAGCCACAAACAAGGCGACGGAAGCCTTGACTGAGATGAATCAGCACTTTATGAAACGACAAACCGATGATTAACATTAATGGTATTTGTAGAGTAATGTTGTACTTTGTATCTTGTACTTTAATTAATCCAAAGTTGAGTAAATGTTAAGAAAGAAACCAAGTATAAACTTTAAGTAATTTATTGAACAGGAAAAGTTTTTCAGCCATGACCGTTTTATAAAACCATTTCCTTTCCCCAACGTTATAATTAATTGACAAACGTGATCAATTATTTATTGGATCACCAACCGAGGTTTGACAAACATTAAATAAATGACTTGTAACGACCGTGATAAGGCATGAGCTCCAAATTTCACATGGAATAGATTAAAAAAACAAAGAGCCAGTTACCACCAGGGTCAGGAGGATAAAATATTGCAATGACAACTTAAATGATATCATATTATATGCCAGATAGAAAGGTTATTTCTAAGAAAATTTTTTCATTTGTTTGGTTTTAATTTAGCTAAATTTACTGAAAACGAAAAGCAAACTGATCCTCAGAGGATTTTTCAAACCGGTTATAATTTAATTGGAGACTGAAAAAGATAATGTTGATGATATTAGACTTTTTATTCTATTATCATAAGGACTATTTCTTTTAAAAAGTTTGTATAATACGTATTCAAGGGCCAATTTTTTCAGTTTCTATTGCCCAAAGTAGGAAAACTTGCGTGATTTTTCAGTAGTTGTTTTTGCCCACGCAGAATTAATTTTTATATTAACCCCAGCATTAACCTCCACTTTAACAAGAAATAGAAAACGGAATATTTTTAATAAGGTTAACTTTCACAAATGGGTTAGTTTGTTATAAAATTATTCTGATATTTTTATCGAACGTTATTTAAGAAACGTTGTAAAACAACGTTAAAATTTTAATTACGCACCTATGTTATATTTCCCAAAAACCGAAAAATACAGTTATTTACAAGTAGTTTTATATTTATAACTGGACACCACTTTATTTAAGGAGAAGATTTTAAAAGCCTTTCGAAAAGTTTTCCATGAAGGAATTAATTTAAATAAATTAACTTAAAGTATCCACCCTTGGCATTTTAAGTATAAAAGAACTGGTCGGGTCGTGGATGCCTTTTTTTCTTTTTAAAAAGAAAATAGTAAAGGCAAACCTCAAATCTGTCAACCGCCTTAGACATAAGATGTTATGTTTCGTGTACCCAGTAATGACGCTGGCAACGATGCCCTTCAAAAAGGAACCATCATTGATTTGCGGCGGAAATTAATCCCAAGAAAGGTACCAAACAAATTAACACTCACGACATTTCGGTCGAAAAACCAGTTTCGGGCCGGACCTCTACTAAAAGAATAGGTAAAAGAATTTTAAATAAAATGATGAAATAGCAACCTGTTTGGTGCCAATTTTAACAATGGGCAGAGGACGTTTATTGAGATGTATTGTCTGAACGTCACAAACTTTCACTTAAAAATTGCATGGATTTTCTTCAAATTTTTTTTGTTAGGATTTTAATGTTCCATTTGAATTATTTTGATAAAGTTAAAAAATATTATGGAAAGGGAGAAGAAGTCGGATCGGATGGCCAGGTAAAAAGTCGGTCCACCCACCAAACCCGGCATTAGAACCAGTGGTTAGATACGGTCCAAAAAATCCCCTAATGGAGCAGGAGGCAATTTGGGTATATGTCCAGCAGGGATTAACACAGAAGTTTAAACGCCGCGAGAAGAAACCTAAAAAAAACAATAAGCATGTTACCAATATCATCATCAGCCTTGATAGTCCACTTCAACATAGCCCTCCTAATTCACCCCTTTATCTATGTATATGTTACCATATAGGGTGGAATTACGGGTATCTTTGACCTGAAAAAGATAGTTTGTTATTTAGAAGATTTGTTTTTAATTCATACATAATTATTTAAATGGATTTGTTCAATTAATTTTCGTGATCTGACGCAACATGAATAATATTCCAACCATAAATAAAAATTCAGAATTTAATTTAAACTTGAAGCAAACAACCCATATTAATTGTAATTATTTAATTATAAAGGGAATTATATTTTCATATGTTTCCAATATACTTTTTAATCGCAGCTGATTGTTGGCTTTAGGCTTTGGTAAAAATCCTTGTTATATTAATGTCTATTTTTTATGAAACCAAAATTAATTGAATTCCTCGGAGGTTTGATCATCTAATTTTTTAAAGAATTTTTAATGACCGTTGAATTGAACCCAATGGGCCTACAGATGAAAAAAGCGCCAACCCAACCACCGGGACGAAATTTTTATAAAGGAAAATTATGCACCAGACACTTTAAAATATAACTATTCATAATACCGTCGATGGTTTTAACCTTTATTAGGATCGCGACTTATTCTATTTATTCTTCATAATCGATTTCTATGGAATGTTGGCCAAACATCGTTTTATTCAAGGTGAAAAGTAAAAAGGTTGAATTTTCAAACAAAATTATTCTAAAAGAACAATATGCCCCAATGGTTGGTTTAATATTTTCCTAGCGAATTTTCGCCACAGTCGGATCATTTAAAGACCTACTACGTAGGAGTTTTATTATAATACAAAAGTATAAAAAACACAGGTGAACCTTTTCCTTACTTATTTCTATTGGGACGGACAACGACACCAAAAAACCCAATTTCTTCCTCGCCCATCAGGATGTTCTTGGATCTGAGATAAAATTTAATGTTGCAATAAAAATAGGATGATTTTGCCATTGTGATGCACATGACAAAGATAAAGGAACAAAATTTAATTCTTCCAAACCAGACTGGGGAAGAATAAGTAAGTCTTTTATGGGACAAATGTATACGTTTTTACAAAAAACCCGAAAACCGTTTAAAATTAATAAATTTTAAAAGGTAGGAAGGAACGTTTTGGTGTTAAAGGTTAAGATATTAAAGAATTTTTAAATGATAACACAGCCCGGAAGGAATGCCTGTTTAGGTCTTGTTTCAAAATTGCATAATTAAATGCCGAATTATCAAATTGTTTGTTATTTTTAAAAGATGACATAAAAATAGTGACGTGTTAAGTAAATGAACTCTTCTTAAATTCAGCAACTGTAATTGGATTCTTATTCATAGTAAGTATTATTGTACTTAAATTATACACAAAATTAAGCTTTACCATATTTACAATTGGTTGTATATGTATTTCATACAAATTACTAGATAGATTTTGAAGATCCTTTTAGATAACAACCCTTAAAATATACATATTTTTTTTTATACCTGAGTTCGAAGGTTATTTTAAAACATCAAAACACATCTTTTTACCGAATAAAGTTATAGGCCTCAGAAAGATTCGGAAACGATTTTTAGGTGCGATTTTTTCGAAGGATCCAAAAGTTAAGGGGTAGATGCAAAGAATTTTTGGAAAACCAATTATTTTTTTCATTTTTTAAAGAATGAATTAATATTATTCTTTGAAAATTTTATTTCCTACAAAGAGGCCGTTTGGCCCACAGGTCATCAAGGGGAGACGATTTTGGAAGACCCTCGTCTTAAAACCCTACGGTATCGACGAGGAGAATTGGTTTAGCTTCAACAATGCCCAACCTAACTGCATCCCCTCCCATCGGTTTCTCAAATTTTTTGTTCCCCTCAGCAATGTTGGCCCAAAGGTAAGATATTCATCGACAACTTCAAGAGTAAAACCCAACGACATTGACAGGCCTTGATAAAACTGGTTTCCGCTGAACATGACTTTTGTCTTGGTCCAAGTTAATTTTGAGGCCTGGTGTCGAAAAGATTCTTCAAAGGCAGCACATCCTGCGTTCATCCGCCGTCTCGGCCAAGGAAACGATATCGTCCGCAAACCAGACATGTGAAAGGTCCTTGGTCGTTAAGTTTTGCGGCACATCCAATAATCTAGGGTCTGAAGACGTCCTCCAAAGCACCCTCGGTGGTATTTGGATCGCCATTCGTTTGACCAATTGGAAATCAAGAGAACAAACGCAGCAATTAAAAGATTAAATTAGCTGTAATCACTTCCAAGGACGAGATTAAATATCTCCCGTCAAACGCAGCTAGATCTGACGTGTTTTCCTGTTTCTACGGATAAATAAAAATTATTACACTTGTTTTAGCATTCTTTTTAAAACCTTAATATTTACAAATTTTTTTTCCCTCTTTTAAAAATTTATATATTTATACATTTTCCCAGGCCCTTTTAACCCTTTGTTTTTGATAATTATTAACCTTTGTTTTAGCAAAGTTTTGTTAAATTATTAACCTTTTTGGTGAACAAGGAAAAACCTTCCATACCTTTTAACAACTTATTTTAAAATTACTTTGGGATAGCCAAATTTTAAAAATTGGTTTTTGAACGCAAAAAATTTCTTTTTAAAAACCAGTATTAACCGGTTAGAGGAAAGGTTTTTGGCGGGAAACCTTTTTAAGCGTCTTCGGGAACGAAAATCGGAAATTTTGGCCAAACCTAACGGAAATTTTTCCCGGTCACTTAAAAACCGCTATCAATAATATAATTTGCGTCTTGAAAGCCCGATTAGGCAATTTAACATCAATACGAATCGTTAAAAATACGCCGGTTTTACTTTAAGAACAAAAGGACAAAAACCGAAATGAAAAGAATAAAAGGCGTCTTACGCAACGATTTAGGAAAAATATGAGGAAAACTTCGGTTGCAATATTTTATGAAATGCTTTTTAAATCACTAAGCCAAAAATTTTTCAATTAGTTCAACCTTTTTCATCCGGTGTTTTATTAAATAAAATTACTTTACGGATTTTATCCGTTTATTTTAATTTTAAATTCCTGACGTTTCGAACACTTTTCCAGCGGCCGTGGTCACGGGGTAGACTGAGATGTCATTGTCTTTCTTTGGTTGGAAGGTTTCAGATTCTAATTTTTATTAATTATTTTAATCTGTACCCGACCCATGCAAAATGAACTGATTTTATCTATAAAATAAACGCGATAAAATCCGTAAAGTAATTTTATTTAATAATGTATAATATTCAGCAAGCAATAGAAATAATTATCCGTGTTTTGTTTAAATCTTGTTTAAATGTGTATATTTCTTACATTTTATTTGCCATCTGATGTGAGTGCAATATGTTTCACTTGAAATTAACAGCAACTAATAAAGTAAATGCATCACATAGTTTGGTATAAAAATGTTCTGCTCCAAGGGAATATTAAGTCTTTTGCCTACATATAAAATTGAATCTCGTTTTGTTAGCAGCCTATTACATAAAATACATTTGATTTATGTATAAATATATGAATGTTTACTATATTTATATTAGGTTTAACATTTAGCACTAACTATATGCTTGAATTTAATTTTGTGATTGGACCACATGCAAATGGTACGAGTCTACAATCTTCTCTATTAAAAGTTTAGATGTTTTCTTTAATTCCAATAGCCTCAGATTAATAAACGGAACTGACTGATAAAACGTAATATTATTAAAATTTCAGGTTTTCATGCAATGTCTTAAAAAAATACTTTATAAAAATATACTGATAAGTATCTAAATGTTTTAAAAATTTAATCATTTAAAAAAAAAAAAATCAATTTTACTAGTTTTTTTCAAAACGACGTTATATAAACGAAAAATTATTTAAATTCAATTGATCGCTTTAATAGACATTAAATATGAACGGTGTGTCTAATACACTATTCATTATTCATTGAGTAATTAACCTAATTGAAAGCTATGCAATCAATTATATATCAAGCTGGCAATTGTCATAAAGAGGAAATATTCATAAGTATCCCTTATCATTTTTTATATAATAAAGATTTTGTAAGTTAAGAAATAATTCGAATTCTCAACTTAATTTTATTACATCAAACCAACAAAAGACTGTATCATCGCCATCATCATCATCATCAGCCTGTGAAAGGCCACTGCTGGATATGAGCCTCCCCTAATACACCCCTATCCATAAGGGGGTTTATATATCATTAGACTGTATAACGAACTACAAAGTAGCATTTTGTATTTACTTAGTTTAGGAAGTATACTTACCGTTCTTTTGTTAAAGTAGATACAAGATACATCACTTAGAGCCCGACCTTTTACTCAAAATTGCAGTAAACTAGAGGTTTCTCACGTTATACCATTATGTGTATTAAGCCTAGGATACTTTTGATATATCATCATCAGCGTGTGATAGTCCACACTTAGACATAGGCCTCCCCTAATACGCCCCTATCCATTAGGGGGTTTTAGGACCGTATCCCACCACGCTGATCCAATGCGGATTGGCGGGTGACTTTTAATATATACTTGATAGATTTTCGACTACACACTTTCCCTCATATGACTATAGGTCAAATAATTAAAAGTTTAGGATATTATTGAATAAAAGAACTAGTGGCCAGGACAGACAGTCTGTCCTGTGACCAACGCCGCTGGAAAATGCTCGAAAATGAACGCGATAAAATCCAATATATGTAACTGAACTATATCCGATATATGTAACTGAACTAATTTCTATTAACCCCTTCATCCTATTGTCTTATTTGTAACAAACCCATTCGTTTATCCAAATCACGTAAAAAATGTCGTTATTTAAGAGTTCTGGCGCTGAAACCGAAATGTCGTTGTGAGCTTTGCTAAAGAATAATAAACTTTGTATTCTTTTCTTTTCCCAAATTACGTCATGAGTCAAAGTGATAACTTTTTTTCTTTATAAAAGTTTTATTATATGCGCCACATGAATACAGATGTAAAGAAAATATTAATATATAAATAGTTTAATGGGAATGTACGTATTTTCCCGAATAATATATGTTACATCTATTACATTACTTAATTGTAACGTAAAGCTATAATAGGAACTTATAATCTTACACTATTTCACAGGTTTTTGTTCATATTTATTTTAATTTTGCTCACTTATTTAATGACAGTTATATTTGCCACATAGCCCACAAAGGTATAATTTGTATAAGCTTCCTGTATAATTTATTATATACCAGTAATGTATAATATGTTCTAACTAGCACAACCTTATACTCATATCGACTAGTTATTAGTATTAATGAATGTTACTAGTTTATTATTTCGCTTTAAACTCAATACTGCAATCCACTTTTAAAAGCTTTAATAAAAGGACACAATTGAAAATATTATTGCTCGATAAATAAAGAATATACATACTAAAACTCAAAGTTAAAGTCAAATATCTTCATTACATATCTTATTGATTATTAAATAAACTACCACCGGTGAAAATGAAAGCCTCTAAAGGACCAGCGTAAGTAACTCAGCAAGACTTTTTCCAAAAACAGCGGCCAATCTATATAAGAGATCAGCCAACTAAACATCAGAACTCCCCCTTCCTTCTTGTGTCCGATGGGACATATAACTGACACGTCCGGAGACAGATCAGGTGCAGAACCGAATTTTACATGCCTACCCGACGCATGGATAGTCCTACTTTACAGACAGTTGGGTGATCAGTCCGTATTGCCCTAACCAACTAGGAAAAAACAATAAAAATTTGTTGAGTCCCCGCAGGATTTAAGCCCACGACCTCTGATTTCTTAAGCACACGCCCTTACCACTAGACTACGGAGGCAGTTTAATCTATGTATACATTATGTATCCTTGAACTATATTAAGATTAAAACATTCGTTAGACAATGAAGCATATAAACTTCTAGATTCTGAATAGAATGAATAAAAAGATAAGTCCGTGCCAAAATTCACACAAATCGGATCACTTTAGGCATCAAAGCGTAGATAAGTTACAAAGTAAGTCATGTGTACTGAATACTGAATTATTATCATCTCGGTCAAAACAGCTAAGTTACATCCAGATAGGTCTTCATAACTAGAACGTACCTATTAAACACCTAAGTTTGAGAAGGAAAATGAGGTGATAAGTTTTCTTTTACAGGAGACCGGCTAAGAATATCGCCGCAATGCTGTAATGTGAAAACTTTTATGCGTTTCGGTTTGACTGGTCCTGAAGCTAGTGTAAACGATTGGAGGTGCACGAGGTATACGTAAGGGTGGATGTATCTAATAATTATTGGCTCAGTATATTTACTGAAATGGTTATTACCATTTACTCTGACATTAAAGGATAAAGCTATTCATTATATTTAATACCACTTTTTCTTTAGCAATTGTAAGGCCTATAAACAGTCGAAAGTTACATTAGGTGTGAGTTATTCACTCTCTTCTCTTACAACCTCCTTAATTTTTTAAACGAAATTCACTATTGACACTACTTGACTGCCTTCGTTACCTAGTGGCATGGGTGTGTGCTTAAGAAACCGGACGTCGTGGGTTCGACTCAATAAATTTATTTTGGTTATTTACGCAAAATGGTTATTTACAGTATGAAGTCGGTCATATAATTCGATTAAAATTTTACTTGTTACATACCCATCCAACGCGTGGACACGATTATTGGGTGATCGGCCAATATCGTCTTAACCAACATGAAAACTTGATGATGAACCGCATTTTTCATTTTACCACAGCAATTGAACCCTCTACCTTCGGTTCAGGTTTCCGGAGCTCTCACTAGATTATATCTACGGATAAAGTTTATATATCTACGGCATACCTTCAATCTTACGCACATAAAATATTCCAATCACGCATCAATCTATACCATTATAGAACTGAACTGAAAAGATGAAGGGTCTTTGATGGACTTGTTTTCAGGGCGTTATCGTAAAAAAATATTGTAAAGGAGTTACGTTAGATAAGAAGTAAGAGAAAATTTGGCAGACGATATTCAATACGTCTTGCCTGTAAAAATGTTGCATATCTATCTTTAAGCTTATAACAGGCAAATAACAGACATTATATCGCATCGCGCCGACATAATTATATTACCTAATTATATTATATGAAATAATGAATGCACTTAACTGAATCAAAGAACTTTTTTTGCCACCAAAGGGAGACTAGCAGTGGGATCACCTGATAGAAAGTGGTTAACGATTTCTATGGACATTGGCATTACCTGCCGGCCTACTGCGTACGTCAGCCATAAGTTACTTCGCATTTACCCAGTAAATACGCTGGCCACGCTGCCCTTCAAGCCGGAACACGGTAGCGTTTTTACACTACTGCATTGCGGCTATAAGGCACCACGGTGGTGCCGCCCTGAGAGTCCCCTGTTAACAAAGGACCTACTAACTAGAAAATATAAAAGACTTGTTGGTACCCGTGACTTTGTCCGCGTGAAATAATGTGTATTATTTGTATTTTTCTATAATAAGACACAGAGTTAGATAGTTTTGACTTCAGCAAAGACGAATTAGTAGAAGATGGAAATTTACGTGAAAATTAAATTTTCATCTCTTTTAGTGACATTTTTCCCAATAATAAATAGCCTATGTCCTTTCTTAAAAATTCATCAAAACCGGTTTAATGGTTTAAACGGTAAAGACGGACGGACAGAATTACTTTCGCATTTATAATATTAGTATATATAGTTATAGTACTGAATTGTAACAGATAATTGTAAAGTTTCTTTAAGTCACATGGAATTATATTGTGTAATTAAAAAATTATAACTTTTTAAGTCCAATAATACGATAAGTAGAAAAAGCTTTATAATTTATCCTCTCAGGTTATTACGGACTACAAGAACGCTGTTCGGAAGAACTTTTAACCGTCTTCGAGGCGAGATTAATCGGATATATTGGCTTAACTTGACAAACTGCGACTTGGAAACCGCCATCAATCGAGGCGTGGCTTGAGGCGTCTCGTTAAGTTGATTTAAGCAATCGTACGTCACTTCGATACCAAGTTAGGGAAACAAATACACCACTGAAGTAATTGAGAACATATGGGAAAACTGAAGTACATATCGTTGATGTCTCATAATACTATTTAGAATGTATAATAAAAAAAAACCTAAGTTAAAATAAAAGTACATTAAATTAAAACTTAATACAGAATTTATAAAGCAAAAAAATCACCTTAACAGTTAATAAAGAACTTATTTTCTCAAATATCTAGCATCCCATTACTTCTCGTGTTATCATCTAGAAACTCGTTTACATTGTAATATCAGATATTACGATTTATAAGTTTTTTAATATTGGTCCCATTATATCTTTACATTGAACTTTGTATATAAAGATCATATTTTTTTTCTCTCTAGTACAGATGTGTTTATCTTTCCAACATTTCTTCCGTCGTAACAACATCTTATGAGTGCAATATTTCTCACCTGATATTTCTGACACTTCCACAAATATGATTCATGACGTAGCTCCTGATAAAGTTGTGCTGTCGCGAGAAAATGTTGCCACCATTTTTCACTTGTAACGTTTTATCTAAGGTACTATACACTATCATCTCTGCACATATAACGAGATAAAGTAATTATTAGGTTCATATTAGAAATAAAAAAGGGTTCAAAACATTGAGCATAAAATTATGAGGAGTTTATTTAGCCCCGAATAAGTATTATTTTATAAAGTGAAAATAAATATCTAGCTTTATTTCTGTATAGATTACAATTAAACCACAACCCTTTCCTCTCTATTGTTCAACCAAAAAGTGTTTGAAGTCAGCCGCGTTGATAACTACGTTAGCTCATTAAGGTAGAAGAATCATTTAAATGGTGTAATATATTCATTACACTACACGTTATTGAACAAAATGCCTTTTTACGGATTTTATCACGTTTGTTCTCTCTCACTCACACTCGCTGTTTATTTTTTTGTCAGATATTTTCTCACAGAACGGTAATAGCAATAATAATAAGGGCCCGGTCCAACATCACGGGCAGGACGATACTGGCTAACAAGCCTGATATCGTGTATATTGGACCTGGCACTGTACAGGGTATTTTTGGTAATGAAAAATAATAAAACGTTTTTAATAACAATAAAACTACATAAAGGTAAAATTCTAAAAAATAATGCAATAAACAATGGCCTAAAATTTTAGAACGTTGTTCCATTTAACTCTTTTATTTTATATTTCAACACTTTGTGAATAATTTAACTAAGGATACGTTCTGTAAGGGTATAGGTTGATACGTGATCGGAAATATTGTGCGTAAGATTGAGGGTAACCCGTAGATATGGTTATTATTCGTAGTTATCATCATCATCAGCTTGTGATAGTTCAGTGCTGGACATAGGCCCCCTAATATACCCCTAACCCAAAGGAAATATTTGGACCTTATCTCACCACGCTGGTCCAATGCGTCTTTTAAGTTGCCCTCCGACGCATGGAATATCTTACTTTTCAGACAATTGGGTGATCGGCCCAATTCGCCCTAACTAACTAGGAATCAACAATGAAAATTTGTTGAGTCCCCGCAGGAATCGAACCCTCTGGTTTCTTAAGCAGACGCCCATTAGTTTTAGTTTCATTAGAATTGAACACAAAATAAAAGTAATATATCCTTATGTAATATCCATTACAGTGACTATCAAGGCGAAAGTAGCGTTCAAATACTAGGGACTGTTTTCATTGCCTATCTTTTGCCAGAGAATATCATCATTTTATAGTCGTTTTATATTAGGCAGCTCTATATAATAAGCTAGATAAATATCAAAAGATAAGGCCATATACAGCAAGAAGCTTTTGCTGAATATCTGTACCTACGAATTAAGATGTCAAACACAGTGACAGATGACTAATAACAAGACCGTATGCACGAGGTGGCTTTGTTGCTATGGGTTGACTTTTTTGTATACATATATATTCCAAGTCTAAACTTGCTGCTTTGTTTGCGTTTTATTTGGTATTACAACAAAGTTCTCTCATATTTGTAAGAAATCATTTTATTTGAGAAATAAGATAAATGAATGTGAGATAAAACTTAACGCATATTATACGAAAATTTATATATTAATGGCTTCGTATAAGCTAGAGACAATATTTATTTATTTACACTTTGTGTACAGATAAATGGCGGATTTAATGCCAAAACCATTTTCTGCCATTCTGTTTGCCATGTTATAGCTTCACATTACAGTTAGGAGCAAGATTTATTACATGTGTGTATTATTTTATTCAGTATATTATTTAATTTTTATTGCCAACGAACGCAGACGAGTAGGTGGGTCACCTGATGGAAAGTGGTCACCGACGACAATTAAAATCGCCAATATCATGGGTATCAACAACGCGCTACCTACCGTAGGGCGAAGGACATTACGTCTCGTTACCCAGTAACTTCGCTGGGTACAGTGCACTTGCAACCGGAACACAGTAGTTTTTTTACACTACTGCTGCATATCAGTACAAATAAGCCACGCAGTTATACCGCCCTAGACGGCCGCTTGTAAAAGGATGCCTGCTTCTAAAAATACATTCTTGTAAGAATGCATTAAAGCTACTAATGCGCGTAATGAAGGTCTTCTGAAAATTAAAAAGGGTTATGGTCCAAACACGTGTTACACGGTCCTCTCATATTTAAATTAAACTTTAATGTCAATTACTTAAGGGTAAATTGAATGTGAAATGTAAATTTTAAATAAACATTCAATATTATTATTATTGAAATTTTTTTTTAATCTACGAATTGAGATATGTTCAAACATAATGTGTATATAAATAAACGAATAATTATAAATTACTTCTAAAACTTAATAAATATGAAAATAAAATTCCTAGAATCAAGTTATAAATGTGAAAAATTTGCTGAAATTTAAGGCTAATACGGGGTAATACATAATTTATTGCTTAATTTGCAAATCAATTAGCTTCAATAGCTCAATGAATAATTAATAACCCTGTTGGATATGCCATTAATATTTAATGCAGCAGTCAATTGAAGTGGTTAATAGAAATTAAATATTTTGATTGCTAATATTTCGAGGTGTGTTAGAATATTTTGGCAATTTTGTCTGATTGTTATTGAAATATTTTTTCATTATTGCCAACAAATACAGTCGGCCACCTGATGACGCCCATGGAAAGCGGTAATTCCAGGGATATAATCAATGCGCTACCTAACGTGACCTAGGATGTAACGCCTCTTTTACCTAGTAAATACGCTGGCTGCGGTGCTTTGCAAACCGGAACACGATAGTGTTTTTACACTACTGCTTTGCGGGAGAAATAGGCATCGTAGTGGTACAGCCCTAAACGGCCCCGTGTAAAGGAGGACCTTCTAACTTTTCAATATTAAAATATTTAAGCGTTTATTAAATTTATGCATTAGTTATAAGAAGTTCCAAAACAATATTAGGAGTTATAATAACAATACAATTTGTTAAGCTTCATTTATTAAGCTGAGACTACTAAAATTAAAATAAAAAACTCTCTTAAATTAATAGAGGGTAACTGCTTCGTAGAGGAAACATTTGCATAAAATGTGACATATTGATATATCAGACCTCAATACAGCCTGAAGTTTAGGTAGCAAAAGCCTAATGTTACTGTAATTTAAAAGTTAAAAATTGAAGTGCCATGACTGGCTTACTGAAGAACATCGATGACTACCCAATATTCGACCAATACTTTTATTAAAATCAACAATCTAGTCCTTCTTCTATACTAATATAATAAATGCGAAAGTAACTCTGTCTCTCTGTCCGTCTTTACCGTCTAAAACATTGAACCGATTTCAATCAAATTTCGTACGTATACAGTTAAGATTACTAGAAAAACACAGACTTCTAATTATTGCCATCAAAGTGATTGAAATAGTTGAAATAGAGCATGAAATTTAAATTGAAATTGGTCATTGTTGAACATAAAATGCACCATGAATATTTTTATCTGGTAACTTAAAACTAAATTTTAGTTTTGGCTCAGCGATTTTATAATTTGAAGCTGCACGGGGATAAATTAGCGGTTTAAATGGGGATGATATTCAATATGGAAATATGTCATGGTCTATGCCTTTGTGACTAATGATAGACACATTTAATGAAAACACCTCATTTATAATACAATTCAGTATATTCGAATATCCTCGCTATTCTAATTTAAAAGGGTAGTCAAGGAACGTTTATGTGTTAAAGGTTATTACGATATTAATGAATTTTAAATGATAACACGGCCTGGTAATGGAATGCTCGCTCCAGGTCCTGTTTCAAAATACATAATATGTAATGTCAAATTATCAAATTGTTTGTTATTTTCAAACGATGACATAAAAATTGCCCGCTGAGTTTCTTTCACTGGTTCTTCTCAGGTCTGAGGCGTCCTTTTCCGAACCGGTGGTAGTGTGTTTGACAATCAATAACAAGTGTAAACTTCTATATTGAATAAAGATATTTGAATTTGAATTATTCCACGCGGTAAAGTCGCGGGTAACAGCAAGTACACACATAATATTAAATATTTTACGAAGCTAAGTGAGTTCAACTCGCAATTGACCGCCTTTTTGATTTAAAATGCCTTTAAGTCCAATGTCGTATGTTTTTAATTTGCTTTGACACGCTCAGTTACATTCTTCTTCGCACGCAATAGGATTACTTTGGCGGTATGCCAGAACCATTAGCATTTCATTTTGTTCGGCTTATTACTTTTATTCGTTGCATCGCAATTCTTCATCGCAACGACAATCAACTAATAATAAAACAATGAAACAACGCCTTATTTCTGAAAAGCAATTTATTTATAGTACAGGTCACAGTTGCGGAAAATTTATTTCTTTTAGGTGAACAACCAGTTTTTTACTAAAATTGGCACATTATATTTATTGGCTCCCTTGTACTATTCTACGATATAAATCATTGAATCCAAATTCAGAACAAAAAATAGGAAATTATTCGACGAGCAGTTTTTTGTAGTACGAGATTGAGAAAAATCAAGTTTAAAGTTAATAAGCTGAACTTAAAGGCATGTACTTTAGAAACCGGAGGCCGTGGGTTCGAATCCTGCGGGGACTCATCAAATTGTCATTGTTGTTTCCTAGTTGGTTAGGTCAATTTGGGCCAATCACCCGATTATCTAAAAAGTAAGATTATCCATGCGTCGAATGGGCATGTAAAAGTCGGTCCACCCACCCGCGACCTTTGGTTTCTAAAGCAGACGCTCATACCACTAGGCTACGGAGGCAGTTTTTTTCAGGACCGAATTTTATGATTGAATGAGTGCATAAAATTCGGTCCCAATGTTTACACCAGTTTAATCAATCATTTTAATACAAAATCCAATTATCAGGCGTAAGCTTTTAAAAAAAGTAACACCTTCAAAGCTTCATCATCATCATCATCAGCCTATATTAGTCCACTGCTGGACATAGTCCTTCTCTAATGCATGCCTTCTCCATTTAGTGGGTTTTAGACCGTATCGGTCAACCACCACGCTGGTTCGATGCGGGTTGGTGGATGACAAAGCCTATACAAGTGAAATTAAAAGCTAAACCCGTTAAAAAATTGTAAAAATGTAGAATGACGAAATCATAAACATCGCGTGGTATTCACTAGCGCTTTAGGATGCATTCTTATAGAAAAATAATCCAACCAAGCGATCAGGATACAGTCTTGTTTTTTACGCATAAAGAACCGGGTGCGAAACTTTCAGTTCAGTAAAATGTTTAATAGCTATTAAACTAAACTAACTTCACAAACTATTATTTTAACTCTTAAGGTTTTAATTAGTAGACGTTTGATTTAAATTATTTGATTATATAAAATTAAAGCTCAAATGTAAACAAGATACAACTTTCAATAAAGCAAAAGGAGACAAAACGGAGCCAGTTTTTTTGTCATAATTTTTGTGATATTCTTTTTTTAATTCTATCAACTTCAATGGACTGTGACATTTGATAAACGGCATATCTAATAGGGCGTTAATTATTCATTACGTTATTGAACCTAATTGAATCACTTTGTATTAAGTTATGTATCACGCTAGAAAGTCAAATAGGTTTGTAATATTTTTTCTTATTAACTATACTTTGCTTTTTTCGATCTGTCAACAAATTGGCACGAGCAAATAATTCTTTATTAAATAACGACGATAAAAGAAAAGCTGTTAAACAGACGCACTTTTGCACAGGAAACGCAGCATAGAAGGCCACAAACTCGCTCACCACCCAGATACTTGGAATCGTTTACGTTACGTTGCGTTACGTTACATTACGTTACGTTACGTTACGAGATAACGTCTCGTTTACGCAGTAATTGTGCTTGGTACAGCGCCCTTCAAACCGGAAAACAGCAATGGTAACAGTTAGTGTGAAAACACTGCTGTATTCCGGTTTGAAGTGCACCGTAGCCAGCATATTTACTAGGTAAACGAGACTTAACACTCTATGTCCCACGGTAGGCACCGCTTTGGCGATACCGCTGGTATTGCCAATGTCTATGGGCGTCGGTGACCTGCCTGTATGCCATAAAAAAATAACACGTTACTGTTTTGCTGCAAAAATACTGAATGTAAGCGATACTCCATATGCTTTGTTCGGTATGTCACGAATTGTTAAAAATTTTTTTTTTAGTTAGTGCTAAGTAGATTTTTTTATATCTTTTTTTACTTTCTAAATTAATTTGTGATGTTTACGTAAATGCTTTGATAAATAATACAGCTTAACACAGTTTTTGTCGTTAAATTCTTAAAAAAAAATCATTTCACATAAAACGGAAAACAAAAAAGTCCATGTTAACCCTACGTACTTCGCAGCGTATAATAAAGTAATAGCTGACCTATAATAAATACCTGGTTCAATTAGCAAAGCATTTTTATGTGTTTTTGTGCTACTTTATTACTTTGCTTTATTATTCGCACTAAAAGAAATTTAGTGTTCTACGTTTACGCATATAAAAGTTTTCTAATTTGTTTCGGTAGCGCAAAAGTTTATCACTCATGAGTGATTTTACTTCCACTTATTTAAAACAAAAATAATCTTCTGACACGTTTTAAGATCCTTGACCTTTTGTATTTCGACTAAGTCTTTGAGACATCTATATTATCATTGCATAGCTTTAATGGTTTTAATAAACGAAATCAGACTTCTAATGACGACGAAATCAGAATACAATTTAATAATTCGAAATATTTCTGTATGTAAATGAAACATCAAAACTCAAAGCATGTCCGTTGAACAGTCACAAGTCAAAATTATTACTGTTTCATGTCCACGAGAATATTAGTTTCATCTGTCATATCGCAACTATCACTATGATGTTTCAGTACAAAGATTTATTTAATCTAGAATGCCGTTTATTTAAAGAATAAGGGATAACTTTCTGCGGTATATATCTCGGTTATCAACCGGTTTATTGTGAATAGCAATGTATGTAAAGTTTATCAGACCATAATGAAACGACAATCAAAATTGACATTATCTTTAGTAAATGTTTTTAAAGTGTGATAAACGCAAAGTTACATGCTACTAGAAAGTAAACACTTTTGTATCCATCATCATTAAATCAAATCAATAATCAGCCAGTTAAAACCTTAGAAATTGAAAAGTTAAGAAAGTTTGTAAGAACATCACATCTAATTTAGTTGTATTATTACTTCTGTTGAAGCATGTAAAAAGCCGGTCCACCCACCAACCCGCATTGGAGCAGCGAGGTGGGATACGGTCCAAAAACCCCCTAATGGAGAAGGCGTGCATTAGGGAAGGCCTATGTCTAGCAGTGGACTAACACAGGCTGATGATGATGATGATGACTTCTACTAAGACCTTAGCTTAATAGCAATAGACCTTGCTTTGCTCATTCATAGACAGTTAATTTTAATTGTAAGAGGAAGGAATTCATACCACAATTAAAACTAATTAGTACAATGAATTAGACGAGCTCATTAAAGATCAGTTCAAGTGAAACTCTGCTGGAAACCTTTCATACTATTACGACTGAGAAATTTTACGGCATTTCGGAAAAGTTGTACGTTTAATTGTTAATAATTGGTCTCCCATGCCCATTACAAACGAAGTTTAATCCACTACTTAGTCTATCCTTTTCCCCTTTACATGAAATATTGGGTCTCATTTACACAATAATTAAACTACCCTTCCACTCAGTAGTGTACATACACTAACAAATTTTAAGGGGTGAGCGTTCTTTGCATTTTTATTACATTTCTTTATGTTTCAATTTATAGAGAAACTTCATCGTGACGCCTTTTCATTTGATACCTTCTTTAAAAAATAGCCAATAAGTTTATATTAATTAATGACAACAATTAGGAAGGACTGAATATGAATGGATTGTGGAAAGAAATATAAATGATATATCTCGGAGGGCATTAAATAATTGATGAGTTATTGAACCAAATTGAATTCCAAGCAATAAATTAATTACCACCCTAGCCATTTAACTAACGAAGAAATATCTTATTAGGTATTCATCACTAATTGAGTTATACGCAAAATTTATTCTTTACTCGACCGAAACAGGTACATACATTTTGCTAATAAGCTTTGCTAGAGCGACCTATTTACACAGAAAATTTTAAATTTTAACTAACTTTTTATGATACAAGTGTGTCCATGAAACAAATTTACCATTTATCAAATCCACTAATCTCTATTATTAATAAATTAATTAATAGAGAGGATGGTTGGTCTTTGCCACCTTCCTGCGATCCAATAATTTCAAAAGTTAAAAGAAGAGTATAAAAACTACAAAACCGAAGGACAACATAAATACTTTTTGTCAAACCAAGATTAGAAATTAAGAAAACGAAAGATATGTCAATTTTTTAAATAAAAACTCTGACGGTTATTCGATAACATAGAGATACAGACATATACCAACTTAGTCTGCACGTGATCATAGATGCTGGAAAGAATCCGAAACGTCGGGAATAAATATATTTAAGTAACACGAAAAATCAGTAAACTAGTGGTTTTGATATGTATAATAATAGCGTAAATAAAAGAAATAATAAAATTTACCATCAATTAGTTTGTACTGTTTGCTATATTTACTTAGTCTGCGATATGAGAAGAATAAATTTTAACAAGTCTTTTTGTGTATTCAGTTCTCGTAAAAATGTTATAAGCCTTGTTTCGAATAAGGAGAATGAAAATTAGTATTCTCTTCTAGATCCTAACAGAAATCAACAATCATCGGTCTTTGTTAATTAAATTCTCAACGCTTATCATTTGTATAGATAAAATAAAACAAATATTATTTGATTAATATCTATATGGAATTTAGACATACATTTCTTATCGTAAATGAAGTACTAATGCATCCTATTACGAAAATAGTAGTTTATCTAAACTATCTATACGAGAAAATAGCTGATTTGTAATAAACCAATGTCTTCGTATATTTACTATACAATTACAAAAACTGTGCCAAATTTAGATACTTATGTTAGCCTTGTTTTGACAAAAGAGTAATAAAATGGGTATTCTATTCTAGTTTATTTTTATTTGACAAGTTATATATCAATGGCGATATGAGATCTCATAAAAATCCTCAGAAAATACATGAATTATTATTTTTCAAGTTATCACGGGGTCTGCTTTTACTCTATCCAGTCGTTTTCACACAGAGCCACTTGCATCTCATTTTTCAACCCATAGAATTAACTGCATTTGTTAAATGAATGAGTTGTCAGTTAATCTATATTTATAAAAGAGATTCCTACCTATATATTGACTCATGACGATTTCTCTGGAACCATAAGGCGTAGAGACGTCCAATTTGGAAGGAATATTACTTTCGCCGAGTAGAGGTCAGCTAAGAACGGATTATTATAATTGATAATTGAAGGTATAAGTCCATTATAGCGCCCTTATTGGCTTTAGTTTAATTTTAACTCAAAGATACTTAAACAAGACAATTAAATCGGTTGCATGTCACATTACAATAAGTAAATTCATTCTCCATACCAATAAATTATAAGAACTACTTATATAGTTAGGTCATCCTGCAAGATTCAATGGTTATATAGACACTAACGTTCGGGCCTGGCAATTTTCTGCAACTCCTTTGAGGGTAGAGATAAAAATTTTGGTAATATCTGTATTATATATTTAACATAAACAAAAGTAAATTATTATTGAAGACACATTAAACTACTATTGTAAGGAAATAAAAAAAAAAATAAAATGTGTATATGATATCTTAAATACTGAATTTACGATAGATTCGTAAATTCAGTATTGTAGATTTTTTATTTCTATCTTCAAAAATTTTGAGCGTTTCACATTTTTCACCCGAACCAATCTGACTTTTCAAGTAACCCATAATTTAGTTAGCAATAGAAAGGAGATTTCAGGAGAGATTGTCAGGAACTTATACTGGAGCAACAAACTATGATATATACTTTACATATATATTATAATTTGCTGCTGAAAACATCAATAGATTTTCTGTGAATAGCACTTTTGAAGCCGTAGTATATCGTTCATAAGAACTTGATAGAGCCTAAATTGAATAAAGATTTTTTGAATATCAATTTGAATGTACAAACCTGATATTTGCACTTAATATAAAAACAGAATAAAAGAGATATTTTAATAGATTTCATTATGTTTGATTTACCTGACAATATTATTAATGTTTCGAATTATTTGCATCCTAAACGTGCGTTAATTGCCTTTGAGTTATGGCACCCAAAAGATTACTCCTTCACCTAACATTTAGTGATAATGATATAAAAAATCATAGTTGCATAAACATTGAAATTTGTCTTCTTTATTTTAACGACTTCGTCATCATTAAAGTTTACACAAAAAGATGGGTACATAAATAATAGTTTATCATCATCATCCTCATCATTATTATTAACTTTTATAAGTGCACTGCTGCAAATAGGCCTTTTTCATTAATATAATTTGTATAAATTAATGACTATTATATAAAAAAAATAATTTTAAAAAGTATATTTTATTACATCAGACGAAGTCGATAATAGCGTACTGCTATTATCGACTTCGTCTGATGTAATGATTTATAACAAAAAAAATTAAAACAATAGTTGTCATTATAATCAACTTGAAAAATTATTATTGTTTAGTAAATACATCGTATCACTCTATTAAATACCTCATTATGGTCATTGCACAACTTTTCAACCTTTTTCTTTGCTTATTTCATTCCTCTCGATAAAATTAAAGGTTGCTAGCTCATAAAACTTACATTTAAGATTCAGAAAGAATCCACAATATATCTTATTAAGTAATTACACCCACTTTTTATTCCCGCATCACCTCAAGGTTGACTAACAGAAAATGCTATTGGCATTAAGTCCAACTCGGCACAACTTGTACATAAAGTTTCAGCAAATAAATAAAGAAACAGATTGTGCTCTACCTTTATTAAGTAATGTTATAACTTATATTTTAAAGAAAGGCCCAACACGTAAAGGGACCATAACCCTTTTTTATTCCTACAAGGTCTTTACGTGCGTGTTAGTAGCGTTATTGCGTGTTCGTAAAAGTTTTTAAGTATGCTAAATTACACTTCTAACAAAGGATAATATTAAATAATTCTAACAATAAAGGTAATTACACCAAACATTCAAAATTTTAAACACGCCTGCGAAATAATTACGCGCCAGAATGTTAATATTCAAACAACTTCAGTGTTATTTTTGTGTATCCAACATCGCGACTATAAAATTTGGTAACCTTGAAATGGGTTAAAACCTATAAAAACCTCCTTTTAAGGTTTTAATATCATCGTCATCATTATCATTATCAGCTCGTGAGAGTCCACTGCTGGACATAGGCCTCCCCTAATGCACGCCTTTTTCTTTTTGACCGTATCCCACCACGCTGGTTCAATGCAGGTAGGTGGGTGAACCGACTTTTTGAATGCTCATGCGACGCATGGATCATCTTACTTTTCAGACAAGTAGGTGATCGGGCCAAATTGTCCTAACCGACCAGAAAATAACGATAACACAAGGCTAATTTCCCCGCGGGATTGGAACTCACGACCTCCAATTTATAAAAGCAAGGGCTAATACCAATAGACCACGGAGGCGGTTATTTGCGTAGCATTTTTTTATAACCAACAACGCCACTATAAATTGTAGTAACCTTAAAAAATTTAACTCTTTATCAGGGTTTAATATGCATAAGTGTAAAATAAACGAAATCTTAAAATGTTATCGTAAATTAATTAAGTTTAAATTCGCTGCTAAGCCAATGAATACCAGATAATTTTACGATAAAAAAGATATCTTATGCGAACAAAGCATTTTATTAATGATTTTTAAACCAAAACTTTCTATATACTTCTTAAAATTACATTAAAACTCAAACATCCTAATATATATTAACTGTCCAATAAATATTTCGATTGTGAAAGAACCAACCATAATTTTAGTTCGATTGCAGTGTTTTTATAAATAATTTATGCGTTGTAAAATAACTATTTTGATGACATAACCTCATTTAATTAGGTTAATATATTATATTGTTTATCGTACATTCTATATGTAAGATATTTTAATAGCCTAGAAAAAAACAACGACCTAGATGCATCTTTACACTTCTATAGCTTCAACACTTTCCCTAATCTCATTATCAACTCCTACATAGTTCTAACTAACAAAGTAATTTATAATGCTTAAAGAAATAAAATTAAACAAATATGTCAAGGATTTTTTTCTCTATACTAATATTATATAGTAAAAAGATTTGTATTTTTGTGGGCATGTTTGTAATAAAAACACAAAGTCAAAAACAAATGTGCCGATTATAAAAATTATTTCACGATCAGACATTCACTGTGGGTTACATTTACCCTCAAAGAATATCCTCCAAATCTAGACACAAGACTAGTCTTGTGTCTAGATTTTCTAGTAGTCCTACTAGTCTAATAAATACTGTACAATTTTAACTGGCTAGAAAATATTTAAAGACATAAATATCTTCATCTTGTTGTATCGTAAAAATATCTTTACCCACGTATATTTTTATTGCCTAAATCATACCGTTTAGTGTCATTTCCAATTATATCCGGCGCTCGATTATCCGGATATATCGGCTCAAAATGATAATCTGACTTAAAACCTTAGTCGATCTTCATATTTGCAAATCTAATTAGGATATTCTAAGAAATAAAACGCTTCTTCGCCATTTGTTTAGGAATATTTTCACAGTGGATACCGATAAATATTTTTCATGTGATAGTTATTTGGTTAGAACAAATGCCTTTTAAAAGTTACAATTCAAATATTCGTAGACAATACGGTAAGATAAATTAAATGCATCATAAAACAAATTCGTGTTCTATTAAGGCAATCAGCATATTTGTGATCGTGAAATTTGGAGATTATAGATATAATTAGACCATAGGGAAATATAAAAACGATACTAAGAATAAAATTGTACAATAAAAACCGTGAAATATCTTCAATTTTAATAAACAGATCATATGAAATGGTTTCTAGTTTAAAATTGATAGTAATAAGTACACTTTCAGTGTTTTAAAACAGAAATTAAATACTCATTACAAAATAAAAATACTACAAACTTACCACATATTAAAAATTATATAATACGTGATCTGCAGTTTAACATTTACAGCTCATTGAACGAACTCATCTCATTATATGCGGAAGCATATAATTTAGTACTAAATTATGACTAATAATTCAAATATAATATACAACTTACACTATATCCTGTACAACGGCATCACGAGAACACTAACCACAGCCTCCGGTGCAACAGAAGAAGCACAAAAATCACATAGCACAGCTAATCTCGTGCGACGATGATTAGTCAAACACATTCATTGACTAAAACAACACAAAAACCACATGTGCTCACTCGCACAGTTCACAAATAAACAATTTTCAGCCACATACACTTTGTTAATGTGCTACGGAGCGCGTTTCAGTGAGAATTACTGAATTTTTCATGGAAAACGACCGTCTCGTAGCGGCGTAGCCGGCCACCCTCTACGGCGCGGCGCTACGACTGACGTAGAGGGTTTGGAGGGAAATGTTTTGCGCATTGCTCCCGAACCGGATTCCAAGCAAGCGTGGGTAGATGTCAAATTTGAATATGTTAAAATAACACGCTTTAATTTGTTACGCGTTGACTTTAAAGTTTTATAAATTTAGCCAGCGTATGTTATAGTTGAACTAATAAAATACTAAAACGTTAATACTATTTATTGATTATCTTTATTCATTTAAAATACATAATAATTTAATACTGTTTTTTTTGGTAGTGTAACTAAAGGAATAAAACATACAACAACTTTTAATATAACTAGACAAAATAACCGATTTTACTTGGAAGCATTTACACTAATGGTGCAAAACATTTAATAAAACACTACGACTTCTTGTTTTAATTTTGCTTTTAATATTAAACGCACTTAAATGCAAAAGATTCATATCTGTCTTTATAAAATTTTGAGGAAATTGACTTAAAAACTGTTCTTTTATTTTTTTTAATATAAAAGGGCAATGTAAAAGAAATTAAAATTGCATTGATTTAAAAAAACGAGATTATATTAAACAACAAATTATTATAAAAGTATAATAAGATTTCCAAATCATAATAAACATCGTTGTTCACATGTGTCAAACAATAAGTAATAAGTTTTGCAAATAAAGATATTTCCACGAGAAATTAAAACTACATTTGCATATAAAAAAACATTTCATCATATCAATATAATCTTTATTGATTAAATTCTCTCTCTCTATATATATATATATATATAATTTTTTATAAGTATATATATACAAATAAATTCTCGTATTAAAATTATTTATTCATATTTAGTTTTTTATTTTAATATAATCCTTTATAGCAGCGTTCATATTTTACTAGCAGCAGTGGTTTCATTTGTAAGAGCGTTCTGTTCGCAATATTTTGCAATATATCTACCGACCAGAACTATAGGTCTCTCTTGCCATTTCAGCAACGTTGCCTTGTCCGTTGTTACCTGAAAACAAGAGAAATGTAAAAAAACGTTCTTTTCCTATTTAGTATAGATTTTAAAACATTCTTGAAAGCCGGGTCGCCGCCGTCACTGTAACCGTTGCATATGCAGAAACCAAAAACCATAGTGTGCACGTGGTTTTCAAACCTTCTGCGAGCGGTACGCAGGCAGAAGGTATAACTGTAACCGTAACGTGTATGGAACTGTAACTGTTGTTGTAACCATAACCATGGTGTGTGCGTGGTTTGCGAACCTGCAACGAGCTCTATACGAACGATTTGCAGCGAACCGATGATTGTCCGTTTTTGTTGCGGATCTAAAGGCCCTCGCAGTACGGTCGTAAATTAAAATGGCTATTGTACACACTAAAACGTATGAACCACTTCGTTTAGCTACAGTTACACCTCGCTAAATGAGTAACCTCAGTAAAAATCTTCGGGCAACTACGTGAGCCTCAACTGTAACGCGCGTACACACCAGATCCTCGTTTTTGTATGACTTTTTGTTACGACTTTTTACACGTGTCAACTCTGAACTGATTACACTATAAATACACATATGATAGCATTTGTTTTGCATATTACAACGACTTAAGACATTAGATGAGAGCGTTCTTGGAGCGCTTCGAAAATGGTCGCTGAGCCCCGGAGGACACATTTAACGCTATTCACCGAAAAAGAATAGCTTCCTTCATGTCTAGTGTTGACTCGTTTGATAATGTTACATTTAGGAGTCTGTCAGAAAGATTGATACGAAGCAAAATGTATAAACGTTGGATTGATATACATATATATATATATATATATTTCCATATTGTTGTATTACTTTAATTTTAATTTAGTTTCACTTGACATGAGTTTGTATGTATATGGATTTATGTATCTGCTATAAACATCTTTTTAAGAGTTAGATAATTCAATTTGACGTAGCTCTTTAGAGACCAACTGTTACGCCAACGTGTGGGAGTCGAACCCACCGAGTTAGACTCCCACGGGAACAAACACATTGTTTTTCTCGTGTCTGGGAGTTAGTATGCATATAATGTGTAGTTATTAACAAAGAAAGAAGTAAGTCTACTTATTTATCAGTCATCTAGTTTCTATTGTACAATTCTTGCTTAGTTTGGGACTAGATGATGTTATATAATTCGACCAGAAATACTATTATTATAATTTTTATTTGAAGACTAATCAATTTGGACTTCAACAACTAAGTTATACCTTTACCAAAATTATGCTGATGATTTATTTATAGGTTTAAAAGAAATTATTACACTTGAGATCGTTGAATAACACAGTAAAATATGTTATGTCAAACTGTATTTATCGTTCTATCTATCAATGGCAAAAGAACGAGGAAGATAAGCTCGGCTATAATTTAAATAAGTTTCAACAAAAATAGTAATCCTCTACATTGAATATGTTTATACTAGATCAGAAATAACCATCTAAACTTTTCTAGTAGTAAATTCCATTCATTCATTCTTTCATCAGCAACCTTTTAAACTCTAAGACGGCTGATCCCCTACCACTCCCTTTCAACTCGCCATCCCACCTTTCTTCTGCCCACTGCCACTTCGACGACCTAATCCTCCCTCCCTGTGTCAACCTTATATCTAGGCAAATGTAGATTCGGGAATGATTTATTTTTGTTAATACGCTACCCAAAAATTACTAGACTAAGAGACATTAATTCGTTAACCACGGGCAGCCTATTGACCGCACGTCGCGAGGGCGCCGCGTGAACGCTGCGCGAACGCCGCGTGGATGCCGCGTGGACGCCGCGGTGTGGAGTGGGTGCCAAAGGGCTTTAATGAGCGTTGACCTTAATACATACCTGGTCGCCTTTCAGACGATCCAAAAATGTAACACAAACAACGGCCGCTCGAACTCCTGCTTCTCTGGTGTAAGCCGCAAACGCTGTTGCCTCCATCTCAACATTTCTAACACCCATATCGGAAACTCGCTTCAGAAACCCTAGCTTATCTTCTTCAGTGTAATCGCAGAACGGCCCGTCTAGTCTCGCCTGACCTGCGTGTTATAAAAGAATTGATGTGTTTAGAATTTATTACAATCGGTTTCATCATCATTATCATCATCAGCCTGTGATAGTCCCCTGCTGGACGTAGGTCTCCCCTAACACACCTCTATCCAATGGGGGGTTTTAGACCGTATCCCACCACACTGGTCCAATGCGGGTTGGTGGGTAGACCGACTTTTTACATGCCCATCAGACGCATGGATCATCTTACTTTTTGGACATTTGGTTTAAACGGTAGATAATAAAAATTAAAATAAATAACCTAGTTCACATGTAGAGGAAGTGATCTTTATTTATATTTCTGGCCAAAAACTATACGTATATACATAAGACAGGTTATACGTATATGAAATAACGAATAGAGATTTTGTGCCAATTTTTTGTCGTAGTTGTATGTAAATAATAAAGTGCACAATAATTAAAAAATAATTTTCTTTTAATGTTTATTAATCCATGTTAAGTATTTACTGATATAGTGAGTGAAGATATTCCTTCGTAATTTTTTGGAAAATTTCGAATTTATCATGCCCTCTCAAATAGCTTCAGTAGCTGTACATCTCTATATTATACAAACACGTAATTATTTTGACACGGAACAATAAAGTTACTAATGATATGGAAAATTTCGTCTTCTTCTTTTACTAGTAATGGCTCCACTAAGAGTAACTTGGTTATTCTATATTAAAAATGTCGCTTATTAAATACGATCAATCATTGAAAGTTCGGGTGTCTTCTCATTTCGATGAATATCTGAGTTTTTCCGAAGGAAAATAATATCCCAATACATGTAGTATAGATGTATTGTAAAATTATTGTGCTGCAGTTTCACTAACTTTGAACTGTAAAACAAAAGTATTAATAATCGCTTGATTTCACAAACTTAACTTTCTTATGTAAACTAACATTTACATACACACAAATGTTTCTTTTCCGAGTGGAATGAAATTGCATATTACCAATGTGTCAACAACAACGTAACAACGTAAATACGTAACAATAAGCCTTAGTTCATCGTTACATAAGATGTGCATCGTATGACGCCGTGAATACCCTCGTCTACCTAAAAAAAGATATGTTATGCCTCGTCTACTCAGTAGTCTATTATTATTAAAAAACAAACACGGAGTGTTTTCAGACTACTGCTTTACGGTAGAAATAGGAACCAAGGAGGTTATCCCTACTCATTCTCTTTATTATTAGGGGAATCAATATTTTATTACTTACTTTAATGTTACTTTTATATTTTATTAGGGGAGGTTTTAATTTTTAACTATTTATTGCGTGCGACTTCTGTCGCGTCATAATATAAAAAAGTATAATTCTGACAGTTATTTTTCTTTTTGTAAGAAAATAACGCACAGTTACATTAGCTTTCATCTAGTGAAAGTCCCATAAAAATTCGGACCGGCCATTCCATAGATTAGCCAGAATAAACTGACAGATAGACAGACAAAAATGTCAAAAAATTGTTTTTTTATTTGAATCGGTTACATATGTCAATATAGCCTAGAGTGGTGGGATACGGTCCAAAAACCCCATAATGGAGAAGGCGTGAGGGGAGGGCTTATGTCCAGCAGTGGACTAACACAGGCTGATGATTATTACAATACAATAATTTAAAAATGGTTATTTTTAAATAACAAATAGACATTTATTTGTATAGATGATAATAGCAGATACCACATTATTTTTAAAGTTCAAAAAGCTCATCGCATTTTTAATCCGAATACAAATTAACACAGCGTTTTATATTCAAATTAACGTCTGTAATTAGTTTTGTATGGCTTGTTATTTAAGAGCAGACCGTAAATTCCCATTTAACATACACGCACTTCTGGCATTTAAAGCGGATATTTAAATATAAGCATGTTTAACATATTACTTGCGTAAAATATACACTCATTACAAATAATTTTAATGTGGTACAAGGAATTTAAGTTTTTAAAATCAATATTCAGTAATCATTTCGCATTTATTCATACGTAACTTAGCATATTTAATATTTTAATAAGTGTACTAATGTTACGGTTACGGCTACGGTGCCTTTCAAACCGGAAAACAATGATGTTTACTTACCAGCGTTTTCCGGTTCCCTGTGAGAAAGTAGACCTACCAATTTTAACAATTCTGTAGTATATATATAAATCAGCTAATTTGTTGAATAAATGTGAACAAAACTAATGTCAAATAATGACGTTATAGATCAATTCTGATTAGTGAACCACGGCAATAACAGTGCCCACTTGTTGGTGCTAATCATTCAAGTTTGACATGAGACATTGTTTGCGTAAATTCTATCTCTATATATATAGATAAACAAGAGTCAAAACTATAATCTTCTATATACATAAAAGAGATTCCCACCTATATATTGACTCATCACTTGAAATTTGGTAGGAATATTCCTTTCGCCGAGTAGAGGTCAGTTGAGAAATTTTACGACACCCTCAGAGGGGGTTGGGGGGTAGCTGGTAAAAAGCAATACCAAACAAAAAAAACCATACTCGACCTCTATAAAAATCATCGGCCGCCATTGTTCCTCCAATGAATGTTTGAAAGCCATCTTCATCCGTCACCAAGGAATTCAACTCCTGGCACAGTCGTTTGTCTAAAAATGACGGCAACTTGCGCATAGAACCTAGCACTGGCTGAAAACGTCAAAACAAAATTTAATAAGCGTTCCAATGCCAAAGAAATGAAAGAATCGTTATTAACAATCCAACTGTTATCAGTTGATAGTCGCTAAGACCTTGTTTTTAAGTCGATTGAAGCGATGGGACCAAAAGGACATTTACCTTATGGAAAGTGATAAGCCATGCCCATAAGAAACGCAGCGTAGGATGTCACAAAGCAAATAATGAATAAACAGTAGACACAATCGTAATTTATTACTAATATTTATATTAACAAAGGCTAGACGCAGCCAAAGATGAATATATCAAAAGTAACCATTTAAAAATACTTACAACGTCATATGTTTTCTCAAGCATGCCGTTGAGACCCCAAGAGGTTATTACCACGGAACCCGGAGGTATGTTCAGACCCCCACTGGTCCCTATCCTAAATATTATTGGGTCCTTTGCCTTTGCGTAGAAAAGCAGCTTTAGTACCTCCTGCAGGAGTACAGACATCGACGGGATACCAATGCCATGCTGTAGAAAAATCGTAAACAATTTTATATATATACTTTCAGATCCGTCAGTGGACATTTGCCAATATTGAACAAACTTCAGCGAAGAATACCAATTATCAATCACATACAAATTATTTGCTCTGTTAGGTCGGTAATAAATGTTTTTCATTCAGGTAAAAAATACTATATTACAGTATAGTTTAAACAAATTAGACTTAGAAAAGAAGAAAACAAATAATTCTCACCGAAATGTCAATCACTGAGCTCACTGAGAAAAGTCGAATAACACAACACCTTACATAGGTTACAGATTTATTACTAAATTACTAGTTTACATCATATCAAAAGCGAAATTACAAAACTACAGAGACATAATTGCATTATACTACGTGATTTTTGTATAGATGCGAACCTAAAAGTGGCTTGTTCAGTATCACCAACATATTCCAATCCACTGATTTTAAAGATAAGTTAGCTTTGTCCTAAAACTCAAACTTAAAATCTAAACACAATGTTCACCAATATTACAACAAACAAAGCATACAATAGCACACAATACTCCCGGCCCGCACTTCTCCCATCCCCACTGACTTCCTAGGTACAGTACATATTCTATTTTAACATGCAGAATGCATACAATAAATGCATATTTATAGTCAATTAATCATCTAGACTATCTGTGAAGCCAGGTAATAGTGAAATGAAACATGCAATCACAACTTATTCCTTAAACATGCTTTAGTGACAGTAATAATAATGCAATTCAATCAGGTAACCACATCTGTCGCATATATTCATAATAAATTCACGCCGCCAGCTAAGCGCTTAGGGAGACCATGTTTTGGCGAAGACCATATTGTAAGAGTAAACGCTCGTAACTTAATCAGTTTTCATTGTTTTTGCCTTATTTTTTTGGGTACCATATTTTAAAAGAAAGCTATTTTTGAAGTGTATATATATAAGCTTTGCACTAAACGTAAAATCACGTTGCATAAGCTGTGTTTTTGGCCTAGAAATATTAGTAACTTGTCTTCTTAACATTAGTAATCGAATCTTCTTAACTATTAACTATTACTTACATTGACAGCCAACACTGGACCCACTTTGTACATTGCGTATCTATGGGAATGTTTTGTCAAATTGACCAATGGTCCGTTTTGCATCTTCAACACTTCGGACATGTGTTTGGCAAACTCCTTCATCCTCTGCTTCGTACCGCCCATACAGACGAACTAAAAAGAAAAATCAAATAATAAATTTTTATCAACTTACTTAATATCATCTTTTCACAGACTAAGCAAACCGAAATTTAAATATATTCTGGAGTCTTTTAAAGCGAAGGCTTATGACTACTTTTAAGGGCCAAAATAAACCATTACGATTGGCTTAACCACCGCAAGATGACAATCATAGTGCGATGTTACTTCAATAGGAGGCTGCTACATTTCAGTGCGATAATATAAAAAAACGCTGATTACAGATTACATTTTATTCACAATATACTGCATGCTATTTGGCTCCGTTATATTATAAGTAATATAAACAAAAAACCTTTGATACAGAATAAATAAAATTTTGCGTCAATAGTCCAAAGAACATGACCATTTTCCGCATTTTTACATACTTATTATAAAATTTTGGGGAAATTTGGACTTTGGAATAATAAAAATCATAAAAAAATTAACTTATCTAACTAGGAGTAACTAAAGCTACATTTTATAGAAAAAAATATCGTTTTTATGTCCCGTCGTAGCGACGACAACAGCTAGTACAAAATATAAATGGAAAACATGCATATAGTTATATTATAGAAATCATTGCTGTATGGTATACAAAGTGTGTATAAACACAAGAATCATTTTTATAATATTTCTACAAGCTATTTAAGCTATGCAGAACTATACACAAAGAATTTTATATAACACGAAATTCGTGCAAGGTTTTACATCCTTTGTTAGTGAAAATTACTCATACGAAAGGAAAAACCCGTACAATTGGTCCGAAAATGAATTATTCTAATGACTGTGTCGGGTTGAAGGACAACATTAACGCAAAGCAATCTGCGTCACGAATTCGGAAAGAATATTAACAAGGATAATGGAAAAGGGTAAAAGTAAAAAGCAAAAATAATAATTAAGAAGCTCTTAATGTGAAAATTAAAAGGTACTAAAATAGTTATTAAATCATAAGCTACGGATATTACGTCGAAAAATTTTACAATTTTCCTTTGGTTTTTGTAATATGATTTTTAGTCGAAATATAAATAGTAACGTTTCACGGATCTTGACCGACTTTCCAAAACAAGGAGATAATCAATTATAAGCGAATGTTGTTTTATATATATGTTACCTTGTTGTTCCGCTCCTAAAGCACCGATTATTATTATTCTTTTTCAAAATTATAGGTATTAACTGTCATTAGGTCCCATTATTTTTATAATTTTGTGATAAGAAGTCTAATAGAAGAGATACAAAAAAAAACGTTCCCAAAAATCACAACCTCGTGCGATTAAATTGCCAACGCTTACAAAGCCGTAGAAGATAGACTTAAAATATGTTTTATGTAATGTCTGTAATTCTTAAAATGATCTATAGTAAAACATGGATATAACCGCGAGCGCATATATCTATGTAATAGGAATAACCCACAATAACTATTTAAATGTAAAAAATTGTTAAAAATTGCAATGATGCATATTTAAATCTCATCATCAAGTTAATGCATTAAATAAAACATATTAAAAGGTATCAGAGATTTTAAATGAAGTGGCAGAAATCGCAGGTTAGTAACTTACAAAGGCCACGTTGCCACCCGCTTATATTGCGCAAAATAGTAATATACTGTTTATAGTCGATCATATTTTCGGTTTAAATTTGACTTTATAATTATTGCCTTTATTAACTTTAAAATTATTTTAAATAATACCTGACATACCAGAGACAATGGTCATGGGACCAACTAAGATGTTGGGCGACGAAATGTAATTTTTAATTCGGCTGCCGTCAATTTTAAATATAATATTACATGATCCAATTTACAGCATACTGAGGCGACAGATTTTATGAACGACCACATTCACAGTCAAGCTTGCGAACTCGCGGGTCTTGCAAAGAGATATTGCACTTAGGTTTCTTGAAATACAAGCTGGTCTGTGAATGTGATCGCTCTTACATAAGCCAGACAATCTTGATTTTTTTCTTATAGGCAAGACGTGTCGAACATCATCAAGTGAACCTCCTGCGCGGCTCATCTTTATCTATTGTTAAGACAGAGAAAAAATCCATGACAGCTTATTGACCATACAAATGATATTGCTTACATCATCATCATTATCATCAGCCTGTGTCAGTCTACTGCTGGACATAGGCCTCCCCTACTAAATGCCACCGCTACTAATCATCGGCTACTCTCATCCAACCCATACCGGCCACTATTCATCATCATTAGCTAGCGTTAGTCCACAGCAGGCCTTAGGCTTCCCCTTATGAACACCTTCTCCATTAGGGGATTCAAAATCCCTTTATGTATGCTGCCTCTGTAGCCTAGTGTCCGGTTTCTAAAGCACACGCCAACGTGTGCTTTAGAAACCGGAGGTCGTGGGTTCGAATCCTGCGGGGACGCAACAAATTTTCATTGTTGTTTCCTAGTTGGTTAGGGGCAATTTGGGCCGATCACCCAATTGTCTGAAAAGTAAGATGATCCATGCGTCGGATGGGCATGTAAAAAAGTCGGGTCCACCCACCAACCCGCATTGGACCAGCGTGGTGGGATACGGTCCAAACCCCCTAATGGATAGGGGTTTATTAAGGGGGCCTCCCTATGTCCAGCAGTGGACTAACAAAGGCTGATGATGCGATGATGTAATGCATGCTGGTCCATTTCGGGTTGGTGTGTGGACCGACTTTATACATGCCCATCCCACGCATGGATGATCTTACTTTTCAGACAATTGGATGATCGGCCCAACTTGCCCTTAACAACTAGGAAAAATGAAATGATAACAATGAAAATTTATTGAATCCCCGCAGGCTTCGAACCAACGTCCTCCGGTTTCTAAAGCACATGCCTTTACCATTAGGCTGCAAAGGCAGTTACTTGCGTATAATCCACAACTTCACAAGTTCAAGCATAAAAGCTTTCAACATCCGAACATTGCACCAATTTAATGTAACAACATAATTCATACCAACAAAGTAGCATAATACGTCTAGCTTTCTAATTAAAGAATAGTCAACAAGATGCCATTCACTGAGCTACTGTCACAGGGCCAAAAGCACGATGCAGCCTCGTTGCCATGGTTACATTGTTTACATAACTTACATAACATTATTTCCTTTTATTACTAATAGTTTTAAATGAATAATAAACTTACTTTTACATCACCAAACATTGCCCGCAAGTCATAGCTGCTTGTGTCCATGCCGAGGTGATAAATCACATCGCAATCCAATTTCGCCAAGTTTTCATTCGGCAGACGTATTGACCCATCAGAGTTTCTAAACGCTAGATTTTAATTAAAATATAGCAACGTGGCATCAAACGGGCGTATTTTTATTAATATATATATATTTAATCGTTCCTCACTCCATAAGATCATTTTGTTCATTATTTTAATGAAGTATTTAGATTCATTTGTCGCTATTTTTACAATTTCATAAGTATTAATGATTTAATGAATTAACGTCAAAATCACATACCTCGTTTTTTTAATTTGCCAACGGTGTATAACGAAATGATGAACTATGTCTACATAATTTCACTTGGGTTGGCTAACAACAATATATGTATAAGATGTTCTTTATTTTTATAAAATGATAGTTTAATTGCCTATAAATTTAATTGTGAATATTTTATAAAATTACTATAGATATTCAAGGAATTCACAATAATATTAGTTTAAGATTATAAAAGTTCAATCAAATCAAATCAATCAACAGCCTGTGGTACCTCCACTTGGCCGATTCAGGCTCTAATACATCTATTCTATTAGAGATTTGACCAATCCACCACGCTTATGTAGGGTTGGTGTGGACCGGATTTTAATGCCCATCGACAGATAATCTTACTTTTGAACAATTGGGTGATCGCAAATTGCCCTAACAATAGGAAACAAAATGAAGATATTGTCCCATGGATCGACCAGTTTCCAGTTTCTAAAATACGCCCAAACTATAGTTTAGGGGTTATAATAAAGTTAAAAATTTAATTCTAATAACTTTTTGTAATGAATTTTAAAATCGTGGCAGGAATCGCGCGGACAATTTGTACAGAGGCTTATACCCCTTAAATTCAAAATATTTATATATTTGAAATTCATTATTTTTGGTTTAAAAATTTCACTTTTTATGTAAAATGATACAGGTTCTTACATAATTTGATTTGAATTAAATAATATGGAAAAACTAATGAACTCAGAAGAGTAGTTTTTAATGTCAATTAATTAAAAATATTGTGGATTAGAATTACTCTAGATTTAAAAGCTTTAAATAATCGTTCTATTTCTGAGTAAACAAGTAGTCATAGAGCACTATGTTTGAGCTTTAATGAATACATCTTAAATACAGACAAACAGCACTAAATGTTATCTCATAATTACCATATTGATTGGATATAAGTTATACTGAACCCACCGTTACCGGTGTTATCGGTGGTAGGTCCCCTGTTTACAGGAGACCCGTCTGTGGACCACCGTGTCTATATTCTACCGTAAAAGCAGTAGTATGAAAAACACATACTGTATGGTTCCCGTTTGAATGGACATGCCATGCCAGCGTTAATTAACTAAAGGTGCAAACAGAGTGCTTATACATCCTACGTCTCACGTAGGCAGCGCGTTAGTGATACCTGTAATGGCCAATGTGTATGGGCGTATATATAATGCATGGATATCGTAACTATATATACACATACTGCCTCCGTAGTCTACTGTTAAGGGCGTGTGCTTTAGAAACGTGGGTTGTGGGTTTGAATCCTGCGGGGACTCAACAAATTTTCATTGTTGTTTCCTAGTTGGTTAGGGCAGTTTGGGCTGATCACCCAATTGGCTAAAAAGTAAGATGATCCATGAGTAGTAAGGCCATGTAAAAAGTCGGTCCACCCACCAACCCGCATTGGACCAGCGTGGTGGGATACAGTCAAAACCCCCCATAGTGAAGGGGAGGGCTATGTCCAGCAGTGGACTTACACAGGCTGATGATGACACATAAATTGATATCCAAAGACTAAAGGTCTAACTTCATTTTTAACCTTTAAATTTTACGGGAAAAATGGCTTATGATTTTAAGCAATACAACATTAATCCTAACACATCCATTGTCCATAGATAAATATAGATAAATATGGCCCTTTACAGCATGTACCTCAAATGAATATTTCCGATGATATTACAGATATAATCATTGCACCCGTGCAAAGCCAAAGCCAGTCTCTAGTATTTTAGAAATAATTATGTTTATGTGTATGGATATAGGTACCATACAACTGTTATTGTCATAACTACAATGCCCATCAAATCTATATAATAGAATGAATGCAAAGCAGTTACCAATGCGCAGTGCCACTTTGATAAGATTTACAGAGTCGATAATGAAAGTAATGTACATAAACAAAGTCTGTTCTCGAATTACAAAGCGCTATGCGACGGAAATAGCTGACGACATAAAACCTTATTTCCAACGAACACGGCGAGGCAACACGACATAAGATTCCGAGCCGGTGGGCGAGAGAAAGGCGACACCCTTGGAACGTGTATTCACAATGCAGTTCTATGGAAAGGATCAACTAGGCAAAATACCAGCTCCAATGTCAAACCCATATCAGTATATGGTTGTCCTTATATATGTTTTATACTATGTTTTATGAAATTAAACCTATTAAAGGGGAATTAAATTAAACGTATCAAAGTGGGATAAGGTCCAAAACCCCCCTGTAGAGGAGGCGGTGCATTAGGGGAGGCCTATGTCAAGCAGTGGACTAACACAGGCTGATGCAATAATGATAAAATAACGTATTAAAAATGTACAACAAAATCAGTACGGACCCGTATTCAAATTACGTTAGAATATTGTAAAGCAACGTAATCTTTTTCAAGATTAAAGGTCAAACTTCAGGCCGCGATAACAATTCAGGATCGCTACGAACGACCCCCAACTGTAATTATGTAACGATAATGGCGAAGGGACGGATTGGGTCGGATGTAAAAGGAGGCCTTGCATAAATCTCATTCGAATTTCGCTTTTCATTGAGATGTTAAATTTTGAAGGGTATATGTCGATATGGATACAAATTGTTCTCCGTTTCTTTAGCGAAGTGTATACTATTATATTTATATATATTTATATCTATTTATATTTAAAATAAATAAACCGCCTTTTAACAACTCGTATAGAGACCAAAGGGCCCGCAATTTGACCCGGATTGCATGGTCTAAAAGAAAACCGTGTATAAATTGTAATTCTTGTTTCAGAATTTTAAATCGTAATAGTAAATATTGCTACTATAACGATACGAAATTATTTCCCCACCCCTTTTTTTAGTGAAATCAATAGTATGAAGGAACAATCCGTGTCTGCTATAGAATAAAAAACGAGGAGCGTTTATGAACCATATTTTCCCAAATCGTTTGAGGAAGCTAATACGGAAGTATTCTGTGCCAATATTTGTAAAAACCGAAAGATCTTACATTTGCATTCGCAGAACGAACTTACGTTCAGATAAACGTAATAATTTAAAGGCGGACTTCCTTTTTGTATTTTCTTGCGTCATTATTTACATTTTTCTCTTCTCCTTCGTGTCTTAGGGGTGGTAGGTCCTATTTTTACAGGGGACCACCTAGGGTGATACCACCGCTTTTGCTGCAAAGCAGTAGTGTGGAATCACTAATGTGTTCCGGTTTACAGGGCAGTGTAGCCAGCGTATTTACTGGGTTATCGTGACTTAACATCTTCTGTCTCACGGTGGGGAGAGCGTTAGTAATGTCTTCGGGCGGTGACCATTGGGTGGCCGGTGTTCCATTGGATAGTTCGTCTGGATTCGTATTCCACAAAAAATGCAATTTTATTTACCGAGAGAATATATAACTTAGTCAAATAAGACAGACTAAGAATAGATGTAAACAAATAAATAATAGCAACAGAGCAGCGATGTACGTTTCGTTTTGTTCTTAGTCGACTTGCTCAGTAATTAACTTCTAAGTAAAAAATCATTGATAAGAAAGCTAATTGCATGGTGCCCCATTGTGGCCACGGATATATTTGTTAACTTCTATTCCAAGCCTAGTTTGAATTAAATATAATCATGTATAGAGACTAAAATATCCAACCAATTCTATCGATATTATAAACGCCAAAAAAATTAGTTTATATGTATGTTTGTTACTCTTTTACTCAAAAGTTACAAATCAGATATCAAAGAAATTTTGCAGTAACAAAGCTTATATATTACAATAACTTATAAACTATAATTATTAATAATTAAGTATAGATATAAATCTACCATCTACCATCTGTAATAGATTTCGGCGTGCACCGCAACAACCACTGGACTTATACAGTCGTACACAATAACTATCACAACCTGGTTGAAACCGCGGGACATAACTAGCCTGCTTATACTTTTCCTCGATACTATAACGAGTTCACAAGATAATCTTTCGTCCTGCATTATACTTACTTGCAATTTCGATTATTTGTCATCAGAGAGCAGTTGTCGTAATGCTGCTCCCAAACCTCATTGTTCGGCAGGATAAAGTCACAGTCACACTTCGCCATGATGAATTGAACTGAAACAAACAACTCGGTTTCAGATATTTAATTTAACCCCTTAATGATACGTTAACTTACTTATAGCTATAAAGAAAATAAATAAATAAATATTTCAGAACAATAACACAGCACCATCTAGCGTAGCACGAAGCAAATCTGTCTAACGATTTACGCCATGCCAAACTAGATGGTGTTGTAGTAGACTGCAATACACATACTTGACGAATAGATGAGCTTACCTTGTCTTATAAGTAAACAATAATAATGTCCTAATAATTGATTTTGATTACAGCGACAAAACTTAATTAGATATTAGCCATCTGCAGGATACTGCAGTGCACAAGTGAAAACGCTGTTTGACTCGCTCTAATATTTACTCTAATAGTCCGAAGGAACGAAAAACCGACACGATCAGAGAGAGAAACCCAATTTTTTACATCCGAGTCATAAAGATAAATTTAAAATATATTCAAATACACATAACCACATACTAAAAAACTACACATTTATTACCGATTTGGTTACTTTTTTTAAATGATAGGTACCTGAATCTCATTAACCGTAATACGTATAAGAAGAGGTAAAGGAAAGAGGAAAGAGGAAATAGAAAATAGGTATTGGTATATACAGGTATTCTGCAACGCTTTCAAGTGTATGTATTTGTTTTAAATTCAAATTTAAAATCTTCATTCAATATAGAAGTTCGAAATTCCTTATTGATCGTGAAACACTACCAACGTTTGGAATAGGACACCTCAGACCTGAGAAGAACCGGCGAAAGAAAATCGTATACTTGAATAAAACAATGTAAAAAGATGTGAGATCTATAACCGCTGACTGATGGTTATATTTTTTCTTCATGCTTATAAACAAACGGAATCAAATAGAAAAATAGACAAAAGGTAAAGTAGTAATGAGGATTATTTATAGATGCAATAAGAAAACTCTTCTCATTGGGAAAACTTGGATCTTTATCGGAAGACGATGACACCCAAACTGACAATGAATAATCGTATTAAATGAGTGACATTTCCATATCCATTAATATGAAATTTTAATGTTTAGTGTCAAATGTCGAAATTAATAATGTCATTGCACAATATAATAGTAAATGTACTAAAGCTTTTTGATAGAGCACGTTCAAACGTTAAGTTAAACGTTACAAACTTTTCCGAAAATTACAAAAATAAATCTCTTCTGACTACATAAAAACCATTTATAGTTAATAGATACGTACTTCATGATTAATACCGAGTTCTGTAATTTCATGATGTCAATATAAAATTGGTTCGCGAGTCGATAATCGAAGTCTTCTCTAATATTAATAGCAGTGATGAAATAAGCGACAAAAGCAAAATCAATTAAGTGCAAAAATAAACAACTTCATAAATTAATACATTAAAATGTTTGTATATTTAATAATTTGTGTTTCTATTTTATTTAATGACAGACTATATGATAATGATCTTACAGATGGTATAAATATACCTGTTACACATAATGGTTTATGGCCCCAAAGAATCCCTGGGAAAATTGTTCACAGAGATTAAAATACTAACCGTTACATCTCAATACATATTTGAAAACCTAATGTATGTGCAAAAAATAGAAATGATTTTCGCAAACATTGTGATGCACATAACATAAATACTAGAAACAAACATAATTTAATTCTTCCAGCAACTAGACTGCGAAGAATAAGTAAATCTTTTATGGGACAATGTATACGCTTTTACAACAAAATACCAGTAAACGTTCAGAATATTTAACTGTTAATAAATTTAAAAAAAGAAGTAAAGGAACGTTTATGTGTTAAAGGTTTTATAACATAAATAAATTTATAAATGATAACACAGCCTGGTAATGGAATGCTGCTCCAGGCTTTTCAAGTATAATATACGTATGTTTGAACTTTTTATTAGCTTATAAGAAAATTTATATGTATATATTTGATTATTTTAAAAGATGATAAAATAGGCCCGCTGACTTTTTTTTGCCGGTTCTTCTTAGGTCGGAGGCGTCCTATTCCGAACCGGTGGTAGAGTCCTTGACAATAAATAAGCGAGTGTTACACTTTTATATTAAATAAACATATTTGAATTTAAATTTTGTTTTTTAAATTTGATTATTGATTATGAAAACGATGCATGTTGAAAATTAGGTAACGAAACAGGAAATGTATTAATGTTTTTTGTGTAACAGGAATCGAAGTCGTTTCGATTATACACATAATCACACTAAGTATATTTCAATTCAATCGGCTTACATATTCAAAAGTATTTTCATTATATTAATGCAAAAAGAATCCTTAAAAACAGTATATACAAAACGTGACCAAATAAGAAATGCCGGTTAAGATCCTAACCGCTACCAGTAATAGATATAGAGTGAAATTATTCTTTCACCCTACTTTAATTACGTATTTTTTCGGAAAAGTTAGTATTTATCGTGCTCTCTAAATTAACTTAGTAACTATGCATCTCTATATTATACATTGAAATGATTCATTTCGATATGTCTCAAAAAAATTAAGTTACATATTAATGGATATGAAAATGTCACTCATTTATTAGAATCAATTATTGACAGTTCGGGTGTGATCGTATTCCGATAAAGATCCGAGTTTTCGCGAGGGAAAATTATTTCTCACTCCATCTATACCAAAACGCGGTCAAGATAGACTATTTGGTAAGTACTTACGAATAAAAACGTGTGTGCGCGTATTTACAACAGTAAAATAATCACATTGACTTTACCACAAACACTGTTCTGATAACGGATCACGTTAGTTATTATATTCTCGATAAACTACACTCGTGGACGATAACAGCAGAGAGCAAAGATGGCGTCCTTGACCCGACTTGGCAGACGTCCGACCTGTTTAAAGCACGAAAGTGTTATGACGTCACATTAATCGCCGCGTTCACTAGCAACTATACTAGCAACGGACTGCGCTAGCGTCGATCCCATTGGATATCTATTAAACAAACTATGTACAATAGCCGTGATATATTATTTTACCAATTTTCCAAAAGAAAGAAAATATATGCTCCATATGATTTGTTTATCTACACAGCATAATAACATAAAAGGTAACAGTTTCCAAAACAAAAAGGAAACTCATTAAAGATCGTAAAATAACCTTATCAGCTGTAGCTATAGAACAAAAGATATTTCTTGTTCATTAACGTGTTCAAGTACCTTTTTGGTATTATCTGTGCCATATTTATATCAAATAGTAATTTGTATTACACGCTTTTATTAAAATAAAGCGGCTATCTATAACATGTATGCGAAACATTAAGTGCTTACTAAACATTGCCGGCATTTTTATATGCTACGTATTTTTATATGGAACTTTTACATGTTTATTTTACGGCTTTTTATGTATGTTGAGTAAAAAATATTGCGTACCTACCTCCTTTTGACACCAGTCAATGAGACACGCAAAGTAAATTGCGGGTGGATAAAAAACATTGTGAAATAATGTGATTCGAGTCGAGTTTGGTTACGGCGAAATCTATAAGGAAACGCCATCAAGCCAAAGAACTGAACTGAACTTGGTTACGGCGGCCGATCTATATTAAAGATCATGCAACTACGCAGCCGCCTCCGTAGCCTAGTGGTATGGGTATGTGCTTTAGAAACCGGAAGTCGTGGGTTCGAATCCTGCGAGGGCTCAACTAACTTTCATTGTTGTTTCCTAGTTGATTAGGGCAAATTGGGCCGATCACCCAATTGTCTAAAAAGTAAGATGATCCATGCGTCGGATGGGCATGTAAAAAGTCGGTCCACCCACCAACCCGCATTAGACCAGCGTGGTGGGATACGGTTCAAACCCCCTAATGGTTAGGGGTGTAATAGGGGACGCCTAGGTCCAGCAGTGCACTATCACAGGCTGATGATGAACAACTACGCAGGAGACACATAGTGCAGAAATGTAATTGCATACAAAAACCTAACAACAATGAAAACTTGTTGAGTCCCCCAAGATTCGAACCCACGACTACCGTTCTCTAAAGCGCAAGCACAGCTAGGCTACGGAGTCAGTTAAGTTCAGAATTGTAAAATACGGACGTACCAGACACTTAAGAGGATTAACGTTTATCTGCTCCGTAATCGCACTTTAGGAACATGGTTATTATTGTAATTATTTGAAGAAATAAAGATTACGACTTTACCCGAGCACTTTTTCGGTATCTTTATGACAGCATTTGAGATTAACAGAAGATTCCTCTCATGGTAAGCGATAAGAGACACCCTTTCGATAAAAAAATGTAGAGTCTCCCTTCTTAGACACAATTCCGTATTATTTATATATTTTTATTGCATAATAAGTCAAAGGAAAGGAAAGTGGTCACTGATGATGATGGACAATACCGGAAGTATTACCAACGCACTGCCTATCGCGAGACATAGGAAGTTACGTCTAGTTACGCAGCCACTCAAACCGGAACACGGCAGTGTTTTAACACTACTGCTTTGCGGCAGAAATAGACACTACAGAGGTTACCCCCCAAACAGCTCTCTGACCTCGTGCTTTGTGGAATAAACCTTTAAAAACATAATAGATGGGGGGGGGGCGTTGCCTCAGGCGGCTTCAGTTTCAGTTAGTTTCATTTAATTTAGCTAAATTAGAAAAAGAATCGACTTAAACAAAGTGTAATTGCAAACGCTAATGCCAGCATTGTAAATTACTATAATACAGTGATTTATGTACCTATTATTTTTGTATAACCCCAACAATAATATTTTTTTTATTATGTCCAGAGACTAGCCTAAATAAATAAAAACATTACTTTCAAAAGTAAAAAGCGAAGTAGTTTAATCCTTACGCTATTTGATATATTTAAAATTCATTAACTCAAAGATATTCCATTTTTGTTTTCCGATATTTCAAATCGGCATCCATCAATCTCTTTCTCCTTTGTCTCGTTGTTTATAATTTAATATTATATTATTGGCAAAAATCAACTGCCAAAGTCATTTAATAGGAAAATTAAAAATTAAACAAATATACATAATAATATATTAACTTAAAAGGATACCTGCACTTTAAAAAACGATATTTTACGCCTTATTGGTTAAATATTTTGACCTAAATAGGTAGGTGTACTTATTTTAAAAACATCAATCCATTAACATATCTTGACTTGAATACGTACCTGTACTTATTGAATTACTTATATGAACAAGTTTAAAAATATTTTATCAAATAAACAACACGAACCACTTGTACGTCTGATCACAAACTGTCTAACACATGTTATGAATTATAAACTTAAACAACCGGAAGATAGATACGAATGGAAGTTGTCAACCTTGGGCATAACTCGATCGTAGACTAACTAGTTGAATGCCATGGTTTTACTCGAAGTTTTGTTTTATTTTAAGTAGAAAAATAGTTTATCACGTCTATCACTAATGAAATCATTAAAATAATCATTATTAATCAAGTAAAACTGTTAATATTTTATAATTACGTAATTTGTTTGCAAACAGATTGAAGAATTATTGACGTACACATTAAACAATATTTTATATGTACATACATATTAAAATTAATTAACAAAATTGATTTTATATATTAAACATTTCGAATAAAATTAGAAATAATAATAAAAAGTTGTTGAGTCTCCGTAGGTTGCGAACCCACGACCTCTGGTTTATAAAGCGCCACGAGGTTTCGGAGACAGGCTGTTCGTGTTCGATTTTTATATATATATGTATATATTGTTATACACCCTAATGTGAACGTACAAACACACCATGCGACATTCAATATATAAGTTGGTCCTTCGTATCCTTAACGCAACTAGACATAAAATTAAAATTTTTAAAGAATATAATAAAATTTTATAACAATTTTTTAAATAATTTAAAATATTAAATATCTTAAAGAATTACAAATTAGATCTTTTTATAAATATGACCGACTTCAAAACTATCAATAACAACCATAACTAATAAGTAATATTAACTATTGTATTTACATTTATTTAATTTCTAATTACATAAACGTTTGATGCAGATTAGCTGTGCCCATAATTACAATATAATTTATCTTCCCAGATTATAATGAAATAATTATATTCTGTAAACTGCAAATTTCATGTAATTACAATGGATAATGTGATTAAAGGCATACTTAATTAATCAGCGTCTTGAGAAACTCATTACGTTAATGTAAAATTTGATTTTCAAATGGGTCCCATGATTCATTATTACAAAAAACTAATATGTAATAGTTTCATAATCGTGTATATAAAGGAAAACGTTTACTAAATTACTTTTAATTAAGGTAATAAGATTTCACATGCGATAATACACCTTACTTTGTAGATATGCTTAAGATGCTAAATTTTACAGAACATTAGCTCCATCTACCTTCTATAGTTAAAACAGCGTTTTCAACTTGGTAGAAAAGTTATCAGCCTGGGTCATGGGGCGGCGAGTGCTTCTGAGTGCATTGAAGTTTCCTTTCGCTTATTCCACGGTTCGTTGCATAGTAAGAATGGTCCTGGAGTCGCCCTTCAGCTCCTTACTTAGATTACTGACGTTAAGGCTTGAAAAAAAACCACAGATCAAGTCAGTGAGGTCATGGACGCCTTAGCAAAATATGGCTCTGGGTTGACGGCGATTGTGCTGACTCATAAAAGAGCTTGAGAGAATATGGTATGTTGTTTGCTTCAACACCGGTGGTAGGTTCCATTTTTACATGGGACCGTCTGGGTGGGTACCACCGCGGGGAATATTTGTACCGCAAAACAGTAGTATGAAAACACTACTGTGTTCCGGTTTCAAGGGAACCATAGCCAGCGTGTTTACTGGGTAAACGAGACTTAACATCCTATGTCTCACGGTAGGCGGCACTTTCCATCAGATGGGACGACTACTCGTCCGCCAAGCAATAAAAACACAGTTTTGCTTTCTGTAGAGACGTTATGGCCAGGAAAAAAGGATTTACACTACTACAGTGCGGTAAAACGCAAGCCTTCCTCCATAACACGGAGCCCTTGCGTGGTTAGCAAGAACCTCCTTCCCCCACCCAGAGTTCTAGAGAGGAGATGCCATGTTACACCACCAAACTTTAAAACCAATCTGTGTTTTAAGACAAATTACTATTAATTAATTTACGACGACAACAACGTTCAATTTCTGTTGCAATTATTTAAATGGACAATTTATATAATGCATTTTTTTGTAAAATGTCTATCAATGTTTTGTTTTCGAATTACTACGAAAATACCTTATTGTACATTTGTTTTCATATAGTTATATAACAACGCGGACTTTTGTGTAGATAACTATAAAGCGTGTCATTTATGTTTGTGTCACCGAGATTAAACAAATAGGTCATTAAAAATATTTAAATGAGCTCCGACCTCCGCTATCCAACATCGGGTATATTTTTGACCAACTTCTCAAAAGGAGGAGGTACTCAATTCGCAGCATATGCTTTTTTATATGTTACCTCGTTGCTAAGCTCCCAGTGCTCCGACTACGTGCATTCTGTTTTTAAATCCCATTGCTCTCTTTTTTGAATAATTTTGTGATTAGTAGTACAATAGATATTTGAGAATAAAAAAATGCGGTACCAAAAATCATAACCTCGTGCAATTAAATTGCCAACGTCGCTAAAACCGTAACAGATAGACATAAAGTATGTTTTAGATAATTGTATAACTTGAATTGGTCTACAATAAGTCTGAGATAGCACATATCTATGTTTTAAGAATAACGCACAATAGGCATTTTAATGTAAACATTTTAAAAATTGCAATCTGGCACTTTTACAGCTTATTTAAGAAAGTACAGTTTAATTTTACATAAAGTTATTGCATTTAAAAACTTTTCGTCCTATGTATATAAAACATGTCTTAAACAACATTTTGATGAAATGAAAACCTTGCGCACGTCTTTTAAGCACGTTGTTACCTGCTTGTACTTCGTAAAATAGTTCTACGCTGTTAGAAGTCGGTCACATTTTTGTGTAATTTTTTTAATAATTCTAAAGTAGTTAAACGAAATCCGTTAAACCATATATTTATTCTAAGCTCCAAATTATATAGTTCGTTAAATAGTTTCTGTCTTAATCAGTCAATAAGAAACATTTTTATATGTTTAACAACTGACACAATGAACAACATAAAAATATTTAACGTATACAATATAGATAAAATTAAACAATGATGTCGCAAATTCGATGATACAATATAGTTATTGTTATGAAACACCGCAGTTATCATTTATACGTGATCTCTCGAAGAGAGATTATTCTTTCCAAGATACGTCAATGTTAAACTATTATATCATCATTATCCATACCACAGAGTAGATAATATTCAGAGACACCATTTAGTACAACGAAATGGTATCGTCCTAAAACTGGCTATTTTACTGGCTATTTTGAGATGTCGAGGCTCCCAGTAGATGACATTACTCAAGGGGGCTGAAATACGATGGCCGCTTGTTGTTCTTAGCGCCATCTACCAAACAAAGAAAACATATGTTTGGTAGATGGCGCTTTGTTATAAACGTTATATACTGCTCACGGTCAATGAGTAATCAATAGATCGCGGTTTCGTAATTCATTAACATATTAAGTTCCAAACAATCACTTGCTTAACTTTTAGCCAGTACGGCTCTTAAATACTTGTTCTGTCGCTCAGTACGAGAGATCGTGTATTCTTTATTTCTTATGTCTATGAAAAGAATCAAAATGACATATGTTTTTGAAACCACAGATATTTATGTCATGATTCTAAACATTTGGTGCGTAAAGAGATGTTTCATCTTCTAAACCGGAGGCCACTTAGGCGCAATAAGTGAACAGTGCGGACGCTGCATGTTGTTTTACTGTCGTCAAGTGTCGATAAATTGTAAAGTCGCGCGTTTGGATTTGGAAAATTGGAATAAAAAATAAGTTTTTTTTAAATATTTGTAATTGAAACTGTAAACAACATTAAAATTATCCAAAAAGAAAAATTGAAATGAAAATATTTTGTCTTGAAGGAGATTCGATTAAGCGGGAAAAAAAAGATACTCGTAATGTTATTCCATCCAAAAGTTTGATACAAGTTTTATACAATCACAGTAAAAGTGGTTTCGTACCACTTTTACTGTGATTGAATAAACTTAGAAAAATTCTCACAACAAAAGAACATTTGCAATAAATGAAAGTCAGGTCTGGTATACTATAAGATCTTACTGAAACTACTAAATACTCTATTTTCAATCATATTTTAATTGACTTTTTCTTTAATAAAAGTTTGATTATCGATATTTTAACCTCACTAGTACTTTACGCTACTCTAGCTGGACTATCTTTAATTTGCAACGCCCGGTACAATAGATACCATATCGTAATTTTTAAGGTTTCTCAATGTTAATATACACTTGGCCAGCGAATTTATCCTTACAGAGCGTATTGACCTCCTGAAGCAGAATCGCCGGGTAAGCGCATTAAGCAGTACTCAGAAAGAGTGGAGCGGTACCATAGCAATTGCCTTTTCAATAGTGAGCAAAAGAGGTTCTATTAATCCTTGAAGGGTCCAAGAACTGATACCGAGCGCCCAGAGATGATAAATATGGCATCGCTTTGGCGAGGGTGATGGTAAGGACTGAGGTCCGTGGATTGCGAAAAGGGCTCCTCTATGGGTAGTATCGAGGCAGTGTGTGCCTTGCTAACAGTGGTGGAACCCGTTTTTATGAGCCAGAAAGATGCTGCACGGAGGTCGCCATCCCACCTGGTCTGGGGTCGAACACTCCGTTTTCTTAAAAGTGACCTCCACTGTAGAACCTAATGGCCCCATTGGCCTTCCGTTCTTTGAACCACGTGACCGGCCCACTGCCACTTCAACGAGCTAATCCTTTGCACTATGTCCGCAACTTTCGTTCTTTACCGGATAAATTTATTGCGAATTTTATCCGGCAGAGTGACTCCGAGCATAGCGCGGTTCATAGCACGTTGAGCTACGGCAAACCAGTCCCAGAAGAAGGCCAGGGCGCCGAAGAGTGGCGTACGCGCGCAATCTTCCCCCCTGACACTGAGCCCCTGGGCGGCCGGCATGAAGGTGCCCGCCACCCAGAGAAGGGCTCAACAGGGAGCACCGTGGTGTTTGTTCCGGCACGGCGCCAAAAGCGACGATCCGGGTGTCCCCACACACCCGGAGAGAAGAGGCCTGAGAGAGGAGAGGGCCACGTCACGCCGGGGTCGCCGGAGACTGTCATCAGCGCCCGTGGCCCCGGCTACAGCGACACGAGAAAGGAACAACCGTTCGTTTTTCAGTGGGTATACCGCTCCATCTTGGTCTAGGTAGCCCCCACATATCCCCGCTATCCCCTCACTTTGGCGGCGGGAAATCCGAAAGCTGGATTTTTCCAACGGCAAAAAAAAACGGCAAACCAGTCCGATAGTGAGAGGCCACGTTTCCGTACCGTAGGTCTTGACGGGGAGACCGCATTGGTTTAATTGAACTTTTGTCTTTAAACTCTGCGGTATCGACGACGTGAGAATGTGTTGTAGCTTTCTAAATGCTGCCCAGCCCAACTGCATCCTCCTATCGGCTTCTCCCTCAAAGCTGTGTCTTCTCCGCCTTCAGCCTGCCGGTGGCTGGAATTCATCAAGCTTGTTGGTGAGGCGATTCGTCATGACACTCGAGAACAGCTTGCTTGTATCGTCGGTCGGTAATTCTTAATCAGCAACCTTCTTAAAAAACAGAACGACCTCACATTCAAGCGACGCCTTGGAAAAAATGCCCTGGTGAAGGACGGAGTCGAATAACTTCCGTAACCCACTTAAGACAGGGTCACCCCCTGCTTTAAGAAGTTCGGTAGTAACTCTATCCTTTTCAGGAGCTCTTCCCCCTTGAACTGCTTGAGAGCCAGACTAACCTCATCAAGCTGACGTCCAGGAAACTCACCAGAGAGATGCCGAGTCACACTTGCACATGGAGCGATAACGCGGTAATCAGGTTGAGGAGCCTGTGACGCGTACTGCAATAGAAATCCTCGATCTTAGATAAGATCTCAGACTTAAAAGAAACAATCCAGCTAGAACAGTTCCTGAGCTTCGACAGATGGCTTCTCCCGAGCTTTTCACAAAAACCTTCGACCCTCTATTCTGCTCAATCGCTTCAGTCATCCGTTGCGTGATTGAGCAGCGAAGGTCTCGGCGTATCAATTTGCGGATGCGCCTTGAAATAAGTTTCACTTTTGTCGAAGTGTCGTCCTCATGCTTTCGGCTTTCCTCCATAAGACCAAGCGTCTTATCGGAGAGTTTGGATTTCCTGCCGGTACGCTTACTCCTGCAAAACGTTTTACCCACGTCACGTATGCAGTCTACTTAGGCAACAAGTGCCTCGTCAACTACCATTGTGGTTTTCGAGGTGTTAAGGGCGTCAAATCGGTTTTTCAATTCCAGTTGGAATTTTTCAGATCCCATCACGGTTTAGTAGACTTCATCAGGCACACTGAAAAACCAATTTAACAGCGCGTCTCAACAATTAGTGATTGCTACCGATTTTAAACCTATTGATCACAGATACATCCGTGAATATGTGTTTCCGGTCCGTCATGATGAAATCTATCTCGTTCCTTGTCACAGTATCGGGATCTATCCATGCCACTTCCTGTGGGGCTTCTTCTTAAAGCCCTTCTTTTTCGAGGAAATTGACTAGCATTTGTCCCCTGCAATTCCGAATAACAACTCCGTGAGGTCCTAACACGATTCGATGCCAGTTCGTACACCCACTTCGACATTGAAAACCCCATAACAACATTATAGTGGGCCTTGTAGATGGTATACAAGGCCCGGGAGACATCCTCGTCTGTGGCCTCCACTTCGTCGTCAGAGTGTGCCAAAGTGATCGCATACATTTGTATAACTTTGAGGGTATACCATCAGTTTTTCATAATTTCAGCTTGTGATAGTCAACTGCTGGACATATATTATGTTGTTAGTAAGGGATTTGTTGACAAGGAATCCCACGCCACCGTGTGACGGATGGTCGCCTTCTCCGCAGTAGAGAAGGTGACCTGATGGCAAGGTAACGGTGTTCTCTCCTTGCCTTCTGACTTCGCACAACCCTAAAACTTGCCATCGGATCTTACCTAGTTCCACCTCCAGCTCGACTAGGTATTCGTCGAGCCTCAACGTTCGTCCGTTCTTCGTAGCCAGGTAAAGTTTTTGATGGTAGCGATCTATAGCCCGAGGATTCTTAGCAACCCTTGTCCCACCGTCAGCATGGCCGCTATCGTGGCCAGGAATATTGGGACTACCGAGAACTAGAGGCCTTTGCCGTCTGTTGACGTCCATTGAAAGAAGTTGCTCATAATTGCCACGCTGAGAAGGCAGATTAGCAATGACTTGTTGCACCTGTACTGCGGATCTACCTTATTACACCTTATTGTTGCTTTGTCAGGCGTAAATAATAACCCCGTCTTTAACTGATGGGTCCTTTATACATTCGGCATTCTTAGATGGACTCAGACCGAATCAGATGCCCTTGACAGATGAATACGTGCAACCATGACCAACTATCGTCTGCATCACCCTACGTCGTTGGTTATCAGACTGTATATCCTGTGGAAGCGCAGTGGTCGTGGCCGCTTTAGCACCAAAACTATGCACAACGCGAGACGTGCAGTCTCACCAGGACGTACTTCTTGTCCAAAATTGACAGCGATGTACATAGCAAGGTCATAGGTTATGATAAAGAACTGACTCCTCTCAATCTAGCCAGCGAGAACTGGCAGAACACTGTAGTAATGAGCGGGAGGAAGTATGGAAAGGGAAAGAACTACATAGAAGGTTCATGAAGGCTCTACATGAGCCTCATGCAGACTTTAAAGCTTCGGTAAACTGGCTACGTTTCGGCAACCTCTTTGCGAAAACTGAAAGTTTTGTCCTGTAAATACAAGCTCAAGTGATGAAGACGAACAATTACCGGAGGCACATCCTAAAAGACGTCACCGTGGATATGTACCGGGCGTGTCACCGTCCTGGTGAGTCACTCAGGCATGTGCTCTCGGGTTGCTCCGCGCTCTCTAACACTGAGTATTTGCACAGACACAACCGAGTAGCCAGGACACTCCATCAAGAACTCGTCAATAGGTACCATCTCTTAGCTATGAGGCTAACTTACTATCAGTTGGCATCGAAGGCGGTTTTCGAAAACGACTCTATCCGGTTATACTTGAATGAACCTGATATCGTATTAATAGATAAGATCAAGTCGAAGGTGTTTTTAGTGGATATCACCAAAGAAAAGAAAAGAATATATTTAGATTTTGCTCACGAGTTGACCGACATGTGAAATTCTTTCATCATTTTTTTTTAATTGCATTCACTGAAATAATTTCATCGTCAGTTTCGGTCAACGGTTTGATCCCAACCAGTCTCGCGCAACTCTTAAGACGGTTTGATCTTCTAGGAAACTCGCTCCTCGCGCGTACGCAGAGTTACTGGACTCGGCACGTATCCTGCGAAGGTTCCCTTTGGGACCCTGACCCCCAGCCCCAGTCTGTGCTTTAGCTGGGGATGAACCGCTTTCTCTCCTTCAGAGGGAAGAGAGAACGAGGGAAATAATAATAAAAAAATTGCCAACGTCATTTATGTAGTCCCAAATGAAGCAAAGCTTGTACTGTCGAAACTTTATGTCTGTTGAATATATAAACTTACTTTTCTATTGTATATAAATACATATATTAACATAAACTAACGTCCAGACACGAGAAAAACAGTATGTTCATGTCATAATATTTTTCCCGAGGTGGCAGACGAACCCACACCCTTTGGCGCAGCAGTGACAAATTTTTGTTTTTTTAAAATGTTCCAATATATGCCTTATTCCTATAATTATTTCGATAAATATTTGGTTTTTATGTTGTACGCCCTCTGGCGTCTAATTTAGCGAACATTGCTAAAGTCGCATACTAAAATTTTAACAATAATTACGTATTTTTGAATAATTATTATTTTTTTTTACCTTAAATTACCGGGCTGAATCAATGTTTATGTGAACTTGGGTTTATAAAATATTCTAGTCTATATTTGAATCTCAATATTTCTGCTTAATACGGCATCTTGACATGTTACAATTTACAAATGTGTATTGTGGAGTCCTATGCTAATAATTATTGCAATAAAAGTGGTGGAAAGGTGTGAAATAAGGGTTGAAAGTTTTTATGGAAATTCGTCATTATTGAACATAAAGTGATAAAGGTTTTTTGTCTAGATACGTGAAAGGAACCATAAGTGTTTATTCTAACATTTTTTTTAATTCAAACTATACGGGAAAGAACTACTAAGTTGAAATGAGGATGAAAGTCAATATGAAAAGTCTTTATTGTCTAAAATAAAGCCATGAAACTTTATGCCTAATTATAAACATGTACAATGATTCTAATCAGTTAAACAGTATACAATTATAAAAATAGTATCCTTTATCACGTTTATTTAAATTTTTATCTCCATCCTAAGCCAAAAAAGATGTGGAATTTATGCAAACAATTGTAAAAACATAATGTTTTTTGCCTTAACTTGCATTAATAACTAAGTGTTGTTATTGATTGATTACCCAAAAAATCTGATGCGACTCGAGTTTTAGCGCAGCCAATTTCTTGACTCACATAAATTCCACATAAATTTTTCCTCAAAGCAATAAAGCAATTTCATTTAATGCATATTCAAATTAACCATTAGGTCAACTTCTAATCCACGTAGTATAGCAACAATTATAATTATTTTAAAAGATAATGCTCTCTACAACTCAAGAGGAAACTTCATTCAATGAACGGATTTTATGTAAGAGTTTTTGGATTTTCTGTCGCCTTATTAGTATCCCAGACTATCCCAAAGGTACTTCTTACTTCCGGAGCTGCCCGTCACATGACTATTCACCTTTTCGTTAGTTTTTCTTTCTTTAGTTATCTAAAGGTGTTATCTAAAGGTGTATAAAAAAACAGCAAAACTTTGACATTGGATGTCAAAGCTTAAACAAAGGCCTAGTTAACTAGGCCAAAGAGGTGGTGAAAGTACCGGAAACTCTCGCTTGTAAACTAGAGGTCGTGGTTATAAATACGCCATTTTAAAATATCTTTTAATTATAAATACATCGGCTGGACATATACCAAGCTAGTTATATATACCTCTGACGCCGGTTCCATCGGTTGTCTTTTTTTAATTGACCGTGGGGAATTGCCTACGCATACCCGTCCTCGCGGGGGCAAAGACGGGTTATGTCGGACTCGCACCGACTAAAACCACCACGTTGTTCCTTCCTGACGCCTTTAGGGTGGGGTCACAGAAACGTGCTTCTACTCATCTACAACGCCACCAGCGCTGGCCGCCAAAGCAGCCCCATCTCGGCCCTACGGCCATCTGCCTGCCTTTGGGCGCGTCGGAGCTAACGCGCCCTTCATCTCGGCCCCTGATAGCAGACTCCCCCGAGTCTGTTGCTCAGAGGCCATGGGGGCCAGGAGTTTCCAGGCCACGCAAGGAACAGACTCCCAGCCCCAAGCGGCGGCTCCGATGTTAAGCTCCGCCGCTAACTCCATTTCGGCTGCAGAAGGAGGAGAGATAGACGACACCATGCGGAATGTCCCCTCCTCCCACGGCCCCTCCACACCGCATCAGCGGTGCGGCCCCGCCGAGTCGCGGAGGATAGGGAGGCAGCTTACGGAATTTGGTTTGGAATTAGGTTGCGAGGGACAGGGCGGCACACCTACCTCCTGCAACCGTCCTCGCACCCTCGCCAGCCGCTTGGAGCAGCCTCCTCCACGGTCGGCCTTGCACTACAGACCAGCCAGATTCCTCTTAGCTTCCCCGCGGCTGAGCAGGCCGCAAGTACTGAGCCCCACCGCTACGACAAAGCGTGAACCTGTTCGCGAGGGTCCATCGGTTGTCTGCCTCAACCAAGAGTGAGGCTACCAAAGTCTCCTTAAACAATTTTATACTATAAATATAAAGTAAATTTATGTTCAAACAAGCAAACACAAAAATTCTCTACAACTGTATTAAGTCACAGACATTGGGGACGTTTATATAAATTTCCTGTGGGTAATACGCTCAATAAGTCTTTATTAGATGCCAATGACAGTTACGCTTTTACTATTTAACTTATTAAATACGTTAATTATTATCCGTTTTTTTTTGTTTAGCTTTAATAAGTGGGAATAAGTATTTGTCTATACATGTAATTAAATTGGAGAGATTAAATCTCTAAGTAACATCAAAATAACCGTTTTCAAATGATAACAGATACATATAACAAAACAATTAATTTTTATGGATGTCTGTTTGTTCCGGCTAATCTCTGGAATAGCTGGTCCGATTTTGACTTTCACTGGAAGATATTTGATGTAAATGGGAATAACTTGGGCTACTTTAAAAAAAAAATATATTTTTTTTTATATTACAACGCGGACCAAGTCGTGCACAATAGCTAGTAAATCAATATTAAAAATGGCTAGAGGAAGAAAAATGCAAAGTACATTTATCCTTAATTAGTTATATAATATGATATTACACCTTTTTACTTTACTTTTTACTTCATTCACAACAGCGACCAACTGGAGATATGAAAAAATCTCATTGCTAACAAAAGAGCAATTTGTCAATGTCACTTTATTTAGTAATCATTTTTAGATAGTAATGGTTTTTTGAAAATTTTTCCCGTTTTTTAGTACTTTTAGTTTTTAGACTTTTATTTTAATTTTTGTACACAGTCTCTTTTAAGGAGCAAGAAGGAAATTATGCCAGAGTAAGTTGAAAAGATTTACTTACTGATTTTACGTACGATTAACTTTAAATGTTTTTTATAGATTGACATTAGGTTTATAAGGTCGATTTAATTCTACTAGTGACAAATACTTCAATCGACTTGATTGTGAAAAGATGTTTTTTTATCTTGTAGAAAAATGTCCACACATACTCGCTCGTGAGAAGAAGGGACGAGTTATGTCGAACTCGCACTGACTTAAACCACGTTTTCTTTTTGACCCCAAAAGGGGGGTTCGCAGGAAAGCTTTTGCAGTCTTTTTGAACCCCACTCTAGTCATCGAAGTAGCCTCCTCTCTTGTCTATGCCCCTCTTCACTCCTGGGCGCGTTGAAACAAACGCACCCGTATTCTCAACCCTATACATGAGAAAGTACTTACCAGAACTCATTACCCAGGGGTCATGGGGACTGGGAGAGCTCTTTGCAGAAATAAAAATCCTAGCCAATTTTGCCACTACTACTTCTAGAGGAGTAGTAAGAATGTTACTGTATTCATTAATTTCTTAAAAGAATTCATACACATTATTAAATAAAAGGACTTTTTGCGGATTTTATCGCATTTATTTTATATATTTTAATTCCCGACGTTTAGAGCAATTTGCTTCTAGTATTATACTATGCTAAAATGGAAGTTACCGTTCTTCTTTCATTAGCTGAGAATTCTACAATGCTGATTCTTTTATTAACATAAGTACCTTAGGAGCAAATTAATACGTTTTTTTGTTAAGCATGAAAATATTATATCTAACGTGGGTTTGTTAAACCAATAGAGCGTCTACTTTTACATCCGGACACTACGCAAGATTAAGCGATTTGAATTCTCTTAGGTGCGTACCATGCCCGGCCGCAGCGCCTTGCGCCCCGACAGCCGGCATCAAGTCTGGCCTTAAAGACGGCAAACCCATCGACGGCAAGCAGGAGCACCCGTGCCCATGTAGGAGCTGCTGCTGTGCGAAAACACCTGTGATTAATCCGGTATGATCGATAGGTTTTATTGAGAAAAATATCTTCCTTGTCTTCTTTCGTTTTGTCTTGCAACTGAGATCTACAACACATGAAAATTAATGGCACACTATATTGTTAAGTTGAATGTCTAAATATTGGTACGTACATATCAATCAATCAACAGCCTGTGTTAGCCCACTGCTGGTCATAGGCCTCTCCTCATTATGCCTTCGCTATTAGGGGGATTTTGGACCGTAGTCCACCACGCTGGTCCAATGCTGGTTGGTGGGTTCACCGACTTTTTACATGCCCATGACGCATGGATAATCTTACTTTTCAGACACTTGGGTGATCGGCCCAAATTGCCCTAACCAACTAGGAAACAACAATGAAAATTTGTTGAGCCCCCGCAGGATTCGAACCCACGACCCCCGGTTTCTAAATCACACGCCCATACCGCTAGGCTGCGGAGGCAGTTACATAGCATGTTCTTAAAAACTGGCGATTTATTGTATATTCATAGACAATTTTACTCATGGATCTCTCAACTTTAAGGCAGTCGGTTCAGCTACGACATTGTTTCTCCCCGTTTTCTAAAGTGATTACTTAATATTTCCGTAGAAAAAGAGGGAGGAGGAGAAAGTCTTGACTTTCTTCGATTTATCCATCAGACGCAGAGATATCCAAAGAGTAGGTCCAATATCTGATCTCCCTGGTCTTGTCGGCTATTCAACCCATTTGACTGTGAGGCTGGAAGAAGGGGAAGTGAACCCATGTTTGCACGAATGCTTGTGCTTTATAATTTATTAGGTTCAGGTGGCTAATTTCTAGGAGTATCTTTTTAGTTCTAATTGTTTGGATATGATCTAGTGCTACAAGCAACCTAGGATCCCGGAGTCTTATGCGCCACGAAGATGCTACATGAAACCCTCAGCCCCAGTGGAATCTTGCACCACATACAAGATGTCCTATCTGCCAGTGGATGGGTGTAACAACCTTCGTGGTTTACCTCGGAAGCCACGCCAAACCTGGTCCCTAGCTGTGAGCCAATGGAGTCCTGCACAGTGCAGAAGGTACCGAGAACGTTTATAATTTTAAACTTAATGTTAGTAACAGTCATTGAAACAATTGAAAAAAAAATGATAGGTCTTCTTTATGGAGGACGGTTTTTGGCGGCACAATCAATAAGTACGGTGGTTACAGTGCTCTTCAAACCGGAGCACGTCATAAATCGGTATATATTTATAGTGAAAAAAGATTTTTTTTGTGACTTTCGGAATATTTCCTATATCTAGTACTCTCTTAAATAGTTCCTATACGACAATGTCACTCATTTCATCCGATCTTTCATGGACAGTTCGGGTGTCATCATATTCCGATAAAGATTCGAGTTTTCCCGAAGGAAAGTTATTTCTCACTACACCTATACCGAGAAGGTACCGCCACAGACGGCGCCAGGAGACATACCACCGCTATATCAGTGCGGGTCTATGTGCACATGAGTCACATCGTCATCATCATCATCAGCCTGTGATAGACTACTCATGGACATAGGCCTTCCCTAATAAACCCCTATTAATTACGTTTAGGTCACATTGTTTACGTTAATTTCTAGCCTTATGTTAGTGTGATATACGTGAACGATTGACAGTTTACTGCTTTGATAATATGACACAAAATATGTCATTATTTTCAGCTCTCCTTCCTCCCCAACCCTGTTTGCGTGACGCAGCCAATCAGGCCGTGCCACCATGACATGTGGGGCCAGGGGCCAATGCAGAACCTCACCACACAACGCCACGACTTTGTGCCAAAACCATGCGTGATGCGCGAGAGCTGCAAACCGCCTCCAAAGTTTCACTGTGTGGAGCAGCCCTTTGAAAGTAATATTATATTATTTACACTATTAGTTACATATTTTAACTTGGCCTGTCTAGTATGCCGTTTTCTCCTTTTAGCCTTATCTTAGGTACTTACTGGTGGTAGATCCCCTTTTTACAGGGGACCGTCTAGGTTGGTACCACCGCGGTGCCTATTTAAGCCGCGAAGCAGTAGTGTAAAATGACTACGGTGTTTTGGTTTGAAGGGCACCGTAGCCAGCAATTTCACTGGGTAAACGAGACTTAAGACCCTATGTCACACGGTAGGCAGCGCGTAAGTGATAGCATTAATATTACCTATGTCTATGGGTGTCGGTGACCACTTCCTATCAGTTGGCCCGCCTGCTCGTCTGCCTGCGTAGACAATAAAAAAAGGTACATTCAATGAGATTCTCAATTAGGTTTTACTTACGCTTTTGAGGTTCTGCAAATTTTACAGCTTAACGTTTGCTTAGAAGGTCTCGTTTATGATGTTTATGACTTACCGTAGGATTTATTTTGGTATCAGAATTATACTGCCTATAATATTTTGATAGACAGGGTACGTATGCACTATATGTATTTATTTATAAAAGAACTTATACGTCGTAAGCTACGCTTAGTTTAAAACCGTTGCTTATGACACTTCAGCCAATCATATCTTCCGAACAATTATCACTACATTGTATTATAAGACTCTTCAATCGAATGTCCAGCCGATCGTCTTTGATTTACATTTGTAATAAAATGCTATAAAATCCTGAATCAATTATACGCTTTCAAGTCCCATTTGCATCTATAGATCACAGAGGAACACGATTTTCGGAATTCTTACTTCAGACACTGATAAAACTATCGTTTTCACAGACCGCACAATAAACAAGCTGTCGTACTTGCCCCCGGATAAAATAGAGCTAGTCAAGTCTTACGCTCCAGAGAGGTGTTACGAGCGGCCCGCTGCCAAGATGGACAATTGCACAACTCACAAGATGAGCTTCCTACCGAACCCGGTAAGATTAAGGGAGAGACAGTTATAATCCCTCTTGAGAGCAGGTTGCATTAGTCTATAGCCGGATTTGATCTGATTTAGCCTCTGAAGAATAGCAGCAATCTGTGCAATAAATGGTTTCTCGATGAAAAGAACGATTAATGAACGCACACGAATTAACGATAAACCTAAAAACATGTATACAAATTGTACGACGTTTTAATAAATATTATATTCTAAAGATTTGTCTTTAATTCGTGTAAACAGGCACTATTATAAAAACTGTAACGGTGCCAAAATAAGTTATAAACATTAAATAACGCGTCGTGATTGAAGTTAGGTAGCAAACATCAAGTGCGAGCGATTTACCTACCTTTAGTACCGTTAGAGTTTCTTTGTTCACAAAGTTATAGATCTTGTTCTTGTCTGTAGTATAGAATCCTACTCCATAAAAATGAGTAAAATTGCAGTGTCTGGTTGAAATATTCTAGTAGACATGGTATATAATGATTCAATAAAGCTTCACTAATCTTTGAATTACTTTTTGCTGCTCATTTGTTACTGAGTTAATCTTCTGATATGGCTTACAATGATCCCTATTCTGACAGATTCACTAAATGATAACTAATATACAGCATGCAGGGAATAATAAAACAAATTTTTGTATGAGTATAAAATATTGTTCTACTTGATTATGACGAGACGAGTTTCACTAAGGCTTTATAACAATATCTATCTTCTACAATATACAACCTAAGGTGATGTCCTGAGGCGCTGCATAGGTGCAAGGTAAAGTACCAGAGACATCTTTTCGCTAGGGATAAGATACACTATTACACTATGAGGTATTTATTAATCGTTGGCTTATTATCTCATATTTCATATTTGTATAATGATGAAAATAACTTGTTCGTCATCTGAATGTCCGTTCTTCACCGTCTCAAACTACTTCTACTCGCTGCTGATGATTGTATACAGCTGCTAGAATATACTTCTGAAGAAAGGATGCAATAGCTTACTTATTAAACCAAAAAATGAGTTGAAAGGAGTTGAAATGGGATGAAAGTTTATTGGAATTGATCTATTTTGTTAAAACTAAAAAAAATTTTGTCTAATATATAGCTATATGACAATTGATTATCTAATTATATTACTATATACAATATAATTTTGAGTGCATTCAATATTCCTTAGAACTAAATCACAGGTGCCATAATCTGTAATGTAAAAAACTTAAAATTACTCTACTTTATTATTTATTGCACCTTGATTCAACTCTGAACCTAGGAGAAGAACGATGTTTCACTGAGATTAATCTTTTACGATGACGGCAAGTCACGAAAACAGACACCTGAAATCAGAATCATTTACGTAAGCTGTAGAATAAGGCAAGATAAGATTAAAAGAAACATTCTTATCTGTACCTATATGTATAATGACTGTCACTTTTTTAAATTAGACTTAGTTCATATTTAAGTGGCAGTGAGTTCTTATATATAGCCAGTCAACTAAACTTTATAGCCTACTTTTAGCAGCATATTGGTTAATAATCCTGGTTTAGCTTTAGTAAAAGAATCGATTTGATTAGTATAAAGTTGTAATTAAGGTTTTTAAACTATTCTACTACACTCCTTGAGATAAGTGGAATTCTTATTCCAAAAAGTATTAAAAATAAAGAATCAAAGATATTTTAATTTGTTTTTAGTTTACAGAATGGGTCTATTAATGTTAAATCGTTCATAATGTCACTTATTCATTAAAAAATCGGCATTTTTTTTATCGATATAGCACGATGCGAAGTTGCATTTGTCATAATACTGCAATGGTTAGTGTAAGTCTATTTCTATCATAAAGTTCTACGACACGGCCTTTTCCGGTCCATAGATGTTTACTATCAATAGGTACTTTAGATTAATAGCTATTCGCCTTGACTGCGAATGCTATGATAATAGTATTATACGATAATGCAGCACTGAAGAGGCATATTGAATTAAAACAAGCACATCAAAACTGTATCGCTATTTAAGTATGACGTCAATATGGCTATCACCTATTTGGTTCACAATTCTTTATACTCATTATTGGATAGGATTTCAGATGTCAAATTAAAGTTATTGTACAATACTAATGTTGCAAAATTGGGGAATCAGTTTGTAATATGAAAATAACTGTTTTTTAAGATTACAATGTGATTTAGAACCGGTACGTACAACGAAACATTTTATTTAGTATTTTTGTCTGTCTGTCTGTTTGTTCGGACTGATGTCTTGAATAGCTAGTACGATTGTGACGGGACTATTACTGAAATATAGCTGATGATACTGGGTGTAACTCAAGTTATTGCATATTTTAAATAAAAGAGCGAACCTTTTTTTTTTAATAACGTTAGGACGCGGATGAAGTCGCGGGCCGCAGCTGGTATTATATATAATTCTCTCCGTTGCATTTCATCGCCCTCAACATCATAACATTGCGTTATGTTGTACAACATGTTTTCACCATCAACGTAGAAATACCTTTAAGTATCGCGGAGGCAATCTAACAAGACTAATAAAAGTATATTTTCAGTTACTTAGATGCGAAGAGCGACTGTCGCAGGCGTGCGATAATCCCAAACAGCTGTATCAATCCGGTCACACCCTCGAAGAGGTTTGAGGCGCAAACCGTTTATAAAAACAGGTAAGTTGGCAATAAATAAAAATAATAGATTATATTCTTTATAACTAATCGGCTTATTCTTCTTGACTCCATCTGGATCTAGAAAGGTAGGTACAGTAGGTAAGAAACTGCACTAGAGGAGTGGATTACATTTTAGTAAATTTTGAAGCTTTTATCTTTGCAAATAAATAAAATTGGGGATTTTTTTTACTATAAGCGACTGTTATCTGGCCTCCACAACCAAAAGGTAAACTTCACTAGATGTATGGTTTGAATATAGTTGGTGGGTTTGTTTGTAACATTGAATTAACCGTTTTTATATGATAACATAGTGATATATGAACGGCATCTATAACAAAAACGATTTTCGATAAATTTTTCTGTCTTTGTTTGTTCTGGCTCTGGAATAACTAGGCCCGTACTTTCACTGAAAGACCTAATTTAACTGCAAGTAAACTGGACTACCTAGCTTTAGAAAAAGATTTAACAGAATTTTGGTATATATTACCTCGTGGAAATCTGAGCAACAATTAATCTTGACAATCAGGACTTACTTTTAACGTGTTGTCTCGACGTATGGATCTCAACAACATAAAATGATTTTCATGCAAGATTTGAACCTACAACCTTTACTTTATTACTGTCGTCTTGAGGGAATTATAAAGGAATTTTATTTCTCTTATATATAGAAAATTGTTATTATTAGCCGCATCCGTCGCCAAGATTCAAAGGAATTAATTGTCTATAACGCATAAAATGTAAGCTTTTTTATAGCTATTTGCCAGCATGCGAAGCTCTGCGATGGCCCCGGCCGCGAAGCCTTTGCCAAATCTGGTGCCATCAACAGCTCTAATGGATGGTGACACTGTCCATAAGGTAATGTCTTAAATCACAATAACAGTTTAAGACAAAAACGTCTCTATATAGAAGAGTTAAAGCCTATTTTGCGAAAACTGTGCATTTAAATATGCAAGCATTAGTCTTAGGCTAAAAGCCACTGTATAGGGAAGAAGTTGGGAGCTATTTTTCTATAAAAAAGTGAATCAATATCCAATATTCGGATATGGGCTTTGACTTCGAAGCACTTTTTATTATTAACTTCCAGTTTTTAACGTTTATGTAATGTAGAGACCAATTCTCTTACAATATTTTTGGGTCAATCGAAAATGATTCGTTACAAATAAATATTCAGGTTTGATATTAATAGAAGACATTTATTTATTTTTAAGCAAGAATTTTATAAGAATTTATTTGAACGAATCAAATTATATATCTGTGATGGTGACTTCCATTGTATATCCATCCATAAATTAAGTCACACAAATTTCATGATTTTCTGCTCCTTCACCCGTTCATGTCACATTTATAAGACCCCGTCATAATCTGACGTCATATCTTTAAAATTTGCCCCCGCGTGGACGGGTATACGTAGGCATTCCCACAGTAAAAAAAATAGATTAAAGAACCTTGAACCCTCAACTTGGAACTGCTCAGTTCTAAACTATAAACTTTGGACGTTAAATTTGCAAGTTGTATAGGTTTGTTGCTCAACAGAAAAAAACTATTTATTCTTTATTTTTCAGTTGTCTTTCCTGCCAAACCCGGTATGCGTGACGCAGCCAATCAGGCCATGTCACCACGACATGTGGGGCCAAGGACCAATGCAGAACCTCACTACACAACGCCACGACTTTGTGCCGAAACCGTGTGCAGTAAGGGAGTCTTGCAAACCTCCGCCAAATTCCACTGTGTGGAGCAACCTTTTGAAAGTCAGTATAATGAGTGACGTTAGCAAAGAACAATAATTTGCATGCATTTTAATATGTACATTAAATATCAGAGTCGGATTAAGATAGTTCCATTTTCGAACAAGTAGATCTTTAACAAACCATTAATTGTTATTACAATAATTATTATTATTGGAGTGCTTATTCTTTCCGCGCCAATAGCATTTGTTATGATTGTTTCTATAAGTTCTATATCGTTTTTGGCTTTGATATAGTATCGAATATAGTGAAATAATATATGGACCTATCGGGCAACATTTTAACCAACTGCCACATCCAAGAACTATCAATTATAAATTGAAGAAAATGTATTAAATGACTTTAGGAAGTACATATTATATTAAAATGTTTAATATTTTTTCTGGCAATGAATGACGTGAATAATACTACGTAAGATCGGAGTCTACTTGTAACACAGAATTACCTGAGTAGAAAGGTAGTGTGTACCTTATTACTCGGGAATTCTGCATGTGTAAGATCGCTTTAAATCATTAATATTAAAATTATAATTACTTGACACGATCTCTTATAATTAGGCTCTAATCAACCTCGTTATCGCATTCGATTATAGGAGCCGTTTTGTATTTCCTCTAACTCTTTGTAAACCTAGGTGTTTCAATTCGGTTCTAAGAAATTTGCAAGATTTTCATTTAATGTTTAAAAAAAGCTGATGAACTGACAAGTTTGTGAAATGATTTATCAAGCCATTTTCTAATTGTTACAGATCGAACGGTAAACCGCATGTCGTATTTGGACCCAGGCAGGACGCCAATGCCCCAATCATACGCACCGGCTAAGTGCTACGAAAAACCGACGGGTAAGATTATCATCATCATCATCAGCCTGTGTTAGTCCACTGCTGGACATAGGCCTCCCCTCATTATGCCTTCGCAATGGGGGATTTTGGACCGTATCCCACCACGCTGGTCCAATGCGGGTTGGTGGGTGGACCGACTTTTTACATGCCCATCCGATGCCTGGTTCATGTTACTTTTCAAATAATTGGGTGATCGGCCCAAATTGCTTTAACCAACTGGAAAACAACGAAGTAAATTTGTTGAGTCCTCGCAACATTTGAACCCACGACCTCCGGTTTCTAAAGCACACGCCCTTACCGCTAGGCTACGGAGGCAGTCAGTGTAATTATTAGTGATTAGTCGACTGATAATCTGCGATTGACAATCCTTTGTGTGATTCCAATTCGATGCCATTTTTTACTTTGTTTTCTAAATACATATAAAGTATAAAAGTTTACATATTTTCAGTCACCTGGTTTCCACAGCACATTTGTTTATTTTTAGCCTGGCCAGTGTTGCGTTATTGTCTCGAAATATTTATTTATTCGCAGCAAAAATGGAATCGTCCACCGTACAAAGATGTCGTACCAGCCCGTGTGTGCCCCGGCGCCACAGAGGCCGCCCTGGGCGTGCAAAGGCCAATATCAGAAACCATGCCAGAGGGTTCGTAGAAAGCACAGTTCTATCGAAGAAAATCTATATATTTCTTATTATTTAGACGTTTCTTACTCAACTTGTAGAAGTTAAAACAGGTTTTTAACTGCACCAGAAATTACCAATGTGTTGTTTGATATTACAGCAAGTTTTCATTGTTAAAGTTTTTACGTACTTTTGTATACACAAGATGAAAAGCCTTCAGTACATCAGATTTTTTTGCGAACAATATCTTTGACTTTGAAGAACATGGATACATTTTATTTTTGTAACTTTATAACGATTACTTATAAAAAATTCATACCATGACGTTTTATGAAGTATTTCTGTTGTGTTAACGTGAAAGCAAACGAAAGGTTCATTAATTGATTTTTGCGCCCTCTATATCTATGTTTTATAAAAATATTGACGCATGTTTTTTTTCTTTATTCCTTCCTGTAATCATTTACAGAAAATTTTACTGTACTTGTAAAGCAGTTCCAAAAATACTTGGAAACACATTTTTGCATACTGTCATTGTTATAAGACTTTCTTTCATATTGATATTAATTTTTAAACACGATCATTTCTGTATACTTTAGGCAGATCGTGAGTTACATACAAGATGAAGTGACAAGACTGACAGACTATGCGTTCATTGTCGCCAGTTCACAATTTTAATTGTTATATTTTAACTAATATTTAATTTAAGCGAATTCCTTCGTAGCTTGATAGTACCACGGTGTACCGTTCATCGTTCTTACCGCCTGGTGAGGATTGCTCTGAATATATGGACCCCTGTGCTTATGGTCGACTGCAAACGTAAGTGGCCTATTTATTATTATATTACGCATATGCGCGGGTGATATGGCTGTGCGTTTATTACAGTAACATTTTTTCTTTAGCTTATATATCATCATCATCAGTCTGTGATAGTCTCCCCTAATACACCCCCTTGGGGGTCGTGGACCGGATCCCACCACGCTTGTCCAATGCGGGTTGGTGGTGGACCGACTTTTTATGATGGTTTAGATTCACAAATAAGCCCGGTAGATGGCGCTCCATTCGATATCTGGGTTATTTACATACTACACACTGCCAAGTGAACTGCTGGATCCAATTTTTATTCTTTATTTATTTAATATCCCAATCGCATGCAGGACGTTTGTCATGTTCGTTACTTTATCTACTATATTAAATTTTCAGCTTGCGACTGCATTTGTCCCGCACAATGCATAACGACAGATCCGTGCGCTTGCAACTTCCCGAGGGCCGCGTGTTGTAGCTGAAGAAGCCATTTTGTGATCGCGTTAAATTCAAGTGACGTCACAACAAGATGGCGGAAATCACTAAAAAATTGAGACTGATGTATTGAACAAATTAAGATTCACAAATGTTAAATTATACACCAATTTGATATTTATTTCTAGTGTTCTACAAGGTTATAATAAAAGACGTACATGTTTGTTTTTTCTCTTTATTAAAGCCCATACACTAAATGTTATTGAATGTAGTTGAAGTAATCGTATCATTACGCTGTTTGTACAATCGATTTAGTCACTTTTCGGATGTTGCAAAAGATTTGATGTATATCATTAATGAGACATGTATGCATATACAAACGGTGTACAAGAACATTTGAAAACTTTAGCTAACGATTTTTATGAATACAATAAAATTTATCTGTTTTTAGCCGAGACATTGTTATAATTCAAATTGTTTTAGTTTTATAAATTCTGAATACTTCTGTGACTAAACCATTGTAAACATCAAAAACGTATTTAATCCGAGACAGTAGTAGGTCGTGCGACTATTACAATTATAAGTCTGCTAATGAAGACATCTTTCAAGCTAGTGCCGTAAACCTTAATAATAATAATTCTGGTATTATAAAATCAGAAAGCGAGCCTTGTAATTAGTAAACATTTAGAAACCGTTTTAAGCCATCGATTAAGTCGTAGTTAAAGAACTAAATCCGAAATAAAACCATACAGCAGCCAAATATAATCCAGAATTAATGTATACATAACCCTTGGCAAAGAAGAAGCATCGTACGTACGGTGTTATCTAGTCTACTGTCATTCAGTGAATGACATATCAGTGACAATTAATGATTGTCAATGTCAATCAACGAGTGACTAAATAGATGTGTGACATCACTCCGTTGCACATAACGTTAATTCAAGTCTAATTTGACTGTCAACTTCAACGTAGTCAAATGAAATGTATCGAAGAAAAAATAGGCTTATTACCATGTGTTGCCCCTCTTTTTGATACTACCAATCAAGTTTCTCAACCTTTATTCTGACATCCAACCAATAAACAAAAGAGAAATCTTTTTTTACTTTAATAATAAACAGACAATGTAGTCGCACGACAGAAACGCTAACCAATACCGTCTGGTCCTTAAATCTATTCATATACCAATACTTAAAGGAGAGCATTCGGAATGTTTGCAATATAACAAAAGACTGGTAATAGACGAAACATAGTAACCCAAAGCAACGAGGCGGCGACGTACGTATGGTGTTGCCATTAGGGACCATGCATAAATTACGTCACACGTTGATGATGTCATCCGTAAGAGAACCAGAGTCACCGATATAGCCCACAAGAATAGTAAGCTGAAGTGGCAGTGGGCCGGTCATATAAGCCGTAGAACTGACGACCGCTGGAGTCGGAAAGTTCTGGTGTGGAGAGGGAGTCTCGGCAAACGTAGTGTGGGACTCAAGATGGAGTGTCGACATTCGCAAAGTGGCCGGTGTGGGCTGGATGTGAATAGCCGAAGATCGGAAGCGGTGGTGTATCGATATAGGAGGCCTATGTCCAGCAGTGGACTGAGACGGGCTGATGATGATGATGATGTTAAAGGGGGGAGGGGGTAGATAAAGTGTGACTTTGTGTGACAAAGATGTGGAAGGAGGGTTGTGACGTCACATGTTGAAATCTACGTGTTAATACTAATTTCGGAATTAATTCGCTGCTCGAATTCGATAATCCATAAACATAAAATTCCAAAATATGTGACGTTACAAATGTATCCAACTGTGACAAGGACAAGGACGGGGTCATCATGAAATTGTGTGACGTAATTTATGTCGTGATTGTCAACTCAAACAAATCATCAATAAAATGAAACTATACCGAATCTAGTTTGGCTAGTAGACCAAATATAATAGCAAAGATTTTCCACCTTTATTATGGTTTTGTTTAAAGTAACCAAACCTAACTGATGCTATAACCAACGCAGCCTAGACATCACAAGTTTGCCTATAAGAAGAACGTATTCCTTTCACACAATTGTCGCTCCGCCCGGTCAGTCATTCCGGTTGCAAACACTCCGAACTCTATTCAGCCTAGTACGGGATCACTTGAGCCTCTGCAGCAGCGTGGTGTTGAGCAGGTTGGCCTTCGACAGGCTCACGGAGGGGTCGCTCAGCTCCGCGCTGGGGAAGGTGGTCAGGAGGGCGAAGGGCTGCAGCTGGTAGAGGGGCTCCGCGCGGGACACGTAGCGGTGCAGGTCCCCCACCGTGTGCGAGTGGTTGAAGCGCCCCGTCAGACGGCTGCCGTCGGCGAGGCGGAACTGGAACCGATCGAGGTTGTCAGTCCACTGCTGGACGTGGGCCATTCTCATCCAGCCCACGACGGCCACTTTACGCACTAAGTTTGCCACTCGAGAACTTTCCGACTCCAGCGGTCGTCAGTTCTGCGGCTTATAAAAATGCTTATCGAATCCACTATTTTACGGAATTTTTGTTAGCTTTTTATTATAATTATTCCAGACATTTCGGACTCTTTGCAGCATCCTTGATCACGGGCAGACTAAGTTGGTACATGTCTGTGTCTCAATATTTTTTTCGATCATCATTCGGTCGTCAGTATTTTTTATTTTAAATTTGACATATCGTCGTTGTCAAATTATTTATACGAATGTGGAATTTCATAAAATCCGTTCATAGCCGACCTCTACTCGGCGAAAGGAATATTCCTACCAAATTTCAAATCGCTACGCCTTATATATATATAAAGATTTAATAACAACAAAGCATTGATGTGGCTCTTCGTTCTTCAACACTTTCGCGTTACGATATATTCGTAATATGAATCTCAATATGAAACATTTAACTTTACCCTAGAAAATTATTCTTCTCCTACTTCTACAGCAACCAAAGGTAAATGTTACATCTTTTATATCAGAGTAGTGATTCATAAAATGAATCATGGATATATCACTACTACTCCAGAGCAGGAATCGTCAACGGTCAACGAGGTCCCAAGTCAAAAGCTCAAAACCACAACCGGAAATAATCGCACCAAAGCGCCCTCCGTTTATTAAACCATACATGGGCTTTAACAAAAAAATAGCGTTATACGCATAAAAGAATCGATATGGCAAAATCGTTGTAATCATACTGAAAATTAAAAATTGAAACATACTTTTATGTCTGGTGTGCATTACAAAGTTTGAATTATAAAAACATGGAGTAAAAACCATTAGTATCGATAAGGAATTTACGTGAGAGAATCAAACGTGATAATCGTAATCTTACCTCTGGAAAACAATATTAAATAAAATTACTTTACGGATTTTATCGCGTTTATTTTACATTTTTAATTCCCGACGTTTCGAACACTTTCCAGCGGCCGTGGTCAGTCTAGTAGGTAGTCTACCCCGTGACCACAGCCAATTTTATTTAATAATGTCACGTCTAATTTTATTTAATAATGTATAATATTCGCAAGCAATAAAAATAATTATCTGGAAAACAAGTTGGTCTTGATATTTTTGTGCCCAAGTCTGATTGCGAAAATATCTTAAAGAAATTATTCGATAATTTTTAAGCAAACATTATAATCGGTTTCTCAATGGTTTGCTTCACTTCTCAAAGTGCATGCAGTTTATAAACCAAGAAGGGATGATAGGAGGTCTACGAAACTTATATCCGAAAGAATGCACATGATGCTAAAAATATGGCAACAGTAATCTTGAAGACCAGCCCGATTACGCATAAATAATGGTTCACGTGCAAAGACTACTTTTAGCACATAAATTACGTGCCAATGCATTGTATACTAAACAGGCCACTATTTCAAGATTCATAATAATGGTACTGTAGATGTAACTATTTACTTTTGGCAAATGCAACTGCAAATTCACCTTCGCCGAAGCGAAGTAGGAGATACATCGAACGAATTCACAAGCCGTGTAATGGATCATCTTAAGAATACTGCAGAGCTTATAATAACTCACCATAATTGGTGAATTACCAGTACGGAAATTGCCAATTATTCTCAAGTAGATGTGGACAGAGTCTACTTCATATAATCTAAGAGGTCGATCGTGTCCACTCCACGACCGAACATAACATAAAATAACCTATTTATGCTACGATTTTAAAAGGATAAAAGGAAAGATCATTACACAGTAATTTATATTAATTCATTATTCATTCCTCACTAATGAATACGAAATCTGGGGATATCAGAAGATTATGCAACTCTTCCGCCACACAGACTCAAGCGTTGCCTAAACATGCGCAATTGTATGATGGACTTCTGTAAATAACTAAAACTAAATTCAATCAACTGCAAGAACTTTCGACTACAAATTTTCAAGTATTGACATTAAATCTCAAGGTTATTGCTATACTTAATCTTATTTAAACCTGTTATGTACCATAAAATTGACAAATAAAATCTGATGTGATTTTTTTTAACTACTTAAATTACGAAATAATTAATAAAAACATATTTTAAACGATCAGAATACAAATATATTAACGTATTATAACTGTATCTTTTGTATAAAATGATTTCGAAACTTAACCTTCTAGTTAGTCCGTGGTCATAGTCCGTGGTCTTTTTCGGGAAAAACTTTTTCGTTAATATCTCAAAACCATACTTTTGCCACATACCAGATTTTGGTTTGACAACGACGATTTATTTTCTCTATTGTGTAGTTTTTATATCTCTGGATTTAATTTTAAAATTATTGGATCCCACGCAGGTGACAACGACCAACCGTTCTCTATTAAAATTAGGATATTTCTCCAATTTCTACGGCTTCCGAACGACCTTCTATTACTTGGAAACGTCGGCTATAAATATATACATATAACTAACGCGAAAAATCTGTAAAATAATGGATTTAATATGTCAATTTTTATATTTCAAATTCAAATACTCCGTTGACCTGCTCTAAGAAAGAGAAGCTTTGACCTGTCCAGAGGAGAACCGGCAAAAACTCTGCGGTCACTTTTTTTTGACGTGACAACGTCTCATAAATTAATTCAAGATGGGGTGCCTCCTTTCTTTAACTAATATTTTTATCTCGAGAATTGTGTCACAGCGCCCCTCACGTAACGCGCTCCATAAGCGACCATTAGAGAAAGTGAGAGGCGCGCGTCGGTATTAGCCACGGTTTATAAACCGGAGGTCGCGGGCTCGAATCCCGCGGGAAATCGACTTTGTGTTATTGTTGTTTTCTGGTCGGTTAGGACTATTTGGGTCGATCAACCATTCGTCCAAAAAGTGTGTCGGATCTCTCTCGGGTCGTGTCGATCGACCATCGTTCGAGAGGTAGACCATGTAACAAGCTAAGGAGTGAATGTTCGACCTGCAGCGTGGTGACGGGGCTGCCCTCGTCCACGGCGAGCGCGTCCTGCGCCGCGCGCTGGTTGGCCGCGCGGTCGGCGGGCGAGGCCGCCAGCGGCGCCGTCGCGCCCACCGTCGCGGGCGTCGGGCTGCGAGGGGAGAGAATGTATGCTATTGTAGCGTCCTAGACCATCAATAACCCGCTCACTCCCATAGGGACGAATGATAGATATAATATATATTATAGTAGCGTCCTTGACGATCGATAAGCGGGTGTAGGAACGAATGATACATAGAGTAAATGTCATGGTGGCATCGTTGACCATCAATAAGCGACCGCAGTACTCCCATATTGAATTAAGATAATTGAATTTGGATTAACGGTAGTTCGTCCGCGGTGTGATGTCTTTTGTTATGTCGGTTACAAAAAACTAAATAAAAAGGCGGCCTAAGTTGCTCGCAGTTACATCAGCCATCTTGTGGTGAAAGTCCCGTCGAAATCGAACCAGCTATTCCCGAGATTAGCCAAAACAACCGACAGACAGACAAAAATATGTTTATGCTATAAGTTTTGGTATATTCGATATATTACAATGCAATCATTAAAAAACGGTTATTTTATGTTACAAATAGGCACTCCAATTTTTTTATTTGTACACATGTACAAATTCACAGTTAAATATCAAAGTCTAGTTACGCCAAAACTTGATGCGTTCCTATTGGTGAACTTTGTAAACTGCCATTACATTATCTGGACGAATAACCCAACACTCGTCTAGTCCCAAACTAAGCAAAGCTTGTGCTATGGAAAGTACGTGACCGACTAAATTGACTTCATCGTCACCATCATTATTAGCCCCCCGCAGTCCAATGCTGGACATATGTCTATTTTAATGAACCTATTAAAAAGAGTCGCCTATAATAGCCACGCTGAGCAGGCGGATTTGCAATCGACCAATTACACTTATACTGCGGATCTGTCATACTCCCACTAGAAGGCAGATCCGCTGTAAAGGGGGCGGTGGGGTCGTCACCTACTCCAGAATACTTAGACATAGACTCAGTTTTCTTTTTTTTCTTATTGACTTATCACTGATCGTCAGATGAAGATTCTTCTATGCCTACAACCAATAAAAATAATACTAATAAATCAATTGTACCTTCCAAGTAAATGTCCCTTGCCAGTGAACGCTTGCGGGTTGGAAGTGTTCCCTCTGGGGCACTCGTCGTGCCTCCGATCCTCCAGGCTCACGCGCACCGCCCGCCGTGCTTCAGCTCGTTGGGGATCTCACTGGAAATAGGAAAAATGTATAATATATATTAGGGAAGGGTCTGACACAGGCTGATGATGATGATGATAATATATAGCAATCATATTATCATCATCATCATCGGGGTGATCAGCCCGCATTGCCCAAACCGACTAGGAAACAACTCGGAAAAGAATTTAATCCCCAGAATTTGTACCCGACATCCGGTTTACAAAACACAAGCCCACGAGGCTACGGAGGCAGTTAAAATCTTTTATAGGTCGGGTATTGCAATAAGCTCACCCTCGTCTGATGGCGTTAAGGAATTCCACATTTTCCGGTTCGCCATAGCTCCTTATTGGGCCGGAGTCCAGTGTGAAGCCTTCGCGGTAGAGTTGGAGACGCACACACCTGGGGGCACCCTGGAAAAGTAGAGCAAACAGTATTAAAATATGGAAGGTGCGTGTGTAAGTGTACATATTGGGGCTGTGTCAGTCGATCGTTTCTTGCAACCCGGGTCGATTATAACCCGTCAGCTAGACAATCGAATCACAAACATTCGATTGTCTAGCAGGTCGTGGGTCGTGTGCGGCATTCAAGTAACTTTGTGCTAGTCAACGATCGCGGGTGTTAGGACATCGTTTTAAAAAAATATTCAAATCATAACCTCCAAATATATTTTTAATATATGTAATAGTTCAATATAATATTTAAAACAATTTTGTCTGTTTAAGTATTTACTAAACTAATGCATAAATATAATCAAATCACCTAATTTTTAATTTAACGGAAATTATAAACAACTTAAATTATAAACACTATAATTACTTAAGCCAAATTACAGAAAACATTACGTATTAACCAAAATATATATTGCAATAATTACTGTTGATTATTGGTTACCGACTACGCTACTAAAATTAATTTATAAAGGCGCAAGTGGCGCGCGCGCCGGGTGGCGTCTGGTCTGGCTTACTATACTAACCCGATCACACTGCCTATCTCTTTCTTTCGGCATAAAAAAGAACGAGAAATTTGCGGGTTCTCGATACTTTACGGTTATTTTAACTGCATATGGTTACTTTTTGCTTGATGTGAAGTGTGGGTTTCCGGATTACGAAAACATTCGAATGTTTTACAATCGAATGTTTTCGTAATCCAGCACCTGCTCACTCGCGTATGGGCTTCGATCAAATCGCTATGATTTGATCAATCGTGATCGACACAGTCCTCGTAGATATGTACGTGATGTAAATATTTTTTTTACTATTATATCATCATCATCAGCCTGTGTTGGTCCACTGCTGGACCTCCTTCTCCATTAGAGGGTTTTTGAACCGTATCCCACCACGCTGGTCCAATGCAGTTTGGTGGGTAGACCGACTTTTTACATTCCCATCCGAAGCACGGATTATCTTACTTTTCAGACAATTGGGAAATCGGCCCAAATAGCCTTAACCAACTACTAATTAAAATTTATCGAGTCCCCGCAGGTTTCAAACCCACGACCTCCGGTTTCTAAAGACCACGCCCATACCACTAGGCTACGGAGGCAGTTGTCCTATCTAACAGTACCGTAGGGTAACGTCTCATCACATCTATACACGAGTAAAAATTGTACTTATTTGGCATAACAAGATTAAAATCTTCAAAAAAATGTCATCTTCCGTCTTATCCTACCTTGCTTGATAATAACTAATGTCCTTCTACTCAATGGCTTCGACTACATACTTGTGTGTGCCTCCGTAGCCCATTGGAATGGGCATTCGCTCTAGAAACCGGAGGTCGTGGGTTTAAACTTGAGGGGACTCAGCAACTTATCATTGTTGTTTCCTAGTTGATTAGAGCAATGCCGGTTGACCACCCGATTGTCTGAAAAGTAAGATGATCCATGCGTCGGATGGGCATGTGAAAAGTCGGACCTGCGCCTTATCTCTCTCCGGTCGTGTCGGTTATCCGTCCCATCGGGCTTTGAGATTTGAAAAGAATAGGGAGTGCTCCTATGCACTATATTATCTCCGGCGTAGTTGGGTGATCCCTAATAAAGATCAGCCGCCGTGTTGGAGTCGACTAGGAGGACGTTATTGTACCTTTCTTGCGATAAATATCGTGAATATAATATTTATATTGATAATATTTTTATAACACTATATATAATTTTTTTATCCATATTCTGTAAGCAGCATTAAGTTAAGGTTAAAATGTTCCTACGTATCTGGATGCGTGTACGCATCCAGATACGTAGTACAAATAATCAGTAGCTCTTTTTTGAAACGCTACGTTTACCTATAATTTAAATACATGTGTAAAGAGTTTAGTTTATCTTAAGTTTATATTGTGAATGCTCCTATATGTTTTAGTTGGTAAGCCATTTATAAAAAAATAAGTACGTAATAGATACTCTTCGTTTACTATAGCTAACGTCACGGGAACCCGACACCCTGATGTGTCGGTTTCCCGTGACGGTGTCGAGTTTTTTTATAACGCGCCAAATAAAGTTTTACGATGTATTTACTATTTTGAATAGAGATATTTTAATAACAATCGGGTATACTCTACCGGTTGTTCAGGATTGGGACCTCCAATTTTTTCATGGTCGTCGGCAGTTTGGCCTGAAAATGTCAAAATAATATAATTAGCCTGTAGAGCTTAAGGATACTTAGCTTATCAAGCTTAGAGCAATGAAAGCTACATAGTCATCATCATCATCATCAGCCTGTGTTAGTCCACAGCTGGACATAGCCCTCCCTTAATGCACGCATTCTCCATTAGGGTGTATTTGGACCGTGTCCCACCACGCTGGTCCAATGCGGGTTGTGTGGTTGACCGACTTTTTACTTGCTCATCTGACGCATGGATCATCTTACTTTTCAGACAATTGTGTGATAGGCCCAAATTGTCCTAACCAACCAGAAAACAACGATAGCACAAACTTCTATTTCCCCGCAGGATTCGAACCTATGACCTACGCTTTATAAAGTATTCACTGTCTACCAACCACCCAACGTACATTTATATCTTTGAAACTACGAAACAGTTTTTTTCTTTTGGTACGCATTTCATTCATAGAACTGTAGAGAAACTGTTATCAACTGGAAGGTTTCTAATGCGATGTTTTCTTTTTGCAGACGAGCAGTCGGGCCACCTGATGCGGAGTGGTCACCGACGCCCATAGACATTGGCAATACTAGTGGTATCACCAACAATCTGCCTACCTTGAGTCATTAGATGTTAAGTTTCGTTTACCCAGTAAATACGCCGGCTCCGGTGCCCTTCAAACCGGAACACAGGAGTGTTTCACACTATTGCTTTGCGGCAGAAATAGGCATCAGGGTGGTACCTAACCAGACGGTCCCTTGTAAAAAAGGGACCTACCACATTACAAACTACAAATACATTGCAAACTCTAGCTGGACCCTACGAGATAAAACAAAGCAAAGTACTACATTATTGTGTGCCATAAAAAGGTCCAACTGCCTCCGTAGCCTAGTGGCATGGGCGTGTGCTTGAGAAACCGCAGGTCGCGTGTTCCAATACTGCGGGGATTCAACAAATTTTCGTTGTTTGTTTCCCAGTTGGTTAGGGCAATTTGGGCCGATCACCCAATTGTCTGAAAAGTAAGGTGGTCCATGCGTCGGATGGGCATGTAAAGTCGGTCTACCCACCAACCCGCATTGGACCAGCGTGGTGGGATACGGTACAAACCCCCTAATGGATAGGGGTGTATTAGGGGAGGCCTATGTCCTGCAGTGGACAATCACAGGATGATGATGATGATGATAAAATTGTCAACAAAAAGTATATGTCTATCACTTTTGAATAACCCACAGTAACCTAAGGTAACATCTAGGTGGTGCATCCCTTTATTATATAATTTACAAGGGACATCCCATTTGGTATATAAGTAAATAAGTAAACTCACCAAGCCTGTAACCAACTCCACTGAAAGCTCCTCCACCTCTGCTTGACGTCGGTGCAGGTTCATTGTTGAACACAACACCTCCTTGCCTTTAAAAGAAATATAGAATATTAGAAACTAGCAACCCTGCGAAATTCCACCCATAAGGGGGGTTCCTTATGGGTGGAATTTCGTAAAATCCGTTCTTAGCTGACCTCTACTCGGCGAAAGGAATATTCCTACTAAATTTCAAGTCGCTGCGCCTTATGGTTTCAGAGATATCGTAATGAGTCAACATATAGGTGGGAATCTCTTATATATATATAAATAGATTGGTCACAAGATCATTTGGTAATTGTTAAAGTAAGTCAGTACTTTCAAATTTACTGACAACTAATTCATCCTTAGAATGCCCTTTGGGTCATAGAGATCAGATGCCAGTCGCTCTGTGTAGAAACTGTTATTCAGGTAAAATCTGGATGGATTACGAGCCGACCCCATGATAAATTGGAAAAATGGCTAACGAAAAGAATTAATCATAATTTTTGTTCAAAACTAATACAGTTTTTTAACAAACAATGCTGAAGTATGACTTTTACCAAACATGAACTCTGAAAAGTGTCTAAGAGTTAGTAATTAGACACAATAAAATAAGTATAACATCACAGTGTTTCCCACAGTCCTCTGTGATTGCTGCCTCCTTAAGAATAAGTCAAGAAGAAAATTCACAGAAGTTTACATTATTAGTTACCTTAAAACTAACTAATCCAGCTTAAAAGAAAATAAATAATTGAAATTATAACACATTAACTTCTGTCTTCTATGTATGTATGTATATATATTTATTTAATTATATAATTAGACTAGTGACCAATCACCTGATTATCATAAATACACCCTGCCTATTGTAATAGCAGAGTATTACACCAAAAACAACATGTCTAACTGCAATGGTACATTTGTTTACCCACTGATTACACTACTACATAACTCTCTGAACAGGGAAACAGTAACTGATAAATAGTCCAGTGGTATTAAAAAAATTAACTAAATAAGCATAAAGAGGGAAGTGTCTACTGGAAAAGCACTTTCCTCTTACTTTTATTGGACTTCTAGACTAAACTGCAATGTGGGCTTATCAAAGAATGTTGTGGATAAAATGGACAGACAAAGTGACAAATGCTGAAGTACTTCAACATACATGCATAAAGTGGAACTAGTTCCTACCACTAAGCGAAAGAAAATCTCGGTCACATTCTCAAAAACAACCAGTACAGGCTTCTGCAAACCGCATTGATGTAAAAAATCACCGAGAAACACAAACGAGCAAGCCCAAAACTTCATGGCTAAAGAATATCCAACGGAACATGGATAAAGTCTGTAGAAACATTATTTAGAATCGCTTTGGACAGAGGCAAATACTCCTGCCAACCTCAAGTAATTCGAGCGCTGAAAGAAGAAGACTAGACTGCTTAATACTTTTATCGTTTTGTTATTGGATACACTTGCCATAGGAATAAGACATTACAACGCTGTTCAACCGGAAAGATAGTATGTTTGTATAGTTTGTACTCATCAACTTAGTAATAACAGGCTATGGTGCCCTTTATAGCAAAGACTTCTGTTCTGCTGGGAAAATAAGTATTGCTATAAGTATTGCTTGTAATAACATCAATAATTAATAAACTCACATTCTGACATTCTTAAATATCTCTGTTACAATGTCCTTTCTCCCTTTACCAGGACCCAAGATCTGTTGGCCGGACCTTTCTGACCCGCCTGCGTAGAAAGCTTGACCTGTTTAAAATTAAAACTATATAATAACCGCTACAAATAAATGATGATGCAGTAAATCCTAGCTTTGATGTTATATAAAATTATTTTAAAAATTTTATAACTTTTAAGCTTAAAAAAAGAAAAAAAAATTAAAGTGAAGTGTTTCCATAACCAACAAACTACTTTATAAACCTACCACTAAATTGGAATCATAAACAATGTGCCCAAATCAGTATACAGAAAATCCAAACCCCAATAAGGCAAAAATGCAAAACTGGTGTTAAAACATTCCATTGTTAAGAACATAAGTCTATAACATCTTAACAATAGAATAGAATTAATAGATAAAAAGTTATAATACCATCTTCAGCCTGTGGTAGTGTCCACTGCTGGACATAGGCCTCACCTAATACACCCCTATCCATTAAGGGGTTTTACACCATACACTTATCCAATGCGGGTTGGTGGGTGGACCGACTTTTTTACATGCCCATCTGACGCATGGATCATCTTACTTTTCAGTAAATTGGGTGATCGGCTTAAATTTCCCTAACCAACTAGGAAACAGCAATGAAAATTTTTTGAGTCCCCGCAGGATTCGAACCCGTGACCTCCGGTTTCTGAAGCACACGCCTATACCACTAGGCTATGGAGGCAGTTAGGTTATAATATGAAAAATGATTATAGAAAAAATGGATTAATACCTAGATTGAAAATATATTGCATTTCACTATTTCTATATGACAAGGCTGTGACAATGACGGGGTGGAGTCAAAAAACAATGAAATTTTTTGTTAGTCTTCATCCACGGATGGCACCTTAGTGAAAGGTATAAGCAGTAACACTAACCTTCATCCTCCTCGCTTGAACTCTCTTGTCGTAAAGAATCCAGGGTTGCAAACTTAGAACTACCCTGTTTCTTTTTATCTTTCTTCTGTGGCCTCACTGGTGAGGTTGGTGGTGACTCCATGTCACTATCTGATAGAGACGGCATTGCTGCCGCAGGGGCAGGGTTGGCTGGCACTTCATCTACATTGCCCCCATGCTCATAGAAACTAGATAATGCCACCTTAAAATAATTGATGGCATTATTACACATTGCTTTTATACTGGCCGTAATGTTATACATGTTATTATTAAAAATTAGAGTAATTTTATCGATGTATAAGTTAAATATTCACGAATTAGACATTTGGTTGCAAAAAAGTAAAGGTTTTTCAAAATTTTTGCGTCTTGTTCTTTGCCCTATTTTTCGGTCTTTGTTGTATTAGAAATAGGTTAGGTACATAGTCTAGTAACGATTTGTATCATTTTTTGAATTTCAAATATATGAATTCACATAATAACGGAGCAGTGATGCAGTTTAGGACATTGAAAGTAACATAAAACAATAGATAGGCAAATTTACCTCGAGTTGCCAATTAGCCGATTCCAAAAAGAATCTACTACGCGCGTCATCAGCGCCTGTAACATCACAAAACTGCCGCAAAGTGTCTTCTTTATTAACAGACATTTTCAGTATTTATAGAGCTCAAATAGTAACTATTTTATAAAAATCCAAAGTAGTGCTGATGACTTGCTTTTAGTTTTCATCCGCAACTTTGGTACTTTTGACAGAAAAGCCTAGTGTTGTGTTGCTACTAGCTTTTAATTCTTATTCGCAAGAAAAGATGAATTTATTTCATGTTCTTTTAATATTTATTTGGACGTCAGACAATTGATGATGAATTGTGCATAGTAATTTATTGAATACTGTAAATTGAGATGCATATAAATTACGAAGTGAAAACACTGAACAAAGAAAGTTTTTTTTAACGTAACAGCAAATTATTAACATAAGTAAATCTACCATTTCGTGTGTTTTTTAAGCAATGGCTTTTTTATAATGAACTTGCAACCTCTGATTGAACTTTTTTTTTTTGCTGTTAGTAGAGTTCAGCTTACGGATTCCCTGCCACCAGAGTGATGGGGCAAATCTGGGGCTCCCCGGCCATGATAGAATAGCCGGTATAAGTACTAAAAAAAGGCGATTGGTTTTTTTTTCATGTTGCTGTAGCTGGGGCCACGAGTGCTATTGACAGTCTTCGGCGACTCCGGCGCGACGTGGCCCTTGCAGGCCTCTACTCTCTAGGTGAGCTGGAACACCGGACCGTCGTTTTAGGTGTCATGCCCGAGTTAACAGCACGGCACCCTTCTTTAACCCAGAGGGTATCTATAAACCCACCCTTCTCTGGGCGGTAGACACCATCTTGCCGGTCACCCAGGGGCTCAGTCTCAGTATTACTCAAACTGCTAGTCTAGGACTAGCAGTCAGCAAAACGACGCACTTGTTATTTAATCTTTTTTTTAAAAACGTAATTTTATGCATAAACTTGCTATGATGTTAAATATGATGGTTCATTTAAAACTACCTCTTATCAAAGATATTCTCCCAATATGGCGTATCCGGTCCGGTTGACCCCACATCTTGTCTAAATAGAAATCACCTATATTTTTGCATTTTTTGCAGTATTCATAATATAAATTTTATCATTTAGGAATTTTATATTGGTTTTTAACCCATAATGAAACTTTTGTTTTTCATATTTTGAAGTCCAAAATATTGTAAAAAACTGATTCAAAGTTTAAAACTGTTTCTATTCACCAAATTTCACGATACCTGATCACTTTATTTAATCATCAGAGGTACAAAGTACAAAATGCATCACTTTTTTATGAAGTCTTTAGATCTTTTTAATCCTTAATAATTTCGCGACAGAATTCACTGCCGCAAGTGTAGCGATGGCTAGGCTCCGTAATCTTGTTAAATACAAGATTTTGTTAACGCTTCTAAGATAGATAGGTTGCAATACCCACGCAGTAGTCATACACACCCTACACTTTGTAGTGTAGGACAACACACTCACGCGTTGCTGGACTTTCTTGCGCCACGTCTCCCAGCGCCAACGCTTTAAGAAGTGGTAGTAATGTTAATAAGAGATCTTCCAGCGTTTGAATCAGTATGCTCGGGAACCATCAAGAGACGGCCCAAGCCGTGGCTCCCCTTCTCGGGGCCCTTGGTGCATTTAAGTAACTCGATTTGGAAACTCGCCTGTCGCAACAGGGCCCCCCACAACCGATTACGTTCTAATACGTTTATTCCACAGAACAGGAAAAACATAATTACATTTAGTCATTACTCAATAGTATTGATGAACAATAATGGTGGTAACCCATCCTTTGATTTGTCAATTGTAAAGTCAATTTTGTCAACTCTGTTCTGTTATTCGTTTATCATATTATATTAAAATTTTACAATTGTCTCTAAAGTGGCAGTAAAACAGTTCAATTTTATAAAGTCTATTAAGTAAACATTATTACATATATTGTATTGTATCCAAATTTATTCTTAATGCGTAAGCACCGTTCCTGTGTTTACTAGATGAAAACTCAAAGAAAATCATCAGCGACCATCATGAGAAAATACTATCAGCTGATATTGATTCTAATAAGTTTCATTAGCATAGTGACCCTACTTATATATCGTCATGAATATTACCGGTTGCGCTACGTGCTGGAAGTGCTCAATTTTTTTGGCAAACCCGGCCTTTCGGAGATCGAATTCTGCGGTCCGGGATTCAACGCTACCATGCTTTCGGAAATTCTACGTAACACCTCGATGGAGGTGCGGGAAACTCCGCCGTTATTTCAGCAGATTGATGAGAATTTCTACTCGTATTCATCGTTCCTACGATCATATCAGAAGTATGAACAGCTAACTCCTTCCTCTTCATATACTATCGATTCGATTGTAATCGGAAAAGCTGAAAAACAGCCTTCGTTTCGTTGCAACATTTGGCTAGAGAACGATGCCAAGCCTAAAGCTGGGCGATTTTCGTTTAGAATTTTATCCACTCCTATTAATGATTACAATCTGTATGTATTTCAATGTTCAATGAACAAAGACTTTGGAAAACCAAAGGGGATAAGCTTTTATGTTAATGATTATAAAGTAAACCCAATACATGCTCCTATCAACAGGCTAATTGAAGTTAACACTAAACGTAAAGTGAGAGAGAGCAGTAGCATTAAATTTGTAAATAATATTGTTCCCGCAGTATGTGTCATACCTAATTTAATACCAATTGTCTCGAGGGATGAGTTTATAGAGTTTTTAGTGTTCCATCATATGATGGGTGTGAATCATTTTACAATATATGACAGTATGATATCAGAAGATGTTATAAGGAGGTTAAATTTGCTCCCCGCTGATATAACAGAGTGGAATATACAATTTTTCCCATTAAACTACCCATTTGTGTTTTCCAAGTCATATGATATTGTGAGGAGGGCAGTTGAATTGGACTGTCTCTTCAGACATTTTAAATATGATAAGGAAGATGTCGATAAAGCCAGCCATGCGGTTGTGTTATCGTGGGACGAATATCTTGTTCCTCGCTACCATATAAATATTAAAGGGGTTATAGGTGATTTTGATCCTACAAGATCGATTAGGACAGCAGTGGTACAACCACTTTTGTTCTGTCTGAATCAACTTGATGATGATAATGCAGAAATTGGATACCCAAATATATTGAATAAAAGGCATTACTACAACTTGCCAGAGAAGAAGACATTAATAAATATAAGGAATCTAGACACAATGACAGCCTTTGATGATTTATTTAATCTGACTTCCAGTATAAAAGATTTGTCTTTGGATGTACTAGGAGTTCATAAGTACACAGAATGTAGAGATTCAAAGAAGTACAGTCAGAGTGGTTATAATGAAACACAGTTACAGGTTTTCCAGCACAAGCTGGAAGGTGCTATAACACAGTTTGCCCAGAGCTTAATGAGCAATAAGATATATAGATTGTACAAGTCCGGAAAAATCTGGGAGAAAAACAGCGGAGAAAGTGTGAGAGATATGTTGTAATATACTTTTATTATGTTTTTGAAGACCAATCTTAAACAATGTATTATTTTGTTGGTACAAAATTGTACCCAATTTAACAAAGTATGAAATGTTAATGTGAGAAAGTAAAAATATGCATAAAGTTAGTTTGAAAATACTAAACAAGATTACTTGACATACTGCCATATTATTGTTGTTTTGTTTATGAATGTACTAAATTTACTCATTGAATATATACATTTGTTATAGGATGCATTTAGTTAAATTTTTCACAGTCTGCAGATATGTTTTGTGTTTAGCAAGTACCATGGAATTATTGAAAGACTATGTAGGTGTTGGAGAAACTTGTTGCCAATTGTTTTTATACTTCTCTGCCTGCAGTAAGGGTTGGAAAATTAGCTAAAAGTATTAAATTACTAACCTTTTTTTAATGTTCTTATGCTAAAAAAGGGTGATATTGATCTTTATGTTGGCAACTATATTGTGGCCAGATATGTGAATTTTTAATTATTGTTACCCTTAAGAATATACCTCTATTCCCTGTTTTGTTATTGGATGTTGAGCTCTTATTGATTAAGCAATGATGTACTAATGATAACCCCACATATTGAAACTTCAAAACTGCTTAGATTTCAGTATTAAACTAAGTTTTATTGAATCATCTGTTGAGAAGTTTTTGTTAGTTCTTAATTCTTATTTAGTCATTGTATAACATTTACATTGTTCAAATATTTCATATTGCATAAATATGTGTATTACCTATATTAATATAATATTGCTATATATATATATGTGTATATTTGTTTGGTCTAGATTTATCTAGTCAATTGAATAACGTATATACATTATTTTATCATTATATAAAATAATAATTTTAAATTAAATGTTTTATACAAATTTATAAAATTCTATTCTGAGCCTAGTTGCATAATAGAATTTTTGTGTAAATTCTATGTTCATTTCACTACTAATTAATTCACTAGTAAATATGCAGAAATTAGTTTGGCTAATAATTTCACAATTTTTCATTTTAAATAATGGAGCTATATTTTTCAGTACAGTTGCCTGAAAACTATCTAAAATACTGGCCGATGATTTCATTCTTAAGCATACCCATAACCAGTATTACAAAATATCTCTTTGTTATTTATGTCAATATGTTAAAGCTTGAACTGTTAAATAAGAAACAGAGTTTGTGTACAAGCATCTCTACAAATTCTTTTCTTATAACTATCTACTGCACTTAAAATTATATTGTAATATAAATAATAGAAAAGTTGTTTAGATGCATTTACTAGGCCATTTATAGACTAATCTTCATGTTGTACTCAATACTATATAAAGGAATTTAGTTGATTTAAATCATTGACTCGTAGAATTAATGAAAGTTATCTCTAGTTATCGGGAAGTTTTGAATGTCTGCAATAAAAGTTGGGTAATTAATGGAGTGAGCAATGAAAGGATGTGCCTTTGACATATGAGGGTTATTAAATAAATTAACAATTCTTACGGTCTGAGAGATTAATGCTTCTTATAATAAGACTGCTTACATTATCAAGTTGTTAGTGGTTAGTGTAAGTTTTAAATATAGTCTATCAATTTTTTATTACGTAAATAAACTTGAAAACATTACAGATTTTCTTTATTTTTACCCCTAAATATTGTGATATTTATAGTTAAGTCAATTTAGAGATTGAGTTTACTCAGATCATTGTGTGGGGACTGAACATGGCCGCTGTCGCTAATAAGAACGCTTTCGCTCCTAGCGGTATGTGTTTAACATTAGATGTTAATTATCATCATCAGCCTATGACAGTCCACTGCTGAACATAGGTCTGCCCTAATACACCCCTATCCATTAGGAGGTTTTGGACCCCACGCTGGTCCAATGCGGGTTGGTGGGTGGACCGTCTTTAGGTGCCCATCAGACGCATGGATCATCTTACGTTTTAGACAATTGGGTGATCAGTCCAAATTGCCCTAGCCAACTAGGAAACAACAATGAAAATTTGTCTGTACCTACGGTTCTGCACCCCTCCTCTAGGCTACGGAGGCAGTTGACAATATATATTTTAAATCCAAGTTAATTTATATGTAATGCGTTTTTGATCGCGTCTGTGGCCTAGCGGTATTGGTCCTTGCATTATAAACCGGAGATCTGAGTTCTGATCCGCGGGAAACAACTTTATTATTGTTCTGGTTGTAAACAATTGATTTTCAAAAGTGGACCGTGCTGGTAAACGAATAGGCAACGCTAGGTCCACATTTTTTTAGATATTAAATAAAAATTATATAACAATTAGGTATCACAGATCGTAACGTTACACTTGAAGACAAAATAAAATAAGTGTACTGCCGCTGGCAACGCGCGGTCGTCAAAGTCACTTATTGTCAATAACAAATAAACCTGAAAAATTTAAAGAGAAGATACAAAAAATAAAACGCACAAAATTTTATTCTAAGTAAATGTTTATTTATTTCATCTAATCTAAATACAATGCAGGCGGGAGACGCCAGTGTCACAGATCATTCGTTAAAAACGTAAAATAGCTACGAATCAATACACAAAAAATCAGAGAGCCCCTACACACGTACAGATAAACGTTTAATATCAATTCGCGGGGAATGTAGACAAAATGAGCAACACATTGAGCAATACGCGCGTATCGTCGTTGCCACATCAAAAAAAACATACATCGTCAGTATTGCCAAGGGGACATCGATTAAAGCTAACGTTTTTTAAAATATTGCAACCGTTTTTCAACATATATAATAGACACAGTTATTTTAATATTGCCATCGAATCTAATTTAACATTTTTTTTAACATCTATAGTACTATAATAATTAAAATTCCATTCCGCTACAATCATATCCCGAACGTGATGTCGAAAATGTTAAAGGCTTACTAGACCCTGTAGTTTATGGTCTAGCCCAGACAAAAAAAAACATTTTTAATATGAATTTAGAATCTCATTAGTCCAATGAATGGTATGACTTCAATTTTCCAATGTAAAAGAGCGCATTTTCAATTTCTCTACAGATTATCTATTTTCATTACCATAGACTACTGTACCATTCTAGTAACTTGAAATATATTTATATATTGTTTTCCATTTAGTCAAAATATTATCGATATATCTAAACATTTACTTCAACAACAGGCGAAATTCGTCATAAGGAAGGTATGATTATATAGATGCATTGTGTAAGGTGTAACAGAGAAGCGTTTAACGTTTTATTTTAATCTGTCGTGTCGAAATGTCATACGAACGTGCGAAATACAGACCAAAAATAATTTTTATTGCAAAAAACAGCATTTGGAAGATGCTCTGATCGAATAGAATAGATTATACAATTTATTGTCATGATATCATATCATCGGAGTACCGAATGACGTCCATAGAGATATTATATAAAGAGCTCATGAAAGCAATAGACAACAATTGTCTATTCTGTCAAAATCATAACTTGTCATATGTCATTATTATTGCTCTCTTTGGCGACAGACGAATTCACAACAGACATCAAGCACTCTAAATATGATATCTCTACCACAGATAATATTAATACACTATCTAATCAAAAGATTGCCATATTCAAAATTATAAATAAGAAATATTTATTGCGATACGATATTGGCATAGCCGCTAAGTACGATGATTTTCCCTTTGTCTTCACATAGAGTTCAAAGTCAACACCCATATATACACACGTAGTAAGAAAATCCCGTCTTAAAGGGTACAATAGTTACTAAAATATCACCATTTCTAAAGACTAAAATAGTAAAAAGGATTACAGTAAATGCACGAAAAATAGTCACATAGTCTTATAAGTTCATATAACAATTGTATTCTAAATGAGCTTAACAACGGTTGAGTGCGGTTATTCGGTATTATTCAAGTGATTCATTATTCAGATCATTATGAATAATCACAGTAATATAACTACAATACTACGCACAGTTTCAATTCGTTCAAATTCATATTATATATTGCAAATAATATTAAAGGGGCGTTGCAATCATTGCCAATAAAAATATTGTAGAATAAAAAAGTGTTCCGGTTAATTATAAAGTTTCTTATTACTAAATAACCACACTCAAGCTTTAGAATAAATGCAAAAGACTAGCAATTGTATGTATTCATAGCACACATGTGTAGACCAGACTTAAATTAGAACCATTCGCAGTTTGTTGAAAGATAATTAACCTTGAGCAATAAGACAAAATTCATATTGACAATTAAATATCATAAAGATAGAGCAATATTTATATAATATAAAATTTAATACATCAGTGAGCGAAATTTTCTTTTCTAATTTGATCATATCAATAGGCATGCAAAAGAAAATGGGTTTTAGGCATCATCTTGCGACTCAATGTCATTTTTAGGTTAATAAAAATGTAATTAAGAATGTTATTGTATTAAATTTAAATTAATTAAAGCAAAATGTGAATAAATTAAATTAGTATTTTATTAAAACTTTATATTTACCAATTAATCGATTAGTATTTCAACAAACTGCAACGGTTTACAACAATACTTTTCCCTCCACTAAATACGTCTTAAGGGGACATGCAATTGCCATTCTTCATTATACCGCTATATAATAACATTGTGATTCCAAATGTAACATTGAATCAATTGATTAATTACTCAAAGATCGTAACTAGTCAATTTATGAGCGGAGGCGTTTAACATTTAAAACAAAAATAAGATATTTTTTTCCTGAAAACCAGCAACTCATGATAAATTTTCAAAATTTATGTGTAACATAATTGCAATAACATGTTGTAATCCGTTCCATTTAGCTCATAAATTCAGTGTTACAACCCTTAAAAGTCCAACATATTTACATGATAACAGTAATAGTCTCAAATGTATAATATTTAACTTTTAATGGGAAAAATATTTTTTTTAGACTTCAATGTTAGATAAATATATAAAAAGCTTTAGACAAACATCATCTGCAATAAACAGTGCATTTATTAAGACCTTGTGTTTTTTATATCGATTATAACATTTAGTTCAACTATCTTATACATTTAACGGGTTGTATGTAAATTTATTGGTTCAAGCTAAGTAAAACATTTGTTGTCAAATGAAGCTTACAATAGCAACAAAGTGCTTGTTGATGTTTTGTACATGTTTCTCTATTAACAGCAATATTATTGTATTTATATAGCATTAAGTTTCATTATGAATTATAAATCAAACCGCCATATTGTCAAAAACTCTGTTGGTCACCTGAAGCCGCCATTTTTAATTATATGTTGCGACAACAGGCATCAGAAAAATACAATTTTGAAGAATAGAAATATCACCTATTTCATAATTTGTACATAACTTATAAATGGTTAATTAATGTATTTGTATTTAGTGTTTTCTTTCTTCCAAATGTCAACATTTTGTGTACTAAATATACGAATTTTGTTAAAATTTTTATAAAATAGGACTAAAAATATTTTTTATCTTTAAAATGTCTACTGTGTTGGATAATTTCGTGGATTATTTTAAATGCTAACACAATAAAGACTTGTTCCTCTATACACCAATTAATACATTTTGATTGGAATAAATTTGAAATAGACCAATGTATGAAGTTGGCAATAATTTTTACATATAATGAATATTCTCAATACTAATTTTTATCAACATTTCAACATATATACCAACAACAGAATATATACACCTCTCAAAACATCTAGTTTCAACAATTTTTTATATAACCATAGACCGCTAATGTAGACATCTCCTACTAATGTTTCTTAAAACATTTTTGAATATATTTAAATGAATTTGTCGATCAAATGTTTCATATATCATAGAGATCTAACTAATTATTACTAGTAAATATAATTAAATAGTACTAAAACTAACAATGAAGTTGACTAAGACTCTACTAGACTGCTTTTAGGATTTCATTAATCTAGCTGCCTTAAAATACTGATAAAAATTAAATAACTTAAGCGTAAAGACTCAAAAAGTTTAAATGGGACAGCATAAGGCATATTTTTGCGAAATTATTTCAAGAGATCACTAAAATGGAATGCTTTTATAGTCATAATTTGATATGTAAAAAATACTTATTAAGTTGCCAAAGCAAACACTAGAATTATTATTTTTCGAGTTTATGGAATGATAAAAAAATTAAAACACCCCCAAAATAAATGTGTATAATAAATATATCCCATGCAACAAATCCCAAGTGTATATTGGTCACTAGATCAACCTAAAATTAAAAGGCAGTCAATACTTAAGAATTTTTAAGAGGCTTCATCAAGTCAATAAGATAAAAAAATGAATATTCTAAGTAATCAGGCATCTATCTATAGCAGTCTTTTATTGCTATTTGAAAAAACAAAGTGGTTAGCTAGTTGTAGAAAAAATGGATTAACGCAACGAAAGTACCAGGAGCTCATAGGTGTACAACATGATCAAACATTTTGTTGTTAAAAACCATGTATCATCAGTAAATAAATAAACCAGGCACTAGCAGTGGATATGACGTTTGAAACCACTAACGTACTAGGAGCGCACAAGGGTGTACAAGATCTGTGTGATTCAAGTAGTAGTAATAATATTAATTAATGTTTATCTTCATACATATGAAATCTATCAATATTAAAGTACCAGGCGCACATAACTTGTACGGTATTTTAAATTATACCAAAACAATTAGCAGCAGTACATAAAACATGTATATCTTACTTGTATAAAGATGAACATAAAAGTACTAGGCGCGCATAAATAACCAAATTCAGGTAACTAATTTGTTAAAGGGTGGTGCACACAATATTACTCAACACAACATAATCAAATTCAAACCCAACAGAGGTTGTATGCATACATACAAAACGAACTCAAAGTACCAGGCGCGCATAGCAGTCTAGGAGAGTCGGCAGTCTCAGGAGCGGGCTTGCGCCTGCGGGGGACGCCCCCGTCAGAAGTAGATCACCTCCTCCTCGGGGGGAGCGGCGGGGGGAGGGGCGGAGGTGGTTGCTGCGGCGGAGGGGGAGGGGGAGGCGCACGACTCGGGCGGCGTGCGCACGCGGAACTTCTCGGGCAGCTTGGGATACGTGTTTGTCCTTTCAAAAAGCAAAGAAAACAATGTTTAATAATAGACTGTTACAGACTTATTTCGTGGCCAAGGCTGTATTGGCTATTGGTTTTTGAACTAAAGGTCGTAGGTTCGAATCCAGGGGAAACCTTAACAATTAATCGTTGTTGTTCCAAGCGTCAGAAAAGGCAGATGATCTATGCGTCGGATGGGAAGGGTAAAAGTCGGTCCCGGCTGTCTACACCATCTTCATGGAAGTCACATGTCTCCCTATTAAAAAATGGTTATTCAGGTAAATCTGGGTGGTTTAGAAGCCAAACCCAAAATAAGTAAGGAAATAAGGCAAGTGAAAGACGGCTAGAAGAAGAAGAAGAATCTTTATTCTTTCCTAAACTGCTTCCGTAGCCTAGTGGTAAGAGCGTGTGCTTTAGAAACTGGAGGTCGCGGGTTCGAATGCTGCGGGGACTGAACAAAATTATTGTTTCCTAGTTGGTTGGGGCAATATGGGCCGACAACCCAATTGTCTGAAAAGTTAGATGATCCAAGCGTATGATGGGCATGTAACAAAGTAGGTCCACCCACCAACCGGCACTGGACCAGCGTTGTAGGATACGGTCCAAAACCCCCTAAAGGAGGGGTGGCCTATGTCCAGCAGTGGACTAGCACAGGCTGATGACGATCATTAAACTGCTTCCGCAGTCAAATGTTACGGCCTTGGAATTCAGATAGTGAAGGAGGTGGGTTCGAATACAGTCGCGTCTTAACAAGTCTTCATTGTCGTTTCCTAGTTAGGGCAATGCAGGCTGAATACCCGAATGCGTGCGAAGTAAGATAATGCATGCGTCGGATGTGAAAAGTTGGTCCTACGCCTTATGTCTCTCCTATCGTGTTAGTTATCTGTCCCATCTATGAGAGTGAAGGAAAAGTGATTGCACACGTGTTTCCGGGTATAAATATGCACTATAATAACTCTTGCATAGTTTGGCTGATCGTTAGTGTACATCGACGGTCGTAGTCAAAATCGTCTTGGAAATTATCATCATTATCTCCTAGAAATGCTGACCGCCTAGTAATATTTCACTGTTTATTTAAGGTATTTATTTATAAAACCCGAGCATAAAATCCGGCACTCATTTTAAACTGAATCGGCACATAATTCAGGACAAGCTATTATTCATTATCAGCCTGTGTTAGTTCACTGCTGGACATAAGCCTCCCCAAATGCACGCCTTCTCCATCAGGGGGTTTCTGGATCGTTTCCCACCACGCTGGTCCAATGCGTGTTGGTGGGTGGACCGACTTTTTACATGCCCATCCGACGCGTGGATCATCTTACTTTTCAGACAATTGTGTGATCGGCCCAAATTGTCCTAACCAACTAGGAAACAACAATGAAAATGTGTTGATGTCCCCGCAGGATTCGAACCCACGACCTCCGGTTTCTAAAGCACACGCCCATACCACAAGGCTACGGAGGCAGTCGAACCCACCTCCGATATATTAATCAAGGCTCATACCTAGAACACGGCGGTTTGCTATTCAATCTGTAATATTTGTTTACAAAATAATACAAAATAACTTTGAAATCATTTTAACATTACCTGGTGGCTTTATTGTTAAGCTGCTGCTGCGAAGGAAGCGGCGCTGGGGAACTACCGGTGCGCGTGTGGTGTATTACTAAGCCGTGAGTTTGCTGGAAGGACGAAAATATAATTAATAATCAAATAATACTCTATTTAATATAGATGTAGTTCGCAGCCAGACGATAAAAAGGCAAGGAAAAAAAACTATAAATTATAATATAAATATTTAAAGCGACGTTATCTCATGAAAATTATATGTGTAAGAAATACGATGTCTTTTGGTTACTATAAACATATACATACATTTTTGAATGACAATGAATGGTGACGTGACAACGTCTTATAAATTGGTTCAAGATAGAGAGGCACTCTCGAAAACTGTGCCACAGCGCCGCTCGCGTAACGCTCTTCATAAGCAACCATAAGAGAAAGTGGGAGGCAAGCGTGTCTCTTACTCGTTAGCAGTTGGCCCGCTTAAGTGAAAAAGAGGCAGAGAGAAAGAGAAAGAGGGTCGATCCTGCTTCCAACAATAAAAATGAATATTCACATTAAAATAATTCTACCATTAGAAGACGTTGTCACGTTCAACTTTTGCCCTTATACCGATTTTACAGGCAACCAATTGTTTTAGGCAATTTTTTAATCACTAATAGTGAAAAGAGTGCGAAGCAAAGCTAGAATAAACGAAATCTAAAACGCATAATTAGTTTTAACAGTGTTATACGAATAAACATTATGTAACAATATTTTATTAATACATCTTGTATTTAAACTCATGGGAAAAAGAGAGCGAGAGATGGAAAAACATAAAAAGAATGTACATTTTTTTGTCCCTTTTTCTCCTGATCTTTAGTGCAGAAAATTAATATAAAATGTTTTAATTAATAATGAATGCGTCGGATGGGCATGTAAAAGTCGGTCCACCCACCAACCCGCATTGGACCAGCGTGGTGGGATACGGTCCAAAAATCCCTAAAGGATAGGGTGTATTAGGGAGGCCTATGTCCAGCAGGGACTATCAAAGGCTGATGATGATAATAATGAAAGCAGTTGTTTAAGTTGTACTGGTTTAGTAATGTTGTTAAGTAATGGCAGTCCGGGCACAGAAATGGGGTCTTGTATATAACAGAACTCAATATAACAAATACGTTTAGTGTTGTACAAAAAGAAAGTAATTTAGTGACAATTAAGACGGCAAACATATGAATAAGTCGAGTTGCAAACTCGGTAAAAACCTTATGAGATTATTACCCAATTTATAAATTATTAATTATATATTGGAAAGGGTGAAAAATAAGCTGCCAACTGAAATAACCACTGAAATTTGCTTCAACAATCTATAATATCAAACTATATAGAAGCCAAGGTGTGGGCTGGATGAGATAAGTCAAAGATCGGTGGCGTGCATTAGGGAGGCCTATGTCCACTAGGGGACTATTATAGGCTGATGATGATGATAGAAATCAAACCTTTGGGCACTCTCATCGAAGCCTCTTACTCAAGCGCTATAGGATTTTGGGTTTATGCTACGGATGTTATGTTGCCCTGGTATATATCATCATACATCATCAGCCTGTGATAGTCCACTGCTGGACATAGGCCTCCCCTAATACACCCCTATCCATTAGATGCGGATTGGTGGTATAACTGGTATAACTGATGGATTTTACCATATTTTAAAAATATTTTTATTTTTATTATGCTTCGGTTTCATAGACAAAGATAGCTTCCACTACGCCAAAATATCTTTTGTTCACCAACATTAAAGCATTAAATAACGTTTTTTATACAAAGAAAAACTCAATTTAAGCCAGCATAGAAACCTCAGTGTTATTATCGTTGTGTTCGTTTAAAATACTTGTTTAAGTGACTTGAAAAAATTTTGTAAAGAATTACTTACGAAGTCCAAAGTTAATAAAGATATAATATTATATGCTACACATCGAAAGCACAACAGACAAAATGGTTGTAAGTGTCACCAATAAAGAAGAGAAAATATTGCTTTAACGACAAAAAAAAACAAAGCTTTAGATAAAATTAAATTATTTTTCGCCCGAATAAATTGTATGAGATTAATGCTTACAGATTAAAGTCGCGTACGTCGGTTGAGTTACATTAAAAAATTATTTTGGATGTCAACATCATATTTAGTCACAAAATCACCCTATTATAGAATAAAGATAATTATAAAACTAATGTAGGTATGTACAAGTAATATTATTGTAGAATTTAAATAATTTATAAAACTTATGTATTTATGTACATGTAGACTTTAATGTACGACAAATTAAGTTATTAAAGTTATTATCATATTTAATTTATATTTGTTATACGAGAATTTAATAAGTGACAAGGGATGTGGAAACATGGAAAGTATGTTAAACTAAATAAAGTCAATAAAATTCGTACAGTATTATCTTTTTGAAAGTGTTGTATAATAAAAAAAAGCTTTTGATTGTTTGGTTGCCAACAGTCAGCACTTATTCCTGGAATGACAAGGTATTCCTCCAAATGGTAAACCAATGTTAAAGTCACTCTCAGTATTAATAAAAAAATACAATAAATATTAATAATTGATTATCTTCATTTCATATATGCTTACAGATTACGCGTATTATAATATATTTAATTATATAATAACTGCCTCCGTAGCCTAGTGGTATGGGCGTGTGTTTTAGAAACGGAGGTCGTGGGTTGGAATCCTGCGGGGACTCAACAAATTATCATTTTTGTTTCCTAGTTGGTTAGGCAATTTGGCCGATCACCCAATTGTCTGAAAAGTCAAGATGATCCATCGTCGGATGGGCATGTAAAGTCGGTCCACCCACCAACCCGCATTGGACCAGCGTGGTGGGATGTCAACTAGGTATCCATGTGAGGGAGGCCTATGTCCAGCAGTGGCCTATCACAGGCTGATGATGATGATGATAATATATTTTTTAATATAAACATTTATGTGGTAAGAAATTAATATCCTTCGGGAAAACTAGGATCTTTATCGATTACGTTCCTACAAAATCAATTGGTGACATTTTCATATCAATTAATATGATGAAACTTATTGTTTAGTGTCAAATTCCATAATTAACAATGTCATTGTATAATATAGAGTTGTATAGGTACTGAAGCTATTTGAGAGAGCACGTTAAATACGATTTTTTTCAAATAATTACGAAGGGCAATCTTTTCTCACTATACCTATACCTTTAATGTTTAATTCACAACCAATATTAACACTGGCAATGTAATAAAACCTAACATAATTTATTCAGGCGAAACAACAAATCGGTGCCTCAAAGCCTAGGTACACATCACACAATTACTTTGCACATACTTCTACATAACAACCACAATAATTACTTACACGAACTAACAATTAATCGAAGTTAAAATACATTCGGATACTCGGCATCCTGTAAAGACAACCATTTGATCTGTTGCAGAAAATTTAACGATCATATAAATTTATTAAGTTTACTTAATAATAATAGGGTGATTGAAGTAAAGAAATGGCCCAAATAAACCTAAATTTTTATTTAAAATTTTTGAATCTAATAAATAAACATAATTATGTGATTTTTTTAATAGAGGATTTTAATATAAAAAGTGATAATTTTTTTATAAATTAAAAAATCGACTGATAATAAGTATAATAGATGAAAAAATAGTACCTGTAGTATAGCAATACTGGACGAAATATTATTTAAAGACATGATTCCACTATCTTTTCATGGATTTGTATTCAATGTAAAAAAAATGTATGACACCAGCAACAGTGAAATTGAAATTACTATATGATAATGATAACTAAATGACTATATGATAATGATGATGATATAATATCAAACTATAGAAAATGATAACTATGAATGAATAGTAAAATGCGACAATATTGGCTACATCATATTTGAGCCCTTTCAACCATTTATTTTTGGTATATCATATTCGACAAAATCATTTGTAATTGTTATTAGTTTTATTCTTTAGAATGCATTTAAAATACACTCGCGTACTGAGTTTTGTTTCTATTTATTACGAGCTAACTGCCTCCGTAGCCTAGTAAGGGCGTGTGCTTTAGAAACCGGAGGTCGTGGGTTCGAATTCTGCGGAGAAACAACTTTGTTTTCAGGTTGGTTAGGGCAATTTGGGCCGATCATCCAATTGTCTGAAAAGTACGATGATCCATGCGTGTGAAAAGTGGGTCCACCCACCAATTCGCGTTAGACCAGCGTGGTGGGATTCGGTCCAAAAACCCCCTAACGGAGAAGGCGTACATTAGGGGCGGGCCTATGTACAGCAGTGGACTAACACAGGCTGATGATGATTATTCCGACTCTAAATTGACTTAACTATGGGGGCGTTGCTTTTATCAACTCTTTTCTAACTCATTTATATACAAACAACTTATTTAGAACTCTATCACTATGTTTATAAGTATCAAAATGGCTCACCTCGCTCGGCGATTCGTGCAGTCTGTGGTATCCGGGCGGCGGTTGCTGATTTTTACCGCTGGCCAGCTTCAAAGGAAGCTGCTGTTTCACCATTTGCTGAGAACAACAGAAATATATCAAGAGATAATATATTTGATAAAAAATAGATGTATTTCTATCCAAGCGTTCTATACTCTTGTTTATGGGCGTTTCTTGGCTATGGGCGAAACGAAGGAAAGATTTTCAAAACACGTTTTACATTTTCGATTTAGAAAAAAACTGAAAACAATTTACTCATTAGTGAAGTGCTCATGATTTGTTAAACATTTGTAGTCTTGCGGTTTTCAAAGCGTTTACTGTCAAAACCAACTAAAATAAGGCTCTGTGAATAGCTCGCGTTAAAATTTAGTTATTTACTCTATTATCATCATCATATCATGTATAGTCACGCTGACATAGGCCTCCTAACTAAACTATCCATTAGAGCCTGTTTGGAATACCACTTTGCGTTTCAAATGGCTTAGGTGTGATCCACTATTATCATCATGCTCATCCACGTATGATCATCTTGACTTTGCTCTCGAACAATTGGGATCAGCCCGAATTGTCCTAACCAACTAGAAAACAACTTAGAAAAGTAGTGGTTGAGTAGTATGTCCGCGATTCGAACCCACGACCTCCGGTTTCTAAAGCACACGCCCGTACCACTAGGCTACGGAGGCAGATAATATATTTAAAGTCACTCTATAGTTAAACCAAATTAGACTGAAATAGATGTAGACAAACTCGAAATAGATGAACCCATAGCAACGGAGTGGCATCATATCTGTTGTTATCAGTCGACTGTAACTTAATGATTATCATCTTGGCGACATTTAATCAATAAGAACGCTATAAATGATGACATGTTGTCATGTCTTTACAAATGTAACAAAGTTTCTGCTTTCCACTTTCATCCATTACTTTATGAGAAGTAAATGAACTTTATACATTATATTAAAAAAAAAAGTAACAGTTGTTGTTCATACGCGTGGTGAAATATATATAAAAAAGTCTATTAGATTTTTTTTCATCCAGTTCCTATGTTACTCCTACCTACATCAGCTAACATTTAATAAATTTTCCGTCAAAATCTGAACCAGCTATTCTAGAGATGTCAGAATTTAAAAAAAAATGTTAAATACAACGGTTATATATCACAACGCACTCACTTAAAAACGGTTATGTTAACGTTATAACAGACACTCCATTTTTTATATATATATAACAACACAACACAAGTACTGGACAAACTCTACATTTGTTTAGAAAGAAGAATAACAACATACAGAAATCGCTGGTGCCCTTACTGTCGCCTTGCTCTCGTTCTGAGCTGATAGAAGCTGCGGCGGAGGGAGGGCCACTCCGCGGACGCTGCAGGCAGAAGTGGAGGACTCTGATCCAGTGGATCCCCTGTTGCCTGGAAAAGAATGTGAATAGTGAAGATTAGAAGAATAATAGGTGAATAGGTGAAAAGATTAAGAAGAACAGATGAATGGGTTAGGAGATTAAGAAGAATAGTTAAACAGGTGAAAAGATTAAGAAGAATAGATGAATGGGTTAGGAGATTAAGAAGAATAGTTGAACAGGTGAAAAGATTAAGAAGAATAGATGAATGGGTTAGGAGATTAAGAAGAATAGTGAATAGGTTAAAGATTCAAGAAATAGAATGAATAGTAAGATTAAGAAGAATAATTAATAGTAAGAGGTTCAGAAGATTAGGCATGAATAGATAAGAGGGTTCGAAAGATCAGGTGAATACGTAAGAAGGTTCCAAAAGATTAGGTCAATACAAAAGAAGGTTCGAAAGATTAGGTGAATACGTAAGAAGGTTCGAAAGATTAGGTGAATACGTAAGAAGGTTCGAAAGATTAGGTGAATACGTAAGAAGGTTCGAAAGATTAGGTGAATACGTAAGAAGGTTCGAAAGATTAGGTGAATACGTAAGAAGGTTCGAAAGATTAGGTGAATACGTAAGAAGGTTCGAAAGATTAGGTGACTGGGTACAAAGGTAACAATAGAATGACTCACTGCGCCATTTAGGCTCCTTGCGTCTAGTTACATCGGCAACGCTCGAATCGGGTGACAGAGTTCCGACACTCGCAATCTCCTCTTGGGAACCGCCTGTGAGCAATTGTGAAATTGTCTTTGTGTGTTGTGGTGAAATTGAGTAAGGCTCTAATAAAACCCGTGTAAAACCTTAAAATGCAGGAAGTGGGAAGAACCTTAGTCTTTATATGAATGATAAAATATAACACGTACAGCCTAGTGTTAATATAGTCACACCAGTATGTTTCAATGTCAAAGTCAAATATCTTTATTAAATTTTTAATGATTGTCAAAGAAACGGTTTGGAAATGAAAGCCTCTGACCAAACCAGCGGGCCTTTTTTTTTTTTCCGATCAGTATTACAAAATTTTTCATACATTATATTTTAACAATTATAAATAGCCTAGAGCGAGCTGTTCATTACCAGGATGTGTAATCTATCAAGTAGTCACTACAACAATAATATCCTGTAACACACAAACGTTCCTTTACAACTTTTTTAGATTCATTCACAGATAATAGCTTGGAAGTTTTCTGGATTAAATATTCAAACGCGTCATATATTATAGTATTCTTGCAGCTTTCGCTACCTAACCTTTGATTTGACATTATATAATTGTCTCTAATTAAGAAATAAGGGTTTTATCAAACATCATCATCGTCGTCATCATCATCGTCAGCCGTGTTAGTCCACTGCTGGACATAGGCCTTCCCGATAGCACGCCCTCTCCATTAGGGGGTTTTTTACCGTATCCCATCACGCTGTTTCAATACGGGTGAATCGGATTTCTACATACCCATCCAATGCATGGATCATCTTACTTTTCAGACAATTGGGTGATCGGCCCAAATTGCCCTAGCCAACTAGGAAACAACAATGAAAACTTATTCAGTCCCCGCAGGATTCGAACCCACGACCTCCCGTTTCTAAAGCACACGCCCATACCATTAGGCAACGGAGGCAGTTAACAGCAAACGATCAATGGAAGAAATTACAAAATTTTACGCGTAAGCCTTAACTTGTCAACTATTACCGTTTAAAATTTTTAGAGCTTTAATGAATTTAGATAGATTTTTTTCAATTACCGTGCTGTTGTAGCCTCTCCAGACGACGATACAACCTCTCCCTTTGTTGCTCCACATCTTTCTGTTGCTCCTCCAGCTCTTGTCGTGCCGCTTGCAATTGGCGTCGTTCTATTGGAGCGACATGTATGAGATTAGAATAAAAAGTAGTAATTTTCTAATAATTGCATTGTGCGTTACTTTAATGAGTGATAAATTTTTTATTGTTTCATTATAGCACCATGGTTTTATCCTCCTTTTACAAGGTTGCAACTACTTTTTAACCGCCCATTCGACGCATGATCCGTGCGTCTTGCTTTGCAGACAATTGGATGATCGACCCAAATTGTCCTAACCAACTAGGACAAAACTTAGAAAAGTAGGTGATTCCCCGCTGGATTCGAACCCCCGACCTGCGGTTTCTAAAGCACAAGACCATAACACTAAGCTATGGAGGCAGTTAATAAAACATGGTGGTGGTCATTACTGATATTCCGTTTCCGTTCCTCTTAGCGGTCAATTTGTTAATTACGATGAAAATAACAAAAAATGTCAGGGTCTGCTGGTCTATATATATAAAATAAATTCCGACCTATTTCACGATTGACTCATGGCGATATCTATGGAACCATAAGGCGTAGCGACTTGAAGTTCGGTAGGAATATTCCTTTCGCCGAGTAGAGGTCAGCTAAGAACGGATTTTACGAAATTCCACCCACAAGGGGGGTTGGGGGGTTCATCATCATCATCAGCCTGTGATAATTCACTGCTGACATAGGCCTCCCCTAATACACCCCTATCTATTAGGGGGTTTGGACCGTATCCCACCACGGTGGTCCAATGCGGGTTGGTGGGTAGATCAACTTTTTACATGCCCATGGAAACAACAATGAAAATTTAATGAGTCGCCGCAGGATTCCAACCCACGACCTCCGGTTTCCAAAGCTCACGCCCATACCGCTAGGCTACGAAGGCTGGCAAGTGTTACATATAAACGCACCGTCCTCGAGCGCCGCCCTGTCGGCCCCCCTGCGCGCCTCCCACGCCGCCCGCTCGGCCGTGAGCCGCGCCTGCGCGTGCCGCAGCTCCTCCAGCTGCGCGTCGTGAGTGCGCGCCGCGCTGCCGCCGCTCGAGCGCCACGCGCACACCTGCGCCTCGAGGCTGCCCGAGGCGGAGTGAGCAGTGACACGTGAGATGGGTGTTGCATTTTTCTTTTTTTTTTTTATGTGTAGTGTTTTGGCCGTTAGCGGCCAGTGTTTTTGGGTGTTATTATTGTTTTTTATAAAGCAGTGCAGTGGCTAGAGTTTTTTTTTATATACAAAATAATTAACCCGACATGAACATCCAGTAATACCTTTCCAAAAATACATTTACAGCTTTTAGAAAACCTGGAATATCACCTTTAAAAATTGTTTATAAAAAGGCTCGGGTGGGGTTGTTGTTGAGGCTTGGGGTGGGTTTTACTTTAATTATTGGCGTGAAGGTATAGAAAACTAAGATTACTCTAGAAATACATCTTACTGCGTGTGCACGCGTGATTTTGAATTGTTAAGAGCGCTTTCCTTTTTACATACATTAACATACGTCCTTATTTAAGCAACCTCTAATTTCTTACTGGCTATAAAATAAATATACTTATAACAGACCTAAAGAAAATCGCCAATTTACGAAACAAAGTGAAATATCAAACAAAAGACGTTTGGCGATATTACCTAACCAGAGTATTTAAAATTATTTATTATTATTCGTTACAGCCTCGTTAAACTTAAAACATAAAATTTTGTTTATATAAAAATCTAGGTCTTATTTAGACCTGGATTATCAATTAATCAGTCAAAGACATAGAGCGAATAATCACCTATGAATAGTAGTGAGCTGTTGCCAAACGATACAAGTCAGCGTATATATAGCGTGTTGCAATTTCAACGCCGCGTCGCCCCCAAGCTGTTCCAAGAGGCGTGACTCCACTGGCTCACTGGCTTGGGCCGCTGGCTCGCCCTCGGCTGGCTCGGCCGCTGGCTCGGTCGGGGTGTCCGTGGACAGTCTGACGGCTACACCTTGAACGGACATTTTATGTTACACAGAATTGGCTGTATGATAGTCGTTAATATTTATTTTATTTCTTCGAGTAAGGATTTGGTTGTACCAGGAGAACATAAATAGTTCCACTTTCATATTCTGGTATTATTAAAAACTAGAGGGTCTCGGATCAATCAAATGTTCGGATTACTGTATAAGGAAAGAAATCCTTGCTTAAAAATCAATCAAATTATCATATCTTTGGCAGATATGCAATTTTCTGTTAGAATCAAATAGATGAATTAATCTAGTTCAACAGTTATTAGGAGTTGCTGACTCTATTTCCTAGAAACTTCTAATGTATTACTACTTTATATATTATGTGCTGCAGCGAAGTGTGTCAGTTAAGCGAGATTAGTATTTAGTGCTAGTAGAGTAACTAGAGCACATGCACATGTCGCACACAACAATTGTCTATGATTCATCATCATCTTCCTTTGATAGTCCACTGCTCGACATAGGCCTCCTCAATGCTCCCTAATTTCAGCACATGGTGATCAGCCTAACCTATCTGTGATTAGTCCAAAGTAAATACTTAAAAATTTAGGATCTTATCAGGAGATCCTTAACATCTTCGAGTCTTCTGCACTACGATTTAAAACATCAAAGGGTTCGGCAAACTACTAGAAGCACATAAATGCAAAAACACCTATCCCTACTTTGAACAATGTTACGACAAGGGGGTTTAATACTAGCCAAATACCAGAAGCACATAAGTTGCCAAATGACATATCTGCACTTTGAACAATAATCACAACAAAGAATTGTAAACACAAGTAAATTACGAGAACATAAGTTCAATATCACTTTAGTTTAAATAGAAAACACAAAAAGGTTGAGCATCTAGCAAACCTACTGATAAACATAATGCATACACATATCTGCACTTTGAACAATATTCACTACAAATACTTATAGCACTATCATAGTAACAGGAGAAAACAAGTGAATTACACCTATCTTTATTTTAAATAGTAATCACAACAAAGATTTGTAATACTAGCAAAGTACCAGAAGAACACAAGTTCAATCTACACTTTACTTTAAATAGTAATCACAACAAATATATAAAGTAGTAGCAAAGTACCAGGAGCACATAACTGCACCAACACCTATCCTCTACTTTAAACAATAATCACAACAAAGACTTAAAGTACTAGCAAAGTACCAGGAGCACATACTGCGAAATCACCTATCTGCACTTTGAACAATAATCACAACAAAGACAAAGTACTAGCAAAGTACCAGGAGCACATAACCGTCCACTCACCCCTGTGCCGCGCCGCGTCGAAGCGGCGAAGGTGTCCGCGCGGCGTGGCAGCGCGGGACTCTGGTACGCGACCGAGTGCCTCTCGCCCGCCGAGCTGGTGCTGCGGCCGAGCGACACGCCGCCGCTCCAAGTGGCGCTCGACACCTCCAGGGCGTCCTGGGGAGAGAGTTTGAGATTAAACTACGTGTTAACCGTAGCCGAGCGAAGCTTTAGTTGGTAGGTCCCCTTTTTACAGGAGACCGTCTAGGTACCATCGCGGTGCCTATTTCTGCCGCGAAGCAGTAGTGTGAAACCACTGGTGTAATCTGGTTTAAAGGCACCGTAGCTAGCGTATTTACTGGGTAAACGAGATTTAACACCCTACGTCTCACGGTAGGCAGCATGTTGGCAATACCACTGGTATTGCCAATGTCTATGGGCGTCAGTGACCATTTCCTTTCAGGTGGCCCGACTGCTGGTCTGCCTGCGTATGCAATGAACAAAAAAAGTTATATGTTAACAAGTTCTTTGTTTATTAAAGAATTGTTCTTGGCCCGCGATAAAAAAAGATGTTTTTTGTCTTACTTTAAATAGAATAAGATATTTGTTTAATTCGAATGTTTGTCACCTAAACGCATGTCTTAGTTAGTAACATAAAGATGTTATTTTACAAGTTAATTATTAAGTTTTATGCTAGCTTTATTATATTGCTGTTAAACGGATGCTTTAATCCAAATACAGATTAGTCAGCCAAAGAGGCATTCGTATGACCAAAGTACAATATCATATAATTGTTCAAAGAGCGTGACGACACATTCCAGCACCATTATATTATTAGGTTCTGGTACAAGTAACGTTATATTCCACATATCATCATCATCATCAGCCTGTATCAGTCCACTGCTGGACAAAGGCCTCCCCTAACGTCACACTACCGCTTCCGATCTCCGGCTATTCTCATCCAGCCCTTACCAGCCACTTTACGAATATCGTGCCATCTTGCCGCAGGGCGTCCCACACACGTACAGCATACATACAAGTAGTAATACAGCAGACGAGATATAACATACCTTGACAACTCTGCAGACCTCCTGCCAAAGGGCGTGCGTGTCCGGAGTGGGGGCGGCCAACCTCACGTAGTCCGGGAACACCAATCCACCGGGAAACACCGCTGCCACGCCTTAAAAAAAGCAATTACCGATGAAATAATAACATACATGGCCATTTTCAGATTCATTATAAGGTCGGCTTCTAAACTATTCAGTATTAATCATCATCATCATAATCAGTCCGTGATAGTCCACTGCTGGACCGCTGTCCACATGGGCTTCCCCTAATATACATCTATCCATTAGAGAGGTTTGGACCGTATCCTACCACGCTGGTTTAATGGGGGTTGGTGGGTGGACTGACTTTTACATGGACCATCTTACTTTTAAGGCAATTGGGTGATCGGCCCAAATTGCCCTAACCAACTAAGAAACAGCAATAAAAAGTTTGTAGAGTCCCCGCAGTATTCGAAACCACGACCTCCGTTTTTAAAGCACACGCCCTCACCACTAGGTTACTGAGGCAGTTCGGTATTAATATTACCTGAATATTAACACATTTACAAATTATACATACCTACACAATAAATAAGATATAAGGTTTTTATGTATTGATTAAACATCACTATACTAAATAATAACATTTATAAGCATTAGCGTCCATTGATAACTATTGCCGACTGGGACTGACTTATTACATATCAAAGTGGTTGCCTCTTTGTTACAAACAATTGGATGATCGGCTAACATAACTTTATTTAAACAAGTTCCTAGTGTTATTTAACTCTAGTATAAATTAATCAATATACCAGAGCGATGACAGGGGTCGAATTGAGCCCCTAGAGCTACCAAGATCTTTCATGCATAATAGTATAAGAATGTACAATAAATTAAATGACTGTCAAATGCAATTGAATGATACGAGCTTTCGTAAAGTTGTCAAAACAACGCTCACAGAAAAAGCCTACAACTCTGTTATAAATTATAATGAGGACCAAGATGTGTGGAAGTAGTTTATATTCCGCACTTGCAAATTCTCTGGTAAGTTAAAAAAAATGTGTATTGGTCATAATTATTTCTATTGCTTCCGCGAATATTATACATTATTAAATAAAATTACTTTACGGATTTTATCGCGAACACTTTCCACCGGCCCAGTCTACCCCTGTGACCACGGCCGCTGGAAAGGTTCGAAACGTCGGAACTTAAAATGTAAAATAAACGCGATAAAATCCGTAAAGTAATTTTATTTAGTAATGTATTGGTCAAATTTTGTAAAGGCTAATATTGAATTTATTCTTCTCTGAACGGGTCTGAGTTTGTGAACCGGTGGTAAATGGTAAAAGTTTAGACACTCAAAAGTCCTCAGTAGAGCCTAAATTGAATAAATAATTTTGACCTTGACTTTGATAAACGTAATAACGGTGTTTTAACGCTGCATGCCACTAGGTGAAAATCCTGCTCGAATTCAATCAAATCTTAAACTTGACTTACCAGTATGTGGCACGTCTAAAGTGGAAGAACCGGTGTGTCCAACCATCTTCATATGCAAAGCCATCTTCTCTTCGAGCAGTACTGCATTCTCTCTATCCTTCAATCGCAATGCCTCTGAAATAATAAAACGAATATAAAAAATACACAGAAAAGTATATAAATACAATAGTATCAGTTAGACAGAGTATTATAGTTTTATATGCATATTGGAAGAGACAAAAGTTATAAACGAGTATGAGTATTAGATAAGAGATAACTGGAGTGCCGGGGTTGAAGAATTTCGTTAACAAAATCTTAATTCAGTACAAATACTTTACAAAATATTGACAATCCATGCATTCAAGAGGAGTGTATAGAACCACAGATTTTGAAATTGGTAAATCATTTAATAATAACATTGAAGTAAGTCATAAAACCATAAATTTATGTAACAAATAATGTTTTCAATTAGTTATTTCTTTCAGCCAACATTGGTTTATACTTTGATTGTTACAGCTAGTGAAAAAGATGTCAATTGCTGATCGAACAATCTACTAAAACGCCATTGATATGACATTAAAAAGGTTACTTTGTTTGAAAATAATCTATAGTGTAAATGTTAATCTGACACATATTGCAGTTCAAACGTTTTTATATCGTTTTTAAATTTGCACTAATAATATGGCAGTAAGCTAGAAAAAGTTGTAAGCTGTAAATAATTTATTATTAGCATAAAAGGTCTGTTGTATCACTTATAATTAATGACAACATTTTATTTAAAAAGAAAAGGAGTTATATACAACAGTGTACAATTATAAAATTATCTGTAATATTGTTATATTATCTGTAATTATAACAAAAACATGCTTTCATGCAATCGATTATAAATAATTTAATTACAATGATAATTTCATTTATATATCACCTTCTATATGGCACCACGGTGTTTCATCTGATGAAAAAATATAAATATATTCCCATTTTTGTATGCTTTAAGCTTATTATAAATTTAAGGAAATTATATCTTTCTTTATAGTATTGTAACCGATAAAACATTTGTATTTAATTATATGCAGCAATGGTTCAAGTTCTAAACTTAATCATTTAGCTTTAATTGTTGAAGCTAACTGAATTTTTAAGAGTTTATGATGTACCCAAAATATAGAAGAAATGACAAATACATAAACAAAGAAGTGCGGGTATTATATATAGTTTTTTTGTCTCACAAGGCGGCAAGGTTGTGACTTTCACTTAATTAAAAGTCTTTAATGATAAATGTTATAAAAATTAATTGATGTCACAATATTTAAATAAAAATAACGCCTCTTTAAGCATACATTAAGCATTTCCTCACATTTATAACTATGTCATCATCATCATCCACATAGGCCTCCCCTAATACACCCCTATCCATTAGGGGGTGTGGACCGTATCCCACCACGCTGGTCCAATGCGGGTTGGTGGGTGGACCGACTTTTTACATGCCCATCCGACGCATGGATCATCATACAACTATGTAGTGAAAACTAAAAGAAATATAGTGTTAAAATTTTTTCGGGTGCATACCACAAAGTATTGATCACATATCGTTACCGATAAAAAATGAAACTGTTGTAATAACAATTAAGACTATATAAGAAATGAGCCGAAAGTTCCATCACCATTATACCGACAATATAAATATTCCCATAAATACATCCAAATATAGAACACCACTAATTAAGCCCACTTTAATGGATTTATATTGCATATTCTTTATATTTTATTCCAGACATTTCGGACCCTCTTCAACATCCATGATAACGGGCTAACCAATTAAAAAAATCATATAGCGGCTAGTTGGCCTTTAGCACCAGCATGTGATTCAATTATCATCATCAGCCTTTGACAGTCCGTAGTGGACATTCCTTCCCTAATACACCCCTATCCATTAGGGGGTTTTAGGCTGCATCCCATCACGCTGGTCCAATGCGGGTTGGTGGGTGGACCGACTTTTTACATGCCCATCCAACGCAAGAGACTTTTTCTTCAATAGAAGGATTTTTGACGTACTTTTAAATCATCATCATAATCCTGCGTAAGTCCACTGTTAGACATAAGAATCACCTTCTTCATTAGGGGGTTTATGGATCACATCCCACCACGTTGGATTAATCTGAGTTGGTGGGTGGACCTACTTTTTCTACCCAACCGACACATGGATCATCTTACTTTTCAGACAATTGGGTGATCGGCCCAAATTGCCCTAGCCAACTAGGAAACAACAATGAAAATTTGTTAAGTCCCCGCAGGATTCGAACCGACGAGCTCCGGTTTCTAAGGCACGTTTTTTTTACATAAACAGAAATTAAAAAATATCCAAATTTTAATAGAGAGGATGGTTGGTCTTTGCCACTTTCATGGGATAAAATATTTTAAAAATTAAATCCAAAGATACAAAAACTACAAAGCCACAGGGCAACGTAAGTGCTTTTTGTCAAAACAATGTTCAAAATTAAGAAAATGAAAGATATGTCAATTTTAAATAAAAACTCTGACGGTTATTCCAAAACATTGGGATACATACAGACTGAGATATACCAACATAGTCTGCCTGCGATCATGGACGCTGGAAAGAATCCGAAACGTCGGGAATAAATATACATAAGCGACGCGAAAAATCCGTAAACTAGAGGATTTGACATGTGTAAAATGATGTGTCAAATTTTAAATAAAAACTGACTGAGTTATTCTTAGTGCGCCCATACTTGAGAAGAGAATACTTAAGAGTTCGAAACGTCGGGAATACAAAATATAAAAAAATTCACTGAAAAAAACATAAATGAAAGAAAAATAATTAAATCTCACCAGTAATCAGTCTTATATTTTCGTGGCGTGCCTCCAGCTGGCGTTGTCTCTCTTCGGCCGAGTTGGCTTGGGCGCCCGCCTCTGACTCCTCCACTTCTTCCGGACAGCTTTGTACCGCGGCTCTGTTAACAAATATCATTAAATATTGTTTGTCAATACATTATTATTCATTTATACTTATCTATATATAAAAGGCAGATTTAATGCCTGAGGTATTATCTACCAGTCAACCTTCAAGTAGTTCGGCCTTTAGAGAAAGCGACATGGAGATTAGAGGTAGATATTAAGAAACAAGTAAATTGAAAATAAATTATATAAATGCAATGTGTAAACATAAATGTAAATGACGCATAAAGAATATTATAATTATTATCTTCATGATATTTAAAAAGAAATATCACTAGTTTGCAGAAGTCATTCATTCATTCATTATCAGCCTATGTTAGTCCACTAATGGACATAGGCCTCCCCTAATACACCCCTATCCATTAGGGGGTTTTGGACCGTATCCCACCACGCTGGTCCAATGCGGGCTGGTGGGTGGACCGACTTTTTACATATCCGTCCGAAACATGACACATTCAATCCCACAACCTCCGTTTGTAAAGAACACGCCCTTATCGCGTTAAGTGATCCTATAAGCCCATTAAAGTACAAGACATTACATTTAGTTACATATGTAGATATAATTATATAAATTCTTATAAATGATAACAAATATTATCCTCCCAAACTGAACAAAGATCAATGCATTACAATTCACAAAGCATCTCATCATACATAAATATGAGAAACGATTTTCCTTCGTATTTTTTGGTGAAGCTCATATTTATCGTGCTCTCTCAATCAGCTTCAGTACCAATACCTCTAAATTATACAATGACATTATTAATTAGGACTTTGACACTGAACAATAAAGTTTCATATTGATACATACAAAAATGTGACACATGTAATACAATCATTCATTAACAGTTTGAGTGACATCATGTTCCGATAAAGATCCTAGTTTCACCAAAGGAAGTTAGTTTCTCACTCCATCTATAACTAGTAACAATAAAAATCATATTTTTCTCAGCAATAAATACCTTATAGACTGTATCCAGGAAGCGATATCCTTGGGCCTGTGCACCCTCAGCTCGAACATTTCAGGCTCAGCGGCCGCTGCAGATCAGATACAATCCTCTCCCTTCTGCACCGGCCTTTTCACGAACTAGGAGCTTCCATAGCGATACTACACCGGTCTGGGTTAAAGAATCAAACAAAAATTCAATTAAAAAAAACATCAATATAAAGGATAATAATAAAGTAAGACGATCAATGCGTCGGATGGGCATGTTAAAAGTCGGTTCACCCACCATAAACCCCTAATGGAGAAGTGGAGGCCTATGTCCAGCTGTGGACTTACACAGGCTGATGATGATGACATTTAAATATAAAAAAACGTACGTTTTTAATTTTTTGGATTGATTTAAACAGATTTAACTACATAAAAAATTATACGCAGAGAATGTGGAATTTCAATTTTATAACTTAAAAGGTGCAATGGATGGTTTGAATTTTAGTTAATTTGAGAGCATTGATGTCTTATACCGATTAAAAATAATGATGTTCCAAAAAGTTTATTTTATATCAGTTAATATGTTTTAGTATAAGTTAGTTTACTTTAGTATAAATTTTATGACAAATGACTGTAACCTTGTCAATGAAACCTGTTTTGAAGATTAGCTAAGAAAAAGGTAAGTTTTGTTTTTGTTTGGTACCATCCTATACTATACCTTCGATTTATAATAATACATTTGTATTAAAAACCTAATTTCTAAAGTTATAATTGACTTTCGTAATATTTTGATTGAATCAAAATTGATAAACAATATCTAGCTACTATTGCTTTGAATGCTAAATCTTACATTAATCCGTCACAGACACTATACTTCAAATACAAGTATCGATTAAGCAAACGGTTCAAAGTAAAACCGACCTTATTTTCAGGTGTGAAGAACGTATATTTGTTGTTGTTGTCGTGCAGGAAGAACAACACGTCGGTCAACACTATCACAAGCAGAGTCTGCATTTTGCTGCGTCCCTGCATGAGAGTGGCCACCCCTTCGAATCTGAAACGAGCATAATGATTATTGAAAGCTTAATAAAATATTTGGATAGAGTTTTATATTTATATATATATATATATATATATATAACTGCCTCGTAGCCTAGTGGTATAGGCGTGTGCTTTAGAATCCGGAGGTCTGGGTTAATCTGCGGACTCAACAATTTTCATTGTTGTTTCTAGTTGGTTAGGGCAATTTGGGCCTGATCACCCATTTGTCTGAAAAGTAAGATGATCCATGTCGTCGAATGGCATGTAAAGTCGTCACATTTTCACATTTAGTTAACTGACAGTTACGCCAGAGGGTGTTGGTTCAATCGCACGAGTAGTACAATATTATGTGATGAACTAGTATTTTCCAGTTTCTGGGTAAAGAAAATCTATGTATTTTCAGTCGTTTAGTTTCGATATTATAAGCTTTCGTTTGAGAAATATATTATTATTATACGGTATCGACTAGGAAAGTGTTTTAGGATGTTCTGGTTCAAAGGGAAATCTTACTGTACGCTGAGAAAGATAAGACATTGAATGCTGTATGCATTCCCTAACTTATCTTTGTCAGCTTAATTTATTCTTTTAAACTGTATATTTTCAGTTACCGAGTTAGAGTGTATTATATTCGGTCTTCATGGAGTAATTGTAGTTATCTTTAACGATGATAAAGTTACATTTAAAATTCACGCAGATTTCACATTTTAGAACTCAAACACACACAAATAAATGATTGCCTTTGAATCTATAAAAGAAAAATCTTTTTTTACTGAACGGACTTTATAAAATATTAGATTAATACTATACATAGGTTATTAAGATAGCATAACGAATGTTGAGTAAAACCATTATTTTATCTGTTACTTACGTGAATACTGTACATGAGAAATAATACAATTTATATGGATTTTTTTAAAATTAGTCGGTCCCGTGACCATGCAGCCCGGGAAGGGTTTGAAACATCGGCTATACTTTTAAATAATAAGGTAAATAAACCAACTTTTATTGCCAACTGACGTCTTGAAATTAAAAAAATTTAATTGTAAAGGCAGATTTCTACTAAAACTTTCATCCCTATTTCAAAATTTATTCAATAATTAATCTATGTCTCTTTCTCGAAATCTGTTCTCAGTATGTACCAAATTTCATCTAAATCGAGTTCAGTGGTTTGACCGACAGACAGACAGACCATACAGATAGACCATTACGATAAGATAAGATGGTAGGTCCCTGTTTAGGAGACCGTCTGGGCGGACCACCGCGGTCTATTTGTCGCGAAGCAGTGAGTGTGAAAACACTCGTGTTCCAGTTTGAATGGGCACCATGTAGCAAGCTATTTACTGGCAAACTGAATTTAACGCTCTTCTTGTCTCACGGTAGGCAGCGTTGCACGATACCACTGGTAATTACTAATGTTCCTATAGGCGTCGGTGACAACTCCCTGGTGGCCCGATTCTCGTCTGACTGCTATGCATAAAAAACGCCAAAACGCTTTTACACAATTACGCTTTTAGTATGTCATTAATAAAACTTGATTCAATTTAATCATATTAAGCATATCATATCAACAACTGCCACTCACTTCAGACTCCTATTCCCTTGAAGTATATCGCTCTTCTTGAATTTGCGTCCGCGAAAGTTCGCGAACGATTTGGCATCGATGCGATGGTAGATCTCTAGTTTCCTATCTTCACGCTCTTTCGCCGCCACCTGATTGTCCACGTCCACCAATATCTCCTGAAAATAAATAAAAACAGTATATAGGCATACTCCCTTCAAACAAAACATCTTTTATACGACAAATACTAATTAAATAAAGTATTGTACGAATATTTTATTATCTAATGTATAGACTTTTGATGATATGATGTATGTATATTTTTAGTTCTTTATATTGTTTACCATTCGATTAACTTGTCTCGGCTTGTCTTGATATTGCATTCAAATAATTTTAATTATTTTATGGCACAGTTATAACGCACCCTTACACGCAATTTTCTGTTGAGTAGCACAGAATCATATTTATTTCCGTTTCAATAACGCAATAACTTAGCCCCTAGTAAAAATTTGTATTTTTAATCTAAACATTCCTTACCTTTATCATTAAAACCCATTGTTTCTGATATTTTTTTTCAATATTTTAAAGCTATATTCTCTTATTATCATCATCATCATCATCAGCCTTTAATAGTCCACTGCTGGACATAGGCCTCCCTAATACACCCCTATCCATTAGGGACTTTTACTGCCCATCCGACGCATGGATCATCTTACTTTTCAGACATTGGGTGATCGGCCCAAATTGTCCTAACCAACTAGGAAACAACAATAAAAATTTGTCGAGTCCCCGCAGGCTTCGAGCCCACGACCTCCGGTTACTAAAGCAAACGCCTCTACCACTAGGCTACGGAGGCAGTCTCTTATACAATGAGAAAATAAAATAAATCCATTACCTTAACACCACAAAGAGCTTTCTGCAACAATTCCCTCTCAGCGACGTCATCGCCGGCCGTCTTCAGCAAAGGCTCCAAAAGCAGCGGGTACTTAGTCAACCTCTGCGCCACGAACAACACGCACTCCGGTACACCCTGGTCAATGAAACGATACAATAATAAATCCCTATTATTTCTTATATTTACGCGATTATTATACATATTTAATCCACTCGCAGATGCTTGAGGTAGTGACTGAGTGAATGATATTGTAAAAACATGGGATTTTACAAAAAAGAATACGTAAAATTGATTTTCCAAACATAATCACTAACTATTTTAATAGTACACATAATTCAACCTTATCTCATTTTGTGTGAAAAAGCTAAAGGACTTGTTTATTATTGTAACGGTTTCATTATTTGTTTTATTAGCGTGGTGATTACACATATTATATCTTTAATTTTGACGAATTTTTACGTTTATTAAAAATAAATTTACAAAAATAGTTGATAAATTATCATCATCATCATCATCAGCCTGTGTCAGTCCACTGCAGGACATAATGCATGCTTTTACATACTCATCCGACGCATAGATCATCCTACTTTTCAGGCAACTGGGTGATCGACCCAAATTGCCACACCCAACTGGAAAACAACGATAACACAGAGTTGTTTCACCGCGGGATTCGAACCCACGACCGCCAGTTTATCACACAAGGGCCAATACCGCTAGGCCACGGAGGCGGAGGCGGTTTTTTTTTATTGCATACGCTGGCAGGCGAGCAGTCGGGGCCACCTGATGGAAAGTGGTCACCGACGCCCATAGACATTGGCCATACAGGTATCACCAACGCGCTGACCGTGAGACATAGGAAGTTTCGTTTACCCAGTAAATACGCTGGCTACGGTGTCCTTCAAACCGGAACACAGCAGTGTTTACACATTCTTTCGTTATTACGGTACGACGTTCCTTAACACCTTACTCTTTAGCATTACCTTTTGAAGAGCTGCCTATACAATCACATACGCGTCTCGTTGCCAATGCTGAAGCGGTGTTTCCAGATATTAATTGTAATAAAATATTTTTAGTGTTTGCTCCGACCTATGCAAAATGAACTTACTTTAACATTACAGCGATGTAATCCGTAAAAAGTCCTTTTATTCAAAAATGTGGAGTATTCGCGAAAAGATTAATTATTATCATGCCTTTTAATTAATCTTAAATTTTAAACTTTTTAGCTATTTAAAATTAGTCGTACCTTCTTCCTGAGCAATGGATTCTGTTGACACTTTCGTATGAAGCGGGCGAGGCGTGGCTCTCTGGTGCAGCACTCCTTGAAGACCTCCACTGCTTCGCGATGCCGTGAGCAGAATTCGCCTGAAATAATAAAGATAATAGTAAACATTCGTTATAATTTGATGATTTAATTCAACCATTGTGCTAGTGTGCAGTGCGAAGAGCAAAACTTCTTTAAAAGATTCATACTGTTCATTAAAATATGCAGAGACCACGTTACGTTCTTATTCTTGACCGATTATCACACCCTCTTCTCGTATTACCTCCTTCTACTTTCCGAGCGCATCCCCCTTACTTATACTATAGTAATTCAACCTTCATCATCATCATCAGCCTGTGCTAGTCCACTGCTGGTCAAAGGCCTCCCCTAATGCACGCATTCTCCACTAGGTGCTTTACGGTTTTTGGACCGTACCCCTTTCAATTCAATTTTTTCACCCTGTATTGCAATACGACCTCATTGGTTTTAGTTTTCCCGGTAATAACGTCGGATACTTAGCCTTTCATAGCAGAAGACAGTAGTGTTTACACACTACTTACTTTAGGCGGAAAACAGCACCGCTGTGGCACTGCCTCAGACGGTAACTTGTAAAAGAGATCTACTATCTTTACATCAAAACGCCTTAGCAATCCAATTTTATCACTCTTATGAGTTATTTTAATTTTATTACTAACACCATCACAACTCAATTCCATCCATCACCTCTACCATTGCAAACCAACCACATCTTCCCCTATCAATTCAATGCGTACTCATCCCTCCTACCAAGTCAATTGGACCCAATCCCCTCCGTTCTTTATCATCATCATTATCAGCCTGTGTCCGTCCACTGCTGGACATAGGCCGTAATGCACACCTCTCCAATAAGGGATTTTGGACCGTACACCGCCACGCTTCAACACGGGCTGGTGGCCGGACCGACTTTTTCCATACCCGACGCTAAACCAACTTACTTTCCAAACAATTGGATGATCGACTCCAATCGACCCGACCGAAACCGTTCCCCCGCGGCATTCAACCTACGGTCTATAAAGCAGGGGCCGTTAGACCACGATCATTGCTATCACCCACCATAGGCCGCCTTGAGCCGCTGGTGGGCGGGCGGGGCGAAGGCCTCTGCCAGAATGTCCGCCACGGAATGCACCCTGGGCGCGGCGCGCTGCCTCGCCCGCAGCCTGGCCAGCAGCGCCGCGTGCAGAGCCCACAGCTCCTCCAGCCGTGGGAACATCCGGCACACCTGCGCGGAGGAGACGCCCCCACGCGGGCCATGCCCTCGGCGAACATCTGCAAGGAGGAGGAGAAGATGTAGGGGCGTATTCCGGCTCGGAGTGCGAGACGCGAATAATTGGTCGCCTGTGAAATAGGTTAAGGCCGAAAGTTGTACGTGACGACATCTTTCAGCGGTAGAATGATTCGTATGGTAGGAAGACGGATCAACCTTCTATCTCTTTCTCTCTTTCACTTAAGCGAGACGCGTGCCTCTCACTCGCTCTTATAGTTGCTTATGGAGAGCGTTACGTGAACGGCGCCATGACACTGAGTGCCTCCCTATATTGAATCATCTTATAAAACGTTGTCACGTCAATATAACGATATCGACATTAAAGTTTGAGATGTTAAGACTCAGAAAAGTGTAAACAAATACCCCATAATGAAGCAGCGTTGTGTATGATAATTTCAGTCGATTGTCACTCGAAGATTGACATCTCATTGACAGTTCATCAATAATGACGGTAAAACGTTTGACTTTACTTATTACGACTCGTCACTTCATTTATATTTTTCCCGAAGCTATATTAGTTATGATCATTACAGTACCCGATTAAAATTCATTCTAAAACGAACCTAAATTACTAAAAAAATTTGCCATAAATTGCCGCATACTTCGGAAAGTACTAATAAACATCGAAACACTTTTCTGACCATATATGCTACTTATTTTCAGACAATTTGACACACATGAACATAATATAAACTATGGTTTAATACCAAAATGTCTACCCAGGGCAACATAACGTGACAGTTTGTTTCAAATTCTTACTATTTGTGCACCTACCATATATTATCTCTTCCTAATGCTGAGTGGTAGAAAATACTATAGCATTAAGTCCGCCTTTGTACTACACGTGCATTAAGTATAAATAAATAAATGAATAGTTATATTAATCTAACAACAAACCAATCTTACGAATCTACGGTGTCTATTTTCATTTTAACTCAAAATCTTTTAGAACCTTTCTTATAATGGAACGACTGACTCGTGTTGCAATTTCTTTGACATTGAAAATTAGTAGATTTTGTCAAAATAGAACGTTATAAATAATAGACTCACCTTCTGCATGAGACGTATTGTGAGACAGTGATGTTTTTCCGTCAAAATCAGCTCGTATATGTGCTCTTGGCGTTTCGTCTCTCTGTCGCCGAGGGATCTGCGATCATAGATTATTATTTATTGTACATTTCATACAAAAATCACCTACATATTTTATTTCACGATTATCATAATAAATAAAACCTTACTTTTATCTTCATCATTATTAGCCTGTGATAGTCCACTATTGGACATAGGCCTTCCCTAATACGCCCATATCGATTAGTGGGTTATGGACTGTATCCCACAATTCTAGTACAATATGCAGGGTGGTAGGGAGACCTACTTTTACATGCCCGTCGGACGCATGGATCATCTTTTCAGACAATTGGGTGATCAGCCCAAATTGCCCTAACCAACTAGGAAACAACAATGATACTTTGTTGAGTCCCCGCTGGATTCATACCCACGACCTCCGGTTTCTAAAGCACACGTCCATATTACTGGACTACGGCAGTTAATAAGTTATGTTTACAGTTAATAAATATAAGGCAATAGCACAAACCAAAAAACACCTCTTTTTCAAGGCAGTGAGAGAATTGTATCTTGCGCTGCATTTTTTATGCGCCTGTCGTATCACTCTACCATAAGTTGATACTTTGCTAAGATGTTTACAAAGACTTTACGAATTTGACTTTCACTTCGACTCACTTTGCAAGTCCCTTCGGAGCGCCTGCGGCCCAAGTGTCCGGCTCGGAGGCCCCCAATCCCAACAGAATGGCCTCCTCTCCAAGCTGGTCGGGTGTAATGTACACTTCGGGCCATTCGGTCGCACCCGCGTCGTCGGAGGCGCTGCGAGAGTGAACTTTAATTAGTAGGAATAAGGTTGATTTTGTTTAAAACCAAATCCATTGAATATAAATCTACAATACACAGTGTTTGTAAAGCATTTCTACATATATTATTTTGTTTGAATGAAATAAAAGAAAGTTTTCTGTCAACCTCATTAATGTGTTTCATTATAAAATCGTTGTTTATTGATCGAGACTGTTTCGTGTGATAAAAAACTGGATAGAAATTCAGGACAAAATTCAGGATGGAATAAGGGTGATATATGTCGATCACTTCGAATAAGGACTTTATCAGGATGGTGTAAGGTAATTCTATACTAAGATTATTTCGTGACTGTTTAGTGCAAATGTGAACTTTATTGCGACGACATAAGGTTGTTATAGTAATGTAGATTATATTACAGGGCATAGGTATATGTTGATAGTTTAGTAAGAAAGCGAATGTATCAAGAGGATATAATGGTGATATTGTACACTAAGATTGTTTCGTACGAACATATACTTCATCTGAATCGAATGAGAATGTATGTTTAGAATGTTCCGTTTGATTTTATTGTACATTTAGAACGTTCCATTTGGTTTTATTGTACATTTAGAATGTTCCGTTCGATTTAATAGTATTTTTAGAATGTTCCGGTGAATTTTAGAGTGAACCTGTAAAGTTTGTAGCGATGTTTTTATTGCAGACTTAGAGAGAAGCGAAAGAAACCTCAACCACAAACAATTATTATTTGAATGTGGTAGTAGCTTTAAAAGAGAATGAAAAATTTGAAGCAGAATCTCTCATTTTTCACAACTTTTTTATAATTACGAATGAATGTACCATTACTACGTCAAATGTTAAACAAAATTTTTTTATCACAATGATGTTCAAAATTTTACGTACGTCAACTTTACTTTACTTACTTCAATTACTGACTACTTCTCAAAAAGTGATTACAAAACTCAACAGTTGATCATGTCTAAGAGATAATAAAAGCTCGCTTATTTACTCACTTGCTCTGATCATGCTTGTGGTCCGATCCATCTTTGTCGTCGGCGTACACGCTCGTGCTGAAAATTCAGCAAACGGAATGCATATAAAAGGCATAAACTGCTGATATTTAAACAAACAGATTATAAAGTATATGTAACGAAGAACGAGATTTTATAAAGCATATATATATGGATATAGAAAACTAGTAACAGTTAAAAGTAACTATCCAGAGATATATAAAGTTGCGATCACTAATAAAACCACAACTTCTTGTTAACGATCACGAGTCATAGCTTAAATAGTGATCAAAACTTTGATCAAATTGAAAGCGATAAAATCGAAACATATACTTTTAATGGACACATATAAATATATTTTTAGAAAGTCACGTATACTAATGTACACACAGAATAATATGTTTGGAGCTAAATTAATCTAGTTCGCAGTACTCCTACATTCAGTTACTAAATATAGTTGAATTGAGATTTTCAAACTAAGCCAAGTATGCTATGAAAAGATAACAGGAACGTTTATCTTTATCGTAATTCAAATTTAAGATTATGTAAATAAGTCTATGCCAAAATAATTAGATATAAATTATATAAATCAAACTATAAGAGCACTAAAAGGTATATAAAACATCGCGTAGCGATTAACTGACTGGGTACTCTAATAATGATTTTACTACAGGCTGCTTATATGGATTTCGGATCTAAGAAAACTGTGATACATATTTTTTTTATAATTTTCAGTAAAAATGTCTACATCTTTTCTAATTGTAGTTAATCCTAAACATTTTCGTCATACATAGAGCGTTCTTATTGATACTGTCACTGAGATGTCAATCATGACCAATAATAATAAACGTACGTGCCACCTCGCTTCGTAGCTAGCCTCGAGTCATTTTGTTTAGATATACTCTAAGTAGGACTGTGTCGATCACGATCGATTAAATCACTTTGATTTGATCGCGACCATACGCGAGTGAGCGGGTGCCGGATTTCGAAAAGATTCGATTGTTTTTAACCCGGTGATATAGCGTGATGTGGGTTATATTACAAATCGAGCAAAACGTAACCTTGTGTAGTTGGTATAATCCTTATATTTCCGCACCTTATCGCAACTTTCTCTTTCTTTTTTACGCAAAAAAAGAGAAGAGACTGTGTCGATCAGCTGCCGGGTTGCGTGCGTCTGCAGTCCGTTATTAAAGGAAGCCGTAGACAGGCGCGAGCCGGCGCGTGCGCGAGTTTCACATTTGTCGAGGCTCGCGCATTTATGAATTAATATTTACTAGCGCGGTCGGAAGCCCACAGTGATTATTACGAACTAAGGTGAATTTAAGTAATTTGATTATTACGTATTTTTTTCTGTAATTTAGCTAAGTAAATGTTTTTATAATTAGAGTTAATGTAATTGAGAATTTGGTGAATTGATAATGTTTATTTATTAACTTGAAAATACGTAAATAGACAAAAGTATTTTGATTCTTATATTGAAATATTATAAATAATAAAAATTAATTGGGAGTTTATGATTTGAATATTTAAAATGATGCCCTAGTGAATGTGTCGCGACACGAGCCACCACCAGTTAGACGATTAAATCTTTTGATTCGATCGTCTAGCTAACAGGTTACGATCGACCCGGGTTGTAAGAAATGATCGACTAACACAGCTTGAAATTAGGGCTCACCTAGAATTAGTCGAAATTGGCTAGAATTTTCGAGGAAATATTAAAAAACATATTATTCTGTGCACGGCTGTACATTTAAACACTCGAAAGGTACTGACGGGGACAAAAAACAACCGACGGTACACAGGTTAAACACATTGTCATACGATTTGCTGTAAATTAAAAGAATATAATAAAAAAAACACTTTTTAATACCAAATTTAATGTTGCCATTTATATAAAAAACAATAAAATAAAACAACATTCCAAACGACCGCAGCAAAGCCTAAAATAACAGTAAGAAGCGATTTAACACGACCACAGATTAAATAACGACATGCATATTTCCAACAATGAGAATTGAAAAAAATAAATATCTTTGGCACTTATCAGCAGTTTCGGTCAAAAATAATTCAGCGCAAGAGTTAAAGAGGAGTTTATATTTTAATCGATTTTATTTAAATAATTCCATTTGTGTAATCCATTACTATACATAAAAAATAGAAGGCTAACTTGGCCTTTTCCAGGAAGTACGTCATAAAACTATTTAGTAACTTTATACCTTCTGATTCGACACAATTTGAGATATTTAAATCAACTAATAATTCTTTAATTTACGCTAAAACTACACACTATTGAAGAGAATTAGTTAAAACTAGGCCACCATAGTATCGTCTACGAGGACATTATTATAGAGATAACCTCACTTACGTATTGATAGGTAAACACAATACTTTTAGTGATATTCCTAACAACTATTATGCAACGAAAAGTTGTCAATAAGGCAAAACAAAACACAACAGCAACGTTTTCCTAAACCATATTTCCTTTTAATAGATTGTCTTTTACTCTAATCTTAGAAGAATATCTTCATCTGAAGGAGGAAATAAAATAGCAACGAACGTAATGCGTTCCTATTGGTCGACCAGCCTGCAAACGTCTTTTATTACGCGACATTCGACCATTTTGATCGTAATACGGTTCACCGCCATTTTAGTTTTGCATACACTGTATTTAGCTCATTATGTACGAGCCAAATAAATAATAGATGTTAATCGCCTCCGTGGTCTAGCGGTATTAGGCCTTGCTTTATCAAACGGAGGGCGTAGGTTCGAACACCGCGGTGAAACATCTTCGTGTTATCGTTGTTTTCTGTTTGGTCAGGAGAATTTGGGCCGATCACCGATTGACTGAAAAGTAAGATGATCCATGCGTCGGACGGGCATATAAAGAGTCGATCCACCGACCAACAACCCTCTAATGGAGAAGGCGTGCATTAAGGGCGGCCTGTGTCCAGCAGTGGACTAAGACAGGCTGGTGATGATAAAACTATTTAACCTATAGCAAAGAAGTGGTTTATAGTTGTTGCCCAGCCATTGAAGACCCGCTTGGCGTAGTGGTTAGTGACCGTGACTGTAACGTCAAAGGATGTGGGTTCGATTCCCACCTCCGTAAAATACTGTGTGATGAACATAATGTTCTTGTCGTGACTGGGTGTTAATATTTATATTATATACTACTGGCCATAGACCTTTACTAATGAACGCCAAGACGGCGTCTATTAAAAATAGTTGCAACTAATTGCCACGCTGAGCAGGCGGATCGGCAATTGACCAATTGCACTTGTACTTCCTCTGTAAGGCAGATCCCCGTCAAATGGGCGTTGGGGTCGTCACATCCCTACACCAACTTATTCTATTATATCTGTTACAATTGGACAACAACAATGCTAGTAGCATGTCGCCACTTCGTTGCCACGAATAACATGGTTCATAATAATTGCACAGCTCACTTAGTTCTATTGTAACATTTAAGCTCAAAGAAAAAAAACAGAAAAGACGACACAAAGCATGTCTAAACAAGTTGAATCAACTCCCATTTAACTCCGTTTTCACATCACCAACGCACAAACCATTAAACAACCAACAACTACGACAACATCTCTCTCAAGTAACAATCAAAAACTACCTCAACGATAGAATAGAAAGATACACAAGTAAGGCGTGGATGGCACGAGATTGATTCTAGAAGTTTCTGTGTCGAATGTATGATGGATAGACGGACAGACGAAGTTTTTGACATTTTCATAGGTAACTGGTCGGAAAATACTATATAAAATGAATATTAAAATAATACGAAAAACAAACAAACTTAGAACCAATCATTTGTTATAACTGAAGCAACGAAAATCCTTCTTTTCAAATATTGAGCTCAATGATACAAAAACTACGAGGTCACGTGACAATATAAGTGATTTTTTTGTTAAAAACCATATTTAAAAATTTAGATATTCTCCGTTGATACATGTGTCTAATTCGAAACACATTGAAATGCAGACATATATCATCTTAGTTTGCTGTGACCATAGAGAATACATCGGGAATAAAATAAGTAATATCGAAAAATGAGTAACAAAACATGGATATGTATAGTGATCGCTGATTAAATTAAATCATTATATTACTATTAGTAATGCACGTTTTGTGTAAACTTTATATGGTTGTAAATTTTTTGTATTTACGCGGTTTCTTCGAAGTTATCTTTCCTTTACAATCAGTATTATGTTGACAGTAAAATGCAACGAAAGTTATACCTTCATTCCTTTATCATTCAAATAACTATCTGAGTACATTTCTCTATATTGCTGATAAAAATAAAAATAGATGTACGGAAAAAATAATGGATACGCCCAAATAGAGCGACATTATTATGATCACATGAATATATTTGTTAAAAACGAATAATGCATCAATTATTCACTATTTCATCCGTCAGACAACATACAGAATGTTTAGTTTTTTTCTTAAACATTAGTCTTGTAACATAGTTAATAAGACTGTACTATCCATAAACTTTCTTAACATTGTACCGCCTTTTTCCGATTATTACATCTAATGTTTTTCACACAAGTGGTAATATTTAAAACCTCGCTCTTAATCAGCAAACCTTATTTCGATAACTTCATACGCATTGCTTTTTCTTTAAAAAAATACACTACTGTATTTCCTTTTCAAAGTACCTCTGAACAAACAAACATTATATAAATAATCAAATAAACTTATCAAAATACAGCATTAAACCTCCTAGGACATAAAAATTAAAAAATACCTGAAAGAAAATTACTCAAAAACCCAAATAAACCTTAAACAGAACTGTAAAAACAAACAAAACAACCGCCGCGAATGACCAGGAGAACAGAGCCGCGACGCAGGTGATCAGAGCAAGAGAGAGACAGACGATGGCGATGAGCGTGCGTGTGAGAGAGACAGAGGGCATTCCCGCAGACTTACTGCACGCCGAGCTTGGTCGCGACCCGCCGCCACGGCGAGTAGCACCCCGTAGTCAGCTTCTTGCTGCGCGCGCGATCGGACGAACACACGTTTTATATATGCGCGTATACACTAGGGATGCGACGTGTACTATGAACCGATACCGATGCTTCGAAACAATTTTGATAAGGGCGAGGAAACACTAAATTTTTATTTTTTAAATTGTTGAAAATTTATCAAATTCAATAGTAACATTGTATCCAAGTACTAATAGAGAGTTCCAAATTGTGCCGGACAAAAATTCTCGTCGAATCGGAGAAAAAATCGCACATCACTACTATTACATCGGTATCAGAGCCATCCCTGGTTTATACACAACTAGACGAGTATGTGTGGATGCGCGGTCAATACGTCACTAGCAAAAGCCAATTGGGGGCGTTTCCAGCTCTTCGCGTGTCATGGTCGCCTGGTACTTTTTGGATGTTTATTAAAATTATTTGTATAAAACCAATGATAGGCAATAGTTATGCAAAATTCTTCACGGGTCATGTTCACCTAGTACTTTGAAAACTTTTAGATTCATGATCATTTAAAATAAAAAAAATATAGCCCAAATGGGACAGGAAGGATTCAACATTTTTTTATTTTATTTTTCATAGTCGAGACGTGTTATGATAATTGAAAATATAGTATCGTATTGGGGGTAAACAAACTTCAAAATGAAACAAGAATAGCCTCCAATAAAATGAGGTCTTATATAAAATTGGGTTACTTTTACAATGGCTATTTTAAAGAATTACTTAAACGATGTACTTTTGCATGTCACGTACTTCAGCCAACTTAAGTCTATATTTATAACCACCACGAACATCCCGATCGAGAAATACAGAAGCTACCTACATCGAAAACAAAAATCAAACTAATCGAGATAAAAAAAAAGGTGAAAAACCAAAATCAAAAATAGCTTACCGAGAGCGGCGAAGAAAAATAAAATTAGCCGGAACACTATAGACAATAGAACTGGCAATGATACAAAGCAAAGACAATAAAAAAATAAAAAAAGTATAGAGATTAAATAAAAGATTACGTGTAATAGACAAAAGGGACGTATCGCGTAAATACTGTCACATACTTGTGTATCTTCGTATAGAAAAAAAACGCTCCATCCATATAAGTATCGATGAGAGTAATCCAAGCGTGTTTATGCTCTCCGCTTACTCAAACCCTCGTAATGAAACCGCGCGCAACATATCCAAAACGAAAAAACTCCATTCCAATATATAAACGAACGCCTGCGACATTTAGAAAAAGCAGCAAAATATATGCCATAACCAAATCAATGTCAATTATAAAGCATATGTTTTTTTTTAATTTAATGATTTTATTCATTTATAATCTGTTCACGTCATACAACGTCTGTGATCGGTTGTCATTTTTAATCTGTGGTTATTTATGCTCACCTGTTGGCGTTCTGCGATTGGCCGGAGACGGAGCTGCGCTTGCTGCTCTTGCCACTGTTCGTGCTAAGCGATTTGCCAACTGACGTCTGTCGGATGAAAGTCAATGTCGATTGTGAAGACGGATTTCTATTAAAACTTTTATCCCTCTATCCACCCTTTACAACAACTTTCTCTCAACCCTTTATAACAAGAATAACTGCCTCCATAGCCTAGTGGTATGGGCGTGTGCTTTAGAACCGGAGATCGTAGGTTCGAATCCTGCGGGGACTCAACAAATTTTCATTTTTGTTTCCTAGTTGGTTAGGGCAATTTAGGCCGATCACCCAATTGTCTGAAAAGTAAGATGATCTATGCGTCGGATGGGCATGTAAAAAGTAGCGTGATGGGATACGGTCCAAAACCCCCTAAAGGCGTGCATTGGGGAGCCCTTTGTCCAGCAGTGGACTAACACAAGCTGATGATGATTATACTAATAAATATTTCGAGCCCCGTATTAAAAAGAATACAACGACGAGAAAGATACAAAATATAAGGTAAATAAACGATATTAAAAAACGTTTTAAATTTTATGTAAAAGGAATAATTATGCAATTTTATAATTCTCTTTCTATATTTAGTATCGGCGTTAAATAATCTTTTAGTGTGCTTTTTATGCAAAATAATTTCATGTATTCTAATTTTAATTCATCATTCATCATCATCATCGTCGGCCTGCGTTAGTCCACTGCTGGACATAGGCCTCCCCTAATTCACGTCACCGTTTTCCATCTTCGGCTATTCTCATCTCATTGATTTTAATTATTAATTATGCAATTTTTACTAACCTTCGAAGATTTCGGCTTGTTGCACTCCACGATGTAGTCTTTGCAGACGTTCTGATGTACTGTCATAGTGCAGTCTGAAATTTTAAACGAAATTTATAGCACACAACAGTTTGACAATTTCTCGAAAGATTTCAACATTATTTTAATACGTAAAAAGGAACATTTCCTTATAAATGCTATGATATATGGCAAAACAAATGAAGCTCATATAGTTCGTTATATTTTATGTCTAAAAGCCTTTAGTGCTAAATATTTGTCATAGCTAAATACGAACCGATCTCGACTAATTACAATTTCTTTCAAATACCGTAACGTATGTATTAACGATAGGAATGATAACCTATTTAACTGTCTCTGTGGCCTAGTGGAGTCGGGCTTGCGTAAAACGAGGTCGTGGATTCTAATCCTGTGGGATAGACTAATTTAGTCTTTTCAATTGTGGTAAGGGCAATCCATCCATCGGATGAACATGTAGAAAGTCGGTCCTGCGCCTTATTCCTCTTTGGTCGTGTAGGTATTCCGTCCTAACGGACTATGAGAGTGAAAAAAAGAGCCTTGTACACATGTGCACTACAAAATCTCCTGCGTAGTTGGCTTAATATAGATCGGTCGCCGTATTCGCAATCGATTTAAGAGAATATTATTATTATTACGCTACTTGTTGCCCGCGACTTCCGCGTGGATTACATAAAGAGCTCAAATTTTATTTATTTGTATAATTGTATAAAATACCACCAACCAGAGCGCTTTACTGCATTGCAATTAGAGTATTACGATGAATATTAAATAATATATACCAAATCATATTCGGTTTATGCATACTGATATATAGATAGAAGTAAGATAGAAATATAATAAAATGTTCTACAGTCGATTACGACTACAGCGGCCGATCTATAATAGAGATCGACCAACTACGCAGGAGATATCATAGTGCACAAGTGTACGCGCAAACACAGGGAGTGCGTCTGTGTTTGCACGTACACTTTCCTTTCACTCTCAAAGCCCGATGGGACGGATAACCGACACGACCGGTAAGAGTAAAGCGCAGGACCGACTTTTTACATGCCCATCCGACGCATGGATCATCCCATTTTTCAGGCAATTGGGTGATCAGCCCAAATTGCCCTAACAAACTAAGAAACAACAATGAAAATCTGTCGAGTCCCTGCAGGATTCGAACCCACGACCCCCGGTTTACGAAGCAAGGGTCAATACCGCTAGAGGCGGTTAATATATATATATATATAAATAATATATAAAATCCCCTTGTGGGTGGAATTTCGTAAAATCCGATCATAGCCGACCTCTACTCGGCGAAAGGAATATTCCTACCAAATTTCAAGTCGCTTCGCCTTATGGTTCCAGAGATGTCGTGATGAGTCAATATATAGGTGGGAATCTCTTACATATTTACAATCAATATATACCAGATCTTCTTTGGTCTAACATAGTAATATATAGATAGAAGATAGTGATATATAGAAATGTATACTCACTCTCGCAGTACAACGCCGGTTTGTCACCAACGGCGCGCGCGCACCAGTCGCAATGGCCGCCCGTTCCGGCCGCCTGCCATACGTGCGCTGCTTTCCGCGATTTGTCCTGAAAACCAATAATACAATAAATAAAAGAGAAAAATTAATGATATATACAAATTATATAAATGTAGTGTCTGTTTGTGATACCAAAATAACCATTTTTATATCAGTACACTGCGATATCCGGTGCATAACTGCCTCCGTAGGCTAGTGGTATGGGCGTGGGCTTTAGAAAGCGGAGGTCGCGGTTCGAACCTGGCGGGAACTCAACAAATTTTCATTGTTGTTCCTAGTTGGTTAGGCAATTTGGGCCGATCACCCAATTGTCTCAAAAGTAAGACAATCCATGCGTCGGATGGGCATGTAAAAAGTCGGTCCACCCACCAGCCCGCATTGGACCAGCGTGGTGGGATATGGTCCAAAACCCCTAATGGATAGGGGTGTATTAGGGGAGGCCTATGTCCAGCAGTGGACAATCACAGGTTGATGATGATGTTAATGATGAATTTCCAATTACTAGGCTACCAATAACAGGTAAAAATATGACTCTATTTGGTTGAGACCTTATCCATTGTAAACATAAACGAAATAGGTATGAAGCTTTTTTACCTTATTTATAACTGAATTTACTTTTATTCAAATTACCTTCTTCTTCCTGAAGAACAGACTGCCTCGCTTCCTTCTCTTCTCAGCGTGATGATCGAACGCGACCCTGTGCCATAGCAAAACGGACTTTAATACTTCAAATATAACAATCATTTCCGAACACACCAGATAAAGTGCTATCAAATTCGTGTAACAAACAAACATTAAGCGAGGCAGTGTTGGAACATGCTAAAAAAAATGACATTAAATAATTGTGTGCAAAAAATATCATATATTATTATCAAAATTTACTCACCCAGAGCGATTTCATGTAAATTTTTCAAGTATACATCGTTATTGTATTCTTCGTTATGCGTAACTTTTATATTAATGTAGCATCATATAGTATTAGCAACTCGGCAGGTAAAATAGATCTTACCCTCATAATCATAGGGTGCATTAACACCTAACTGTTATGAATAGATATCACCGTTCATACTTAAAGCAAAACAATCTTCACCCCAGCAGCATAAGGTATACCTTCCATAATTATTTCTATTGCTTGCGCGAATATTATCATTATTAAATAAAATTACTTTACGGATTTTATCGCGTTTATTTTACATTTAAATTCCGACGTTTCGAACACTTTCCAGCGGCCGTGGTCACGGGTAGACTGATCCTGAACTGCTTGGGATCCCATAATTAATAAATTAAAATTTAAACCCAAGCATAATACCACTGCTGGCTGTAAAGATAAAACCAGTTCATTTTGCATAGGTCGGAGTACAGACTAAAATAATTAATTAAAATTAAGATCTAGAAACCCCGCTTCAGCACTGGCAACAAGACATGACATCTCAGTCACCCGTGACCACGGCCGCTGGAAAGTGTTCGAAACGTCGGGAATTTAAAATGTAAAATAAACGCGATAAAATCCGTAAAGTAATTTTATTTAAAGTATACCTTCCATCTAATTATTATGTATACATGTAACCGTCAACGTTCAAGCTATAATGGTCCTTATTCCAATTACATAAGGTACATCACATCTAACCGTTATGAATACATATCACCGTCATTACTCAAGACAAAATGGTCCTTACCCCAAGGCCATAAGGTACACTCTACATCACACATCTAATCTTTACGAATACTTATCACCGTCAACACTATTTGACATAAGGTATGCATCTTTCTATTATAAACACATATCACCTTCACTATTCAAGGCAAAATGGTCTTTAGCCCAACGCCATAACGCACATCCCACAGTAAATACTCAAGCTAAAATAGTCCCTATCCTAACGACATAAGGTATATAACACCTAACCGTTGTACATAGCTAACACCGTCGATATTTCAAGCTAAAACGGTCCCTATCCCAACGGCATAAGGTGCACTCACTGCTCCAGGAAGTGCAAGCGCTCCAAGCCGAGGTGCTCCTGGTGCGCGTTGTTCCGCCTCCCCTTCAGCCGGTCCGCGGCGCCCTCCGCCGGGACGGAGAGCTCCTCCTCGCTCTCCGTCTCGCTCGCACCGCCCGCCGACAGGCTACGTTCGAGCGGGACGTGAGATGGTGGAAGGCTACTCTAACGCAACGGCTGAGAGCTCATAATCGTTTGCAGTTAGTGTTGTATTGACGCTTTTGAAACGCGACCTTAACACTGTGGCGTAAGGTTTACAATCGAATTTACAAATTTTCTTCTAAACACCTAGACGCCAATCAATTCAAGTGCTTTGAGACGCCTGATTCAACCTTACATTCGTATGCAGCTTTTTCTAAGTATGCTAAACGACCAAAAAAGCGCCCTTAAAACGACTTGTCGTATAACGTATTAAGGCATTTAAAACGCGACCTTAATAAGATTGCTAGTGACCGACAATTCAATGTAAATATTTTTTTTCCTAACACCCAGATTCCTGTCGATCCAAACCGCCTTTAAAACGACTGTTTAAAGCTTACAATCGTCTGCAGTTAGTATTGTATCGAAGCGTTTGTAACGCGAATTTGTCGCTGATCGACCAAAAATTGTCCTTGGGACCAATGCATAAGGCTCACATTCGTATATTAACAGGTTGACGCCTTCAAAATGCAAATTGAACTTTATAACGTTTGAAACCCCGGTCTTAAAATCTACGCCTTCAAGTAAGAGACGAAAACAACTTTGAAGCCATTCGACTTCGACGAGTCCCACAATCGAATTTCGCGGAGACTATAAATAACTCCCCGAATCTCAGACTAACAGTGATACATGTCTCAAAACGTATGCAGAGTTTAATCTTAACCGAAGATGACCAACCAAAGTATCTTTAAGGAGTCTACGCGTAAGATGACTCATTGTAGCTAACGAAGACGATGGCAAAAACACTACAAGTACGCGTTTGAAACGCAACCTTACCAGTGACAATCGTGCCCATGAAGCAAAACATATAAACAACCTTAATATATTCGAGAAGATGCTGCCGTGAATGAACGAAATGAAGAAGTCAGCTTAGAGATTTCATTTTTCTAAATGTAAAATGCACTCAAACAAGTAGTGATGTATGCTTCGAATCATGATGCTCGAAATGTAATAATTAAGTTCAAACCATGTTTTTTCATTTTGGAAACGGTTCTTTAAACACTGAGAAGAAAAACCTAAAATCAAGACAGTACTTTTCATCCGTTGTTAAAAGTTGTTGAAACAAATATATCGTTTTCATTTTTATATCCTCACCTTTTCTCACCATTCCTAGATGATATGTGACTTTTATTCATAATTAAACAAAGAAAACCATTAATAAATAATAAACGCCAACATAAGTGCAAAACACAACCAGTATTGTATCAAACTGGTACAAAGTGCTGAACGAAATAAGCGAACAATGCAACAAAACTTTTGCAAAAACACATCATACATGCACGTGGAAAATGTAAAATTTTCCAAAATTATAAAATATACATAAAAAAATTATTAATACTGCCAAAACTTAATAAACTTCACTTTTAAAAAGTACGATTAATAATGTTCTAGAATTAATCTAGCACTTGGAAATGATGGTTCTAAAAGTCCAATAAGTTTTGACAGTTTTGAAAAATATAACCTTTTCCTATTTTGTGACCAAACATGCATAGACTTAGAACGTTCTATGCTAATCTTACTTTGAAAATACACATTTATAAATTTTGTAGTAGATCTGTATGTGTGTGTGTTTGTGTAAATGAACCTAAAGTGGTAGAAGATATTTATGTATGAAAACTGCAACTAAAATTTTGCTTTGGCATGTTCTGTTTGAGGACTATCGTCGGATACAACACGTGTACGTATAAGTATCTTGTGTGTGTGTGTGTGTGTTTGTGTGTGTGTGTGTGTGTGTGTGTGTGTGTGTGTGTGCGTTGTATGTGTGTGTGTGTGTGTGTTTGTGTGTGAGTGCGTCTATCATGCTCACATCATCTGCGTTTATCCAAGAGCATACGCTCTCAACAATACCATCATCATCATCATCATCGTCACTCTCTTACGGGTTACGGGTTACTCTACGGGTTTATGGACCGTATCCCACCACGCTGGTCCAATGCGGGTTAGTGGGTGGACCGACCTTGTACATACTCGTATTGGTGAGTATTCGTAATATATTCTCGTTCGAGTCAGTAAGTATCTACAATCCCATCACAGATGTGAATTTCATTTCGCGTTTGTATTTGTGTGTGACACTGTCCCTATTTACATGTGTGTGTGCGTGTGTTTGAGAGAGTGAGACAATGTGTGCGTATATTTACGTAAATACATATAAATGTGTAAGCGAGTGCGTGAGAGAGTGTTTGTGTGTGTGTGCAACTCACGCATTCGCTTGCGGCGCGGGCTGAGCCGGCTGCACCGCGGCGACTATGCTCGGCGTGGACACCGACTTCTGTAGAGGAAGCCTTGCCGCCAACCGTCCCCCGCTCACTGCAGTGGCGCCACCTGCCGCGGCTCGGAGCGCCGCTGTCACCTTCTCGAAGTCCTTCTGTATGGGCCATTGGAATTCGGCAATCAAGTACCAGGAGAGCATAGGTCGGAAGGAGGTTGTCTGCATTTCTGAACTTCATGTTCTCCTAATGTGCTCGTGTCAATTTTATTCTGAGCACCGTATATACTTGACTGTTATGATTTATATTTTATGTTCACAATATGTTATGAGATGTCATGTCCGTCTGGCATTAAACTATGTGAATTATTTTCGAGTTCCTATAGGTAAAAAGCCAAAAATTGAGTCTAAAAAAGTCTGTTCATCTATATGCATCCGTTGTACTATTCAAAAGTTACACAACGTGCACTATTTTTAAATGTATTTATTTCATAAACTATGGCTACCTGATATCGGCATTAGTATGATACTTAAGTAAGTGTATTTCGTTTTGAAATTTTTAGTGCATGTATTTATTGTGGTAACAGTACAGCAATGTATACTATTGTAATTTATGGCCCCCTGGTAGCAACTTTAGCAAGAACTTTGTAAATATGTGAAGTTGTTAGGTTATAATTAAAGAGTAAGTTATCTATACGGCATTATTGTTGGTTGAAAGAATCCGATCATGCCGCAATCAACCCAAATAAGAAATAGAATCTTGTCTTAACTGATCTATTAAATTAAAGGATTCTAAAACGTACAATAATCTTATCAAGAAACGTCTAAGTGTAATTGACGGATGAACACCATAATTGGCGTTCCACTAAAAATGGCGTTAAATATCGACGCCATTACATTGAATATTCCATTATTATTATTGAAACACTTACAGCGAGATCGTTGTCGTTCAGCGAGTGCGTTGAATGTCTAACTGGTCTCGGCACTTCGCTCTCCGACTCCATAGATGAAAGGGAGGCGCTGTGACCGTTCAGGTTGCTGTGAAAATATAAAGAATAGGTATGTGCGAAACTGCCTCCGTAGCCTAGTGGTATGGGCGAGTGTTTTAGTACTTACTCAACTAATTTTCATTGTTTCCTAGTTGGTTAGGGCAATTTGGGCCGATCACCCAATTGTCTGAAAAGTAAGATGATCCATGCGTCGGATGGGCATGTAAAAAGTCGGTCCACCTACCAACCCGCATTTGACCAGCATGGTGGAATATGGTCCAAAACGGCTAATGGATAGGGTTGTATCAGATGAGGCCTATGTCCAGCAGTGGACTATCGCACGCTGATAATGTATGTGCGAATATCGTGAATTCGAAATTTCAAATAAATCGATTATCATAATATAATAACATAATCGACACCTTTCGAATCATCCGTTTCCGAGTTCCGAATTCGGAACGAATAATTCGTGAGTTCGAATTATTTGCACATGCCTTATTAATATGATAAACTTTACTTTATTATTTAATCTTATCGAACAGAGGCCTTCGTGGTCCAGTAAATAAGCCTTACTTTACAAATCCGAGCATTCGAAACAGGAGGGGAAACCACTTCATGCTATTTTGTTACGCTAGTGCCTAAAAATACAGAATATCGTGCGACTGATAAGCATGCACACAGTTTTGTTCATTTGGGTTTTGAAGTCATTACGTCAGACGGACGGCAGAACGTAAGTGCTCTCAAATATAGAGATATGGAAAACAGTTAACGCTTGGAGAAATCAGATGACAGTTGCTATGCCTTAAAAAACTATTTTTCTTGTGCATATAGATAACAGACATGGGCAATACTAGTGGTATCACCGACGCGCTGCCTACCGCGAGACATGGGATGTTAAGTATCGTTTACCTAGTAAGTACGCTGGCAACGGTTCCCTTAAACCGGAACACAGTAGTGTTCTCACACAACTGCTTTGCGCCAGAAATAGGCACCGCGGTGGTACCAACCCAGTCTCCTGTAAAACGGGGACCTACCACCAGTGATAATCTAGCATTATACAACTCAGTTCAGTTCATTTCTTTGGCTCAATGGCGTTTCCTAATAGATTTCACCAACGTCAAGTCATTATACAGCTCAACAGGTCCTTTTGAAAAGTGCGGTTGTAGCAGCTAAAAAAAGGGTCCCGTGTTACACATAAAACGCAGTAAAAGTAATTTTAAATCCACGGAGAGGTGTACCTCCTCTGTCGTCTGGCGTCCGGCGGTCTGGCCCCGGGCTCCAGTGCCGCCCAGGAGCTCCTCCGCCCCTCGTCCCTCCTCTCCCAGGCGCCCCACACTCCCCAACCGCCCCATTGACGAGCGTCGCCTACCGAAAGGCATACAGCAGAATATACAAGTAGAAAACGTCTAAACTGAATTTAAAAAAATATATTAAATGACCAGCGACTCGCGTCGACGCGCACGAGAGCTATGCTGATAGAAAATGTATCTGCAATATTAAGCATGTGTTATATATATATAATCCTTCCTCTTCAATCACTCTATCTATTAAAAAAAACTGCATCGAAATCCGTTGCGTACTTTGAAAGATTTAAGCATACATAGGGATATAGGGACACAGAAAGCGACTTTGTTTTATACTATGTAGTGATACAAAGACTAGTTGAACCGTGAAGGCTTCGTTCGTACTAGCATAGAAGAAAAATTAAAGATATAAATATTCGTGAAGATTTATGAATCTACATAAAAGTAATCTGATAGATAGTAAACAACCATACTAAATCTACCAACTGTACATGGGTAGAATTAAGTTTCAGTTCGATTTATAAGCGAAACAGCCAGATTTTTTATATTCATTCACCTTTTAACCTTCCCTGGATCTCCATAAATAATTCAATACAAAATATAATCCAAAGAAATAAAATAAAAGGAAAGTTGATCGCAAAGTTTCTACCCTGTTGGGCTCTTAGTTTCAAACCAATAATATTTGACTTTTTCAGTAAAGAAAGACAAGGGTTCCTCTACCAACAAATCGTCTCCTCCAGGATTAATCATATCATACAGGTGCTTGCAAAACAGCCCACTGCTGAACAATTTTAAGCAACTAAAGTTTTACAAACAGAGTTGTTATCAATCGACCGTCATTGAGTGATTGTCAACTTATTGAAAAATCATCAAAACAGATGTTTGACGAGAAACGTTTACATCTAATTATGATATAATAATAAGAATTTTTAACTTTGTTTTGAAGATTGAACCCAAACAAATCTTTCACCACGAGCCGGATTGAATGGGAAAGAATGCCTAATGGCGTTAAGTACGTCAGTTATCTACAAATTATAATAATAATAATATATATAAAAATCAATTGCTGGTTGATAGTCTCGCTAAAACTCGAGAACGGCTGAACCGATTTGGCAAATTTTTGTGTTGAATTATTTGTAGAGGTCCAGGGAAGGTTTAAATGGTGAATAAATATATAAACAATGGAATTAAAAAAAGAAAAATATTGCTACCTACATATTTGTTCTAAAAAAGTGAAGCAAACATAATTTAACTTAACCTCACTCAGCATACTTACTACAGTTGTTAACTATCTAACGCATTTCTTTATATGTAGATTGATGAATCATATAGAAAAGTTTACATCTTTTATTTATCGATTGACAAAGTCAGTTTATAAATAAAACGGTTAATACATATATCATAACACTCACCGCTTCCCTTCCTGCTCTGCGAGTAAAAGTCGAGATGGGTCGGCGAAGAGCACTCCGGTTCGACCACCCCATCCTTGCATAGCGATGGGCAGGAGGTGCTCAGTCGACTAGTGCCGGTCGCCTGGGATATTGGAAAACGATAAATTAGCACATCATCACCACACCCACAATCCCGCAATAAACCAGCGTGGTGGGATACGGTCCGGAGGCCCCTAATAAAGGAGGCGTGCATAAAGGGAGGCCTATGTCCAGCTGTGGACAAACACAGGCTGATGATGATGATGTAGTAGTTTTTGTGTAGAGGAGTAACAAGCATCCATACTTAAAAACTTTCACATTTACAACATTGGTGGGAAGTAGGATAAAATAATTACGCTTTCTTAATGATCGTCAATTAATACAATGGTTATCATCATCATCATCTGTCAGCCTGTGTTAGTCAACTGCTGGACATAGGCCTCGCCCATGCTCGCCTCCTACATTAGAGCGTATCCCATCACGCTGGTCCGATGCGGGTTGGCGGGCGGACCGACTTTTTACATGCCCATACGACGCATAGATCATTTTACTTTCCAGACGATTGGGTGAAATTAACACAGCTGAACGAAAATAATTATCTGGAATTATTATTATGGACTTTAAGGATTTATTTATTTATTAAAGCTTAATGCACAAGTTAGTACAATGGCGGACTTAATGCCTAAGAGCATTATCTACCAGTCAACCTTTGGGTGGTACAGAGAAAATTAGGTGGGTCCATGAATGAAATAAATCGAGGAAACCTACAGTTTTTATAAGTTTAAGGAATGTAAGCTGTAAAAATAAATATAACTGCATACATAATTGCTTATAACAAAAATATTATTCACATATTACACATACATATATAAAACATACCAGTAATATGTACTAAGCTTCTCCCAGCGACTGAATCGTTACTATTTTAACAGTTTTTTGAAAAAGTGTTTTCGAGCTTTTTTTTTAAAGTTAAGCGACTCTCTGCCATCCTGGTCTCAAGTGATAACTTATTCCACAGAAGAACTGACTGGACAAAGAACGAGGAATGCATAACATCAGGACGATGCATTTAATTATTACTTCAAAATACCGCGTTGTGTCACAGGCTGACCTAATTCTTTATTACGATAAAAAAGTAAAAGCCCTATATTTCCAATCCACTTTTTACATGCTAAGATGCGATTGGTCCGTATCTCAACGTGATCATTCCAAACCCAAGGACGTGATCATGAAAGCTGAAAATAGTCCGAAACCTCTGGAATTAATATTAAGATTTACCGCGAGAAATCCGTAATAAATGGATTTAATACGTATAATAATCGGGTAAATAAAAAAATTTATACGTGACGACGTCTTTTATTCGAAAGATTGTAATGTGAATATTCATTCGTATGGTAAGAAGAAGGATCAACCATCTTTATCTTTCTATCTTTCACTTAAACAGGCCAACTGCGCACGAGTAAGAGAGACGCGTACCTCTCACTTTCTCTTGTAGTTGCTTATGGTGAGCGTTACGTGAGCGGCGCTGTGACACAGTTTTCGAGACTACCTACCTATCTTAAGCCATTTTATAGGACGTTGTCACGTCAAAGAAATATCCTTTATTTTGTTTTGTAGTAAATTATAAATATGTCGGCGTCTCAATAGGGTGACGTCACTCAACATAGTATTTTAAGCGAAACCTTAGTTTTCTTTTATCAGTTTATAAATCATAACTGTAATATTAATATTTCTAGTTATTTATTTAAGCGTTTCTTGCTTCGTCAATGCCAATTAACAATTAAGTTTATTGTGTAAATACGTAAATTGATCTAAGCATTCTAAACGGCACCATCCGTATGTAGTTATTAGTGTAAAGCAAATTGAATATTGTAATATGCCTAATTAGTTATTTAAAGATATATCAAATTGTCAATCTTATTTAATAATTAAGTTTTATTGTAAATCTTCTCCAACCCAACGATTTCCGCTCCAACTATATACGCCCTAGATGGCGCCACTTCCTTTGGAGATATCGTTGGCTTGGAGGGGACCTGGTCCTGGCCGAGAACACAAGCGGCCACTTGTGTTCAAGCTTTGGAGCGGACCACATGCTTAAGTTGAGTACCTAGTAGGTAGGCTTGTAACTATTTTATAAAAGTGTTTCGATTTCGGTTCGTTGGGTAAATAAATCGGTTAAGTGAAATAGATTGTGTTAATAAGTTGCTTGTTTTGATTAATCTTTAACGCAATGAATTCTGATACAAATCGTTTCACTCTTTTTAAAATCGCTTCTACAATCGGCGCTTCGTCATATATATATATTATTAATTGTGCGGGTGAAGGGTATAATTTAATATGACGCTGCTAATTGCAAAACGTAGCGAGTCTGTATTGATTTCACATCACTAAGTAATTAGGACTTGACGACGATCAACTAATGAGATCACTGAAGTTATATTTTGAACTCTGATTTAATCCATATTGCCTGCTTTGCGACCGTTCCCACGAACTAGGTGGGCCTACTTTCCCAGCTCGTCGTATCGCTTACCATCGGATGAAGATGCTGCTCTTAGCCCCCTTAATAATAATTCTTTATAAAAATAATATTACTTTGAAATGTACTCTCACCAGTAAGGGCAATGGGGCCGCTCGCATCTGCTGCACGGCGGCATTGAGTCTCCTCAGCTGCTGAAGACTGTCGTCCAACACGCCGGGGCTGTGCGGCGTGACGCTTATCGTTGGCACCTGTGTGACAAAGATTAATATAATTAATTTAATTAATAAACACCCACACCCACAATCGGAATGTAAAGTCTTAGCCGTCTTAACCGCCACCGTGGCCTAGCGGTATTGTCCCTTGCTTTATAAACCGGAGGTAGTAGGTTCGAACATCGTTACTGTCTGGTTGGTAAGGACAATTTGGACCGATCACCCAATTGTCTGCAAAGTAAGATGGCATGTAAAAATAGGTCCACCCACCAACCCTATTGGAGAATCATCGTGCTGGGATCGGTAGCAACCCCTGATGGAAAAGGCGTGCATTAGTGATGGCTATATCCAGCAGTGGACTAACACAGGCTGATGATGATGATGACAAGAAGTTGGTCCTATGCCTTATTTCTTTACGTAAAACTAAAAGATTAAAATGGAAGAGGTGTGCCCTGAGTTAGCGCGTACACTAGTGTATTTTAATACCTCTCGCGTATTCGCGTACCTTTATTATTCTAATTAGGAATGATAAATGCATTTGCATACACCTGACGATCAATTTAATTCTATAGGTCTAGAGGATCCGATGTAAGAAGCCGTATATAATTTTTTAACGCGCAACAAAACGTATAGCCTACATATTAGTCAAACATCACGTAACCATTAACTTTTCTCAGCGGAAAGGCGGAAACCAATCAAAGCTTTTTACATTTCGACGTAATCAGAGTCTGACATTACATCTATGTAAATAATTTTCTGGTCTTTTATGGTAGGCGTACGCAAATCTAGTAGGATTTCTAATTTAGAGATAAACAATGAGCACATATAGGCAGCGTCACAACTAACAAGGCGTCACCAATCACTAATAGGTTACAGCTCATTGGCTTTAAATTAAGGATTAAATATAGCAAAGAACCCGTGAAGTAATTACTGAACTGCCAGCGGTGGTACCGGTGGTAGGTCCCCTTTTGACAGGAGACCGTCTGGGTGGGTACCACCGCGGTGCCTATTTCTGCCGCGTAGCAAGAGTGTGAAAACACTGCTGTGTTCCAGTTTGAAGGGCACCGTAGCCAGCGTATTTACTGGGTAAACGAGACTTAACACCCTATGTCTCACGGTAGGCAGCGCGTTGCCGATACCACTGGTATTGCCAATGTCTATGGGCGTCGGTGACCACTTCCCATCAGGTGGCCCGACTGCTCGTCTGCCTGCGTATGCAATAAAAAAAACTAACACAGAGATGACGTTTTACTCGCTGTTACGGTATATTTTCAATGATTTTTTCTAACCAAGAAGAGATGGAACCAAAAAATTTCCCTGTCCTATACCCTAGCTAAAATAATTAGGTCTCACTTGAGCTCTAGCGGCCGCCATGTTGTCTGAAGGGGTGACCCTAGTCACGTGCTCGGTGACCTCGTCCTCGCTGCTGTCCGATCTCGAATCTGAGCTCCCGCCTCCTTCGTCTGCGAAAGAATAATGGTAAACATTAGAAAACGATAACTAAGATATATAACTGTCTTCGTGGCCTAGTGGTAAGGGCGTGTGCTTTTGAAACCGGAGGCCGTAAGGTCGAATCCTGCGGGACTCAACAAATTTTCATTGTAGTTTCCTAGTTGGTTAGGACAATTTGGGCCGATCACCCAATTGACTGAAAAGTAAGATCTTCCATTGGTCGGATGGGCATGAAAAAAGTCGGTCCACCTATCAACCGTATTTGACCAGCGTGGTGGAATACGGTCGAAGCGTGGTAGCTACGTCCAGCAGTGGACTAACACAGGCTGATGATAATGATGTTAAACTAAGATATTAGTCGACTAGGATGTTACTATCCTAGTTTACTCGCATCACACGTAACGCTCTTTCTTTCTTCTAGAAATTTCCTAAGTTATCATGTGTCAGCTTCTCATCAATCCTAATTTGCCTGAATGACAGTTCTTGTGCATAACGAATGGAATCTGACTCTAATTAAAAGGTTTGTGCCGAATTGTAAACTGCATTATGTATTTCCCAAACCAAGTAGAAGACAACTTTTTTGTCCAATCTGGGCAGACAGGAGAAATCAAGATGGCAGAGATAATATTGGGCTCTTTAAGCAAAAGTAAAGAGCACCTACTTAGCAATATATCACCAGATAAATGAAATCGTCAGATATACTTATTATTATGTATGTAAATATAAGTGTTTATTTATGCATGTATGTTATATATACATTAATACATTTATATATATTAAGTATTTACTTCTTGAATATATACGCATGTGTAGTATTTTATATATTCATTTATAGTTATATATTTATAATAAAAGTTTCAATTTACATTATTAATATAATTGCACCTCCCCACTTTCATCTCTGCATCGCCTCAAGGTTGACTGACAAAAAATGCCAGTGGCATTAATTCCGCCTCTGTACATTTTGTGCACAATGATTAAATTAATAATAAAAAATAAATAAGACAACGATAACACGAAATAGTTTCCAAGCATGATTCAAACCCGATCAACGGACCATAAAGCATAGGTCCCTAGGTGATTCTATATGACCTAACACACTCTGGCAAGGGAGTGTTCGCTCCAGGTTTTTTATTTAGATTCAAATTCAATTCAATTCAAATTCAAATATCTTTATTCAATATAAAGTTTACACTTGCTTATTGATTGTCAAACACACTACCACGGTTCGGAAAAGGACGCCTACGACCTAGGAAGAACTGCGAAGTAAACTCATGGGCTATTTTTATGTCATCTTTAAAAATAACAAACAATTTGATAATTCTGACTATTACATATTATGCATTTGAAACAGGACCTGGCGTAATTCCATTACCAGGCTGTATTATATTTAAAATTCATTAATATCGTAATAACCTTCAACTACATAAATGTTCCTTGACTACTTTTAAATTTATTAATAGTTAAATCGAAGTTATCTGGGATTTTTTGTAAAAAGCTATACATTGTCCCATAAAAGACTTATTATCTTCCAGTCTAGTTGTGAAGAATTAAATTATGTTGTTCCTTGTATCTATGTTATGTGATCACTAATGTCTTAGGAAATCATCTCTATTTTTTTGCACATACATTAAATTTTCAATATGTATTGTAGAACTAACGGTCATATTTATTAAATTCAGTGAACAACTTTCTAATGATTCTTGGGCCCAGGTTATAGATCTGCACATGTGCGTTTTGGAAGACAAAGATCTATTAGTATCTGCCCATTTCCCACAGTAGAATGCCATAAATACATAATACTAATGAAAATAGCTAAAATATACTAACGAGCTGTCTCCAATCGTTTTCTTATATATAATCATCATTATCATCATTATCTTAATATATATAATTTTCCTGTACGTGTTTTCACAGTGAATTCCTTCTAAACGGTGGACCGATTTGGATGACTGTTTTATTGTGGGTTCAAGTGGATTCGAGGATGGTTGAGATTCACAAATAAGCCAGGCAAATGGCGCTGAAGCCACTATCCAGATTCCACTATACAGGTTCCACTATCCACAAATATATTGCAAAAGAACTGCTTAATCGACTTACACATTCATTTCTTACTTTGTTTAATATCCTAATCGCCTAGTATATTATGCAGGACAACGTCTGTCAGGACCGCTAGTAATTTTTTATTATTTTTTATTATAACGGTCTTTCTATTATAAACGGTTCTTTTGAAACAGAAGCATCACAGAAGAATCACTGTATATTACAAGCGTCTGAACAATTATCAAGTTCTGATTCAAAGGACCTATCAAAGAGCTCAAATACTCGATGAAATTAACGTAACATCCGTAGTATCAGAAAATTCGTGTAAAGAATTGATGAGCCACTGCAAATTTGATTCCAACTATTCCAGGAATAAAGTGTAATGGTACTAAAACTATAAGAACAAAAGCTTGTATGAACGTATGTTTGTTCCTATTTAACGAAAACACAACAAAACAGATTCTAATAAACTCACAATGATATAGCATATACGCCAGTCTACAATTGATGTCAATTTCAAAATTTATACGAGCGTTGCCCGGTGCTAAATGATAGTCTGGCATTAGGATATTAAAACTACATACAGAATGTACATCCAACTTTCAGTACAGTTTCTATTACGTCATAACATCATAACACAAACAAGGTCGCTTTCTCTGTCCCTATATCCTTGTGTATACTTAAATCTTTAAAACTACGCAACTGATTTTGATGCGTTTTTTTAATAGAGTGATAGAAGGGGAAGGTTTCCATAGATCTCCCCTAATGCACGCCTCCATTAGGGGGTTTATGGCTGTTTTGGCCACGCCGATCCAATGCGGGTTGGTGGGTGGACCGACTTTTTACATGCCCATCCGACGCATAGATTATCTTACTTTTCAGACACTTGATTGATCGGCCAAATTGTCCTCGCCCACCACAGAACAACGTTAACACAAAGTTGTTCCTCCGCGGGATTCGGACTCACAACCATCGGTTTATAAAGACCAATACCACGGAGGATTTTATATCTTAAAAGAAACTAGGGTCGCTAGTTTCTTATAAGCTACTAGCAACCCCCATTGTGGGTACAATTTCGTTATATCCGTTCTTAGCTGACCTCTACTCATTAAGGAATATACCTACCAAATTTCAAGTCGCTACGCCTTATGGTTCCATAGATATCGTGATGTGTCAATATATAGGTGGGAATCTCATTTATATATATAGAAGAAAGATAGATATGTCGTAACGATATATTTTACGTAATACTCGTATCGCATCCACTCGTAATTAATTCGGACTACGTGCCAATAGAAACTCTCCGTATAAATCCACGCTTACTTCCGACTCGGAAGCTATCCGATGAATGTGGGAGAGCATATTGATTTTCAATCGGCGGCCATATTTGAAGAGAGGTCGGGATGCATGCACGATCGTCGAAATGTTCTTCAACCTGTACATAGATTCGTTCCATTCAGTTCGAATGTTTTCATTATAAAACCTACTAATATACACTTTTTAAATGCCAGCCCCCTGAATAAGGAGACCTGCCACCTCTAAAAATGTATCTCTAAATTTATAATATACGTTTTCTATTTTGAATAACTGCCTCCGTACCATAGTGGTAAGGGTATGTGCTTTTGAAACCTGCGGGGACTCAACAAATTTTCATTGTTCTTTCCTAGTTGATTAGGGCAATTTGTGCCGATCACCCGATTGTCTGAAAAGTAAGATGATACACGTAGAAAAGTCGGTCTACCCACCAACCCGCATTGGACTTGGTGGGCAACGGCCCAAAACACCCTAATGGGGAGAGCGTGCATTAGGGAAGGTCTATGTCCAGCAGTGGACTAACACAGGCTGATGATGTGTGTACTAAGGCTGCGGCATACAATAATAAGTGGTTCAAGGCTGGCCATAACGTTTGACATCAGGTTTAATCGAGTGATCTTAGTATTGTATTGAAATTAGATATATTTAATATGTAACATAATGTATTTTTTTAAACTCGTATATCATTTACCAACGAAGAGATAGGAGTAAGGTGGGTATTTAATAAAATATTATCTCATATTCAACCAAAATAGTGATTGCATACTACTGCTAAAAAAAATTACTTGGAAATATGTAGAATTTTTATAAACCAGCTCTTCTTTCACCCACCTGGCTATTTAGGCTCCGGTTTATAAGGCGCATGCCCATACCACTAGGCTACGGAGGCAGTTCAAGCAATCTTAGTACACACCTTTCGATTTTTGACCAATAAGCACGGTTCAAGTTTGCCAATAAATGTATCCTTATTACTCAAACTCAATGCCTTCTAAGGCTAAAGCCTTTCCAAGATTAAATAATTCAATGCTCCTAGAAAAACCTGGTACATAAAAGTGGATCACTAAGGTCCTGTTATTACCTAACAGCACAATACCAATGTTAAGCATGAAACGGCCGTATAAACACCCTCGTATTTAATTAAGCTTCCAAACAAACAACGTAAAACCACATAACCAAAATAAACAACAACAACACCCTCACCAGTACAAAACCGAAATAAAACGAGACTAAGAGGACAATACAGTGTTTGTAAACATATATCTTGCGGACTATTTGAAAAGTAAATGTTTGCAACCCCGCCTGTTAGTTCGCAAATAGCGACACTCAGGGCTGGCATCCCCCGTTCGTTTCCGACCCACTTTCGAATGGGGTCAAGGTGGCAGCCCTGGAGACCAGTCTACATACACCGCTGTCAGGTCGAAAGTGCCTCAGGAAACGGGTCACAATAGTTCGGTTGGCAATGACAACGTTGATATTCGCTCGTGTTTGTCGTTTGTTTTGCCAGTTATGGTACGTTTATGATAGCTATGAAAAGCTTGTTCCAGTTTCAGCGCGGGATCGGAATTAAGCGGCGTATGGGAATGTGATATGTGAAATGATATCCGCATACTTGATGCTTGAATTCTTCATGTATAGAAAGCTATTACCTGATTGGATGTAAAAATAAAATAAAATAAAAATAAAAAAAAGTCTTTTATTTCCAGTAAAAACATTACACTTCTCATCTATCTATTAATATGTGTTACTTAAAATAGTTTAATCTATGTTAGTATAATTTCTCTTTCTTAATATATATATATGTATCCTAAATGCTTCCTATGTGTTTTATCATAATATATTTTTAGTTATATAATATATAGGTATATTGTTTTAAATATTTTTTTTTAAATTAGTCTACCGAAACCCGGGAACGGCTGAAGGCCTCCTCCAGTGACTCCCATTTGTTTCTGTCTTCGGCTACTTTTATCCAGTTTGGTCCAGCTATCGCTTTGATATCATCTTCCCATCTTGTAATAGGTCTACCTTTGTTCTCTTGCCTAGTGGTCCGTTCCAGAAAGTCACTTTTTTGGTCCATCTTTGATCTGTTAACCGGGCAACTGACCGGACCACTTCCATTTCAATTTTTTACCTAACTTAAAGCGTTACTTTTGTTATTTTTCTCATTTTAGTATGGTGTATTTTGTCCAATTTCCTTATATTTAACAAGCTTCTTTCGAGTCCTCTCTGACAAACGTTTATCTTTTTTTGTTTCAGCAGTGAATTTCACGTCTGGCAAACCATAATCGGACATGGCAGAAGGTTCGAATTCATGACTTTGTTTTTATGGCTTGCGGTAGATTAATTTTGAAAACATCCTTGAGACTCAATATTTGTTTCACGTTATCTTTATTCTTTTCTCTATTTCTATATTTTTATTTTTCTGAGGAAACTTATAGTTTTTCCCAAATAGACATATTCATCAACGTATTCCAATGGTTTGCTATTGATTATTATTGGTCTTGTAATGCTGTTTGTCTTTGTCTTTGTAATATTCATTTCTAGACCCACCTTTTGCTAGCCATGTTCAGAGCTTCTATCATGTTCTGTAGTTGGTAAGATGACTTGGATAGTAGTACTGGGTCATCTGCCAGAATCTCAGGTGGCTCAAGTAAGTGCCGTTTATGTATAGTCCTTGTTTGCTCCAATCTAGCTTCCTATGATCGACTCGAGGACAGCTATGAATATTGTCGGAGATAGCGGGTCTCCCTGTCTCGCTCCTCTTTTTTTATTGGGAAGCTTGAACCTTAGGTTTCAAGTTTGATTTTACCCTTGTTGGTTTTATATATGGATTTGATGATTTTTACTATCTTTCCTCTGCTCCTTGTTCTTTTAGGCATTCCCAGATGCTTGCATGTCTTACCGTATCAAAAGCCTTCTGGTAGTCGATGAATGCTATAAAGTGTTCTTTGCTTTTCTGATACTTTACCATTATCAACTCAACAGTATGAATGTGGTCGACCGTTTAATAACCCCTTCTGAACCTGCTTGCTCCACCGGTTGCCTTTTTCCAATGCGTCGGTTATCCTTTTGTTTATAATTGCAGAGACAATTTGTAAAGACTTGGTAGCAGGCTGATTGGTCGGTAATTTCCGATGTCTTTCGGATCGCCCTTTTATATATTAGTATGACGTTAGATTCAGACCATTGGAAAGGAGTTTCAGAATTTTGCAGAATTTTGTTTAACAGTTCAACTAGTGGTACAGCCAGAGCTGTGTGACCTTTTTTCAATGCTACGTTGGTAATGTTGTCTGAACCAGGGCTCTTATCTAGTTTTAGTTTATTTATTGCTTCAGTTATTTCTGTTGTATCTATTGGTTTAAAGTTATTTCCATGTGAGCTATATGTTTCTGTGTCGAGATTTGTGTCTGTTGTGTCTCTGTTGCTGTAAAGATCCCTGTAAAATTCTGTTGCGGTGGCTATGATATCGCTTCTTGTGAACAGTTCTGTATCTTTTTTCCCCAGTCCTTCTATCCATGTTGTATTAGTTTTGAGTTTCTTAAAAACCTTCTTTGTGCTTCCATTTCTTTGTAAATACTTTTTTATTGTGTTTTGTTTATATTTTGCGTAATCTGCTTTAATATATTTAATTACTACTTTGTATAGTGCATTCAGTTTGTTTTTCTCGCTTCTTGATTTGTTTTTATTTTTCTGTAATACTTTTCTTCTCTTTAATAGCCTCTTTGTATTTGCACATAATATTTTGTGTTGTTTATTTTCTTCTTTCTTTGGTCGTGCTTGTTTTAAGCTAGAGATGATAGCCTTTTCTATTTTGTCATAGCAGTATTGTACTGGGGCGTCTTCGCAGGAAGTTGTAGATGCAGATAGCTGCGATATTAGTTTTCCGTTGAACTTAATTATTTCTTCTTCGCTCTTATGTTTGCTAAATTGACTATTTGTAAATTTGGCTCTTGATATTTTTTGTTTGTCTAATGTTATTGTTGACCTGAGCATTCTATGGTCAGAATTGTAGTTCAAATTTAGCGTCTCGATATTTTGGAATATTCCAGGTTGGTTTTGGTTTTGTATTTTCCGTCAGGGGATCCTTGGTCCATCTTCGACTAGCCTTTTTAAAACATGTGCCCGTGTTTTTTTAGTAACTTAAATATTCGTCATCTTTTGGGATTCCTAGCTGGCGTTAAAATCTCCCATTAATATTGTGGTTTTTGTTGCTGTACCTAAGGCTTTCTCTATTGTATTGTAAAATTCCTCAATATCATGTTCGCTTGCCGCTTCTGTTGGTGCATAGGCTTGTATGATAGATATCTTATGACCTTGTATATTTATATTTAGGGTTGCCACTCGCTCTGTTATGCCATTGAAGCTTACGATATGGTTTTTCAGAGACCTTTTAATAATGAAACCAACCCCGTACTTGCAAGGGGTTTGTCCGATATAGCACATTATGAAGTTTTCGTATTCAAGTGTTTTATTTCCCTGTCTTCTAATTTCCGATACTCCGATGATATAATATTTTATATTTTTTATAGCCTCTTCCAATTCGACCTGACGGTCGTACGTTGAGACAGCTCTAACGTTGTATGTTGCGATCGTAAGTTTGTATTTATTCGGGGTATTTATTTTCTTTGTTGGTGTATTCATTGGAGGGTTTTGGTCGTATTCTTCCACGGTGACCAACCGGCTTGAGGGATATGGTTTGGCGTTTGCTTTTATTTGTTCTCCATTGTATTTGCTATTGTTGTTGTTTGTTGTGGTTGTTTGATTGGTTATTTTGGTCATTAGTGGTTTGAGTTTTGGTTGTTAGGAAACCGAGTATTCCCGGTTTGATAACTCCATCCGATACACTTGATGTCCTTTGTATTCTTGCTTGGGTTTTGTTCTTTTTTTGAGCTTGTATTGGATCTGTTTGCGCGTGGTCACTATAGGTTGATGAATTTGATAGTGTTCTTTTCTTGTGTTTGTATCTCTATTTTTATTTTGTACTATAAGTTTGTCGTATTTGATGGTGGCAAAATTTCCCTTTTCTCTTTCAATGATTACTTGTTCTTGCAGTTTCTTTCTTTTTTCGAGAACATGTAGTGGGAAGTTTTCTTTTATATAGTAGTTGGTTTTTTTTAGTAGTCTCCTTTGTTTAAATATTTGTATTTTCGTGCCCAGTGTGCTGAAAGTCACGGTAATAGGCCGGGGCTTTTCTCCTTCTTTCCCTATTTTTCTAGTTTCTGGTATGTCCCTGGGTTGTAGCCCAATCGAGAAGTATTGATTTATGAAACACAGAATGTTTTTTTTTCTAAGTTTGCATACGATTTTTAATTTTCTGGCAATCCAAAAATTACTATATTCCTCTGTCTGGATTGTTTTTCCAGAATATATAATCTTTTTTCTTGAATTTTCAGTTTTTATTTGATGTTTCGTACTTTTTATCCATTGTGTTAAATTTTTCTTCCAGTGTGCAGTTTATGTTTAGCGTAACTTGTTCCGTAACTTTCTCAGATGACTGTACAATTTTTTTTTTGTTCATTTAACTCAATCTGAATGTCTTTTAGCATTTTCATAACTTCCTTCATGGTTATATCGGTTTTAGTATTGTTTTGGTACTTGTGCTGCTCTCTGGACTCGATGTGGTACTATTTGGCGGGTCAATTGTGTGGTGATTGACAGACTAAGTGATTCTAAATACTTTTTCTAGATGGCGTTGTTTTATTGATCAATATTACAAAATCATGTTGGTTTTTATTATTTTTTTATTTTTAAGCTTGAATGATGTAAATTCCCTTTATTGCAATTCGTGCACATGTTTGCAGGTCACTATTAGCAGTATAATGCGGTAAAATTTCATTAAAAGTATAGATTTTGAAAAAGTTTTCCTTCACTGTTTTGCACGTTAATATGTTTGTTATTAACTTTTGTCCACTTTGTCATCAATGAATTTCGATATTCACTTGTTTGTAGTGTTATTGGATGTAGAGAATATTAAATAAAATAACCAATCGGATTTTGATGCGTTTTGATATTAAAATAGTAATTACATCAGTCAATTTAAACTGTGTTATAAAAAAATGTAAAACTAATTACTAATGTATGGGTGTGGGCTGGATGAGAATAGCCGAATATCGGAAGCGGTGGCGTCCTTTAGTGAAGGCCTATGTCCAGCAGTAGACTGACAAGGGCTGATGATGATGATGAATTACTAATACTAAAGAGGAAAGATTTGTTTGTGTGTTTAAAATAGGCTCCGACAGTACTGAACCGATTTTATTTAATATATTCTTTGAATACTAAAAGCTATATAATCCTAGAGTTCTTGTGTGACAATTTGATGGCTTAGCGATTACAACGACAGTATACAAATTCAAATTCAAATATCTTTATTCAATATAGAAGTTAACACTCGCTTATTGATTGTCAAAGACGCTACCACCGTTAACTATACTACGCTACCACGTTTGGAATAGGACGCCTCCGACCTGAGAAGAACTGGCGAAAAAACTCAGCAGGCCTATTTTGTCACCTTTTAAAATAATCAAATGTATACATATAAATTTTCTTATGAGCTACATACAGTCCTATCATACGTATATTATACTTGAAAAAGCCTGGAGCGAGCATTCCATTACCAGGCTGTGTTATCATTTATAAATTCATTTAAATTATAATAACCTTTAACACATAAACGTTCCTTTACTACTTTTTAAATTTATTAACAGTTAAATTTTGAACGTGTACTAGGATTTTGTTGTAAAAACGTATACATTGTCCCATAAAAGATTTACTTATTCTTCGCAGTCTAGTTGCTGAAAGAATTAAATTATGTTTGTTTCTAGTATTTATGTTATGTGCATCACAATGTCTAAGAAAATCATTTCTATTTTTTGCACATACATTAGGTTTTCGAAAATGTATTGAGTAGTAACGGTTAGTATTTTAATCTCTGGGAACAATTTTCTCAGGATTCCTTGGGGCCCAGGTTATAAACCCTCGAATAGCTCGTTTTTGGAGGACAAAGATCGTATTAGTATCCTGCACTTCCCACAGTAGAATGCCATAAGACATTACATTGCGGAAATAGCTAAAGTATACTAACCGGGCCGTCTCCACGCATATACTGCAGAGCTGAGTTTATTCGACAGTATATTAATATGAGGGCCACTGCAATCTGGTATCTATTGTTATTCCCAGAAACACGGTTGACTCAACAACGTCTATCTCTTCCTCATCTATAAACACTTCACATTTACTCGGTCTTACATTTGAGTCATAAATTTAATACATTTTGTCTTCTTCTGGTTCAGTAGCAAATTATTGACACTAAACCAGTGCAACTCTAGAGAGAGTATTATTTACATCGTCATTTATTGATGTGTGTCCTTTAACTTTAAAATTAAGGAAGTATCATCAGCAAATAATACTATCTCGTCGTTTTATTAATAACATATGGTAAATCATTTATATAGATGAGAAAGAAAAGGCCCAAGAATGACCCTGTGGACACCCATATTTACCGGGGCCCTGGAGATCTTTTACCATTCACGTCAACCCTCTGAGTTCAGTGGCTCAAGTACGAAGACAGAAGATTGAGTGCGCGTTTCTTACACCATAGTGACGTAATTTCCTGACCAGAGTTTCATGCTGTACGCAATCAAAAGCTTTTTGAGATCCAAAAATGCCTAAGGCATCCTGCGACGCTTCCCAAGCCTCAAAGATGCTCTTAATGAGCATAACGCCAGCATCAATCATGGAGCGACCCCTAGTGAAGCCGTACTGTTTGTTATTAATGAGACAGTTACTGTTAAAATGTTTCATTAATTGGTTTAATAATAGTTTTTCAAATATTTTACTAAAAGTAGGCAAAATAGATATAGGTCTAAAATTATTTGGGTCCATATTACACCCTGCTTTAAAAACCGGTATAACTCTACTGTGCTTCATTAGGTCAGGAAACTCGCCTCTCTGGATGCTTACATTAAATATTGTTGCTAGATGAGGTGATATTACATCCATAATCGAATTTATCACCTTAACAGAGATTCTCCAAAGGTCTGCGGTTTTTTTAATATCCAATCGTCTACATGCACTTATAATGTCTTTGCTACATACATAAGTAAAATTTAAAAAAATTGTAAATTCAATAATATTATCTTTTAAAAGTGATTCAGCAACTGTTGGAGAAGGTAAAAGTGACTTGGTAGTCGAAACCGGTATGTCCGAAAAAAAAATCTCTCGAAATAAGTAGCAACATCTATGTCAGCTTTAATTTTATGGTTATCAACATTTAAAGTTATTTTAGAGCTGCTCCTTGCGGTCCTTCCGGTTTCGCTATTAATAATATTCCAAGTCATTTTCACTTTATCTGATGAATTTTTAATTTTATTTTTAAAGTATAAACATTTAGCCAGATAACACACTTTTTTAAATATTTTAGAATAGGCGCTAACATGTGCAACAAAGTTATTGTTATGGTTATATGTTCTTTGACTATAAAGCTCATATAATCTCCGCCTGCTTTTATGGATTCCGACTGTTGCCCACTCACTAAACACTGCAGAACCTTTAGATTTAACCGTTTTAGAAGTAAATATAGTATTAAATTCTTTTCTTGTTAAAGTGAATAATGAGCTAAAAAGTACATGTGGATTTTCATCATAATGTAAATAATTAACTGTTTGCAATATATTACTTCTGAACTTCTCAATACGCTTTTTATACATAGGAACAAACATTCTTGTTTCTTGCGAACTTATGTTATATATCATTTTATCTATTTGAAAGGAGGCAAATTGACCACAATGGTCAGAAGTTAACATTTTAATAATTGATTTATTTAATAGTTGACAATTAGTATACATATATCTATACATGTTGCAGAAGTCTCAGTAATTCTTGTTGGTTCAATAAATAAATTTAAAAGGTTATATGAACTTAACAATGATCTGAATCTAAGTGTGGTGTTGCAATTACCTAATAAATTAATGTTAAAGTCACCACAAATTATAATATACTTATTAGATTCAGATAGTTTTACTAATATTTCTTCTAGAACAACTTCAAAAGGTTCATATAACGCGGTGGGAGGTCTGTACACACATACAACAATGAAGTGCTCAAGCTCTGCACAGGCTATCTCAATAGTCCGTTCAACAGAGAGGCTCACAATATCTTTACGATTTTTAAATTTTAAAGTACTATTAATAATTATTAAAGAGCCACCGCGTATAGCTTTATCTCTACTGAACAGGCTAGCAACCTGGTGACATCCAAGATTTAACATTAACTGATATTCTTGTAGCCAGTGCTCAGTTATACATAATATATCAATTTTACAACTATTCAAGAAGAGTTCAATTTCAAGTTCTTTACTGGCTATTCCCTGAATATTTTGATGTACCAGGTTCATACACTGTGTGCTTTTATTAGAAAATTTATTTTTAATAACATTATTGTTTGATAATAATAAATTATTGTTTAATATGCAAGAGATTTTCTCCGTTGTCTCAATATTTAATTTAAATTATTGCTTGGAACGGATTCCAAATTATTAGATGTCACAATTTGTTCCTGTTCAATAGAAGCAGGAGTCAAGTTAGCCAAACATTTGGCTGAATTATTTAAAATACAATAATATAGCATACAAGCTAATTTTTTTCTAAAAAAATTTGATAGGTGCAACCTACCATATGTCAAATGAAAATTGTTACAATTAATTATATTATTTATGTCAATAATATCAATTTTGTTATGATATTTGTGGGTTAAATGTTTACAATTATTATTGTATAACATATACAAATAGTTATTTAACTTATATCTATGTTGGTTTTCCTGTGGCAACTCCTTAATGTAGGGAAATGTGAACAAAATTACCTTTTTTACATCTAGTTTATTAAGTTGTTCATGAAATTGTTGTAGGTGTTGTCTATTAACATTTCCCCTACTCCCAATCAAGATAATCAAGATAGTGTTGGGGCAATGAGTATCAGTCAATATTTTTTTCATAATATGTAAGTAGGTTGCTCCTGGCATACAATAATTAGATACTGATTCCCCCATACACTTATCTAGAATTAATGAACCCATACTTCTTCCCAGTTCATCGCTGTATATTTTAATATAATTATGGGAAGAAATATGTTTTTCTTTACTATTATCTAGAAGGCTACCGTGAGGCACCACACTCTGAGACATAGTCTTAGAATCACATTCCAGTTCTGAATGAACCTGTATGCTTTGACAATTGCATACACAATTTCTGGTCAAGGAGTCAAAACGGTCTGAGTTATTTTTACATAAATCTAATATGTCATTCATAGCCGAAATGTGTTCAGATATTTCTTTTTGAGATGCCTCATATTTCTTTGTTAGGACATTTAAGGATTGCAATAGTGATGCAATCTCAGCCTGCAGTGAACTGACACTAGCCTCATGAGACAAATCTTAGCCTCATTGTAGCATACATTTAATTTTGCTTTTAGTTTATTCCTATCTTTACATATTTTGCCATAGCTTTTACAAATACTATGCCTACATTTCAACAATTTCTCTGTCTTCCTTATGTGATTATTAATTTTTTAAATTTCTTTTGTTTATTTTTGCTGATTACTGGACGGCAGGCTCCGAGTCATCACCAGTCAAATCTATTGTGCTAATATTATTACTAATATTTGTTACTGGGATACCATATCTTGTACTTCCTCAACTAGTTCACTATAAAGGCTTTGGGTTTGACTGGTCCTTAAGTTCTGATTCTTAAGTTCAAGTAATCTAATTGTTTTATGAGCCTCATATAATTCAGACCTCAGTTTAGAGGTGAGGCCAGAGCTTCCTCATATTCACCCTACACTGGTCAAACCCATCAACTATACTTTGCGAATTATTATTTTGTTCTTGTAAGTTTAAATAATTTATATTTAACTGAGATAATTCTTGTTTTAGTTTTGTATTTTTGTTAATAATTTGCAAAGTTTCATGTTCGTTATCGTCCCTTTCCTCAGCAATTGCTCACACTGCATTTTGGCTCCTTTAGCTCTTTCAGAGTCAAATGGAGTTGTTCCTCGACCTGACGGGCCTTGGTATTGCGGGTCATCATTTTTAGTAATAATTGATATGAAAATTATAAGATTAAATTATAATGTGAGCTCTTGACGAGGATGTAGGGACAATAAACTTATTTTAAACTAAAAGTCGTTACCTGCGCAGTGACAGCTAGACTTCGTACACCGTATAAACACGATAACGCTATAACCAGGGTAACAATGTAGATAATATTATTTAATTTTACAATTATGTTTCGAGGAGGCTAAAACATTACAAATTTCACTTATATTTGTAAGTAAATATTATTATTTAATATAATTAATAGGAGTATTTACAATGACATGTGGTCTTGGAGTTACAAAAATAACAACAAGTCATACAAAACAAAAAGTCGACATAATTTAATTTGTTTTTATATCAAACTGAATATATATATATATATATTTACATACTGAATATATTATATTGTAACGGAAATATTTGAAATCATGTCGAACAAGAGAAGGACATTAATTATGTCAACTAGCACATAGCAGCCATATGCGGGGTAAATTATATTTTGGATCAGAACCTATCCAGGTTCTGATGTAAAAATCTAACCCTACAGTAAAGAAGCAGCGTCTTGTCATATGTCATACATCTTGATGACAATTCACTAATGACTAACTAATCGTATGCCATCACATCGTTTCCATGAGTCACACTGTTTATATCAACCCCATAACCCACTCGGCGTAACACGCAAGCTGGAATAAACAAGAGACAACACAAAGCATGTCTAAACACGGCTGTTTCATCAAAAACTAATATCATCATCATCATCATCGTCATTAGCTTGTGGTAGTCCACTGCTGGACATAGGCCTCCCTTAATACACCCCGATCCATTAGGGGGTTTCGGACCGTTACCCACCGCGCTGGTCCAATGCGGGTTGGTGGGTGGACCGACTTTTTATATGCCCATCCGACGCATAACTGCCTCCGTAGCCTAATGGTATGGGCGTGTGCTTTAGAAACCGGAGGTCGTGGGTTCGAATCCTGCGGGGATTTAACAAATTTTCATTGTTGTTTCCTAGTTGGTTAGGGCAATTTGGGCCGATCACCCAATTGTCTGAAAAGTTGGATGATCCAAAAACCAACAATAACCAAAAACAACGACCTATCACAAGAACAAAATAATAACTCTACTCGAATGACGTAATAAAGATAATCCAAACAAGGATATGGGTAAAGTATTAATTATGCAAAGCCGTAATCTATCCGCCGGCAGCGATAGTATTAGGGTCAAACGGGAATCCTTACAGGTAACGTGTCTCATGTAGGAAACCTTAAACCTAAATGTGTAGTGTCGACGGACGACCTCATGTTTCAACTACAAAATTCTTACGTATCTGCCACAAATAAAATCCTTGAATCTATGTATGCATCACTACATAGTATAAAACAAAGTCGCTTTCTCGGTCCCTATATTTATTTATTTTATTTATTCTTTTTGCACAAAAATAAGGCGTCAAGTCAGTGCAATTCTCTCACCAGTCAGACCTTGGGGTGCGTAGATTAAAATCGAGGTCAAAAATATTAAAATGGTTAAATTGAACTAAAACAATTCAAACTTCAGTTTATTTCGTATAAAAATACAACTAACATAAACAAAAATATATGCTATACATAAATACGATATTTATATATGTAAAAGTTTATAAATATATGTACAATCATATATAAAATATACATATATATACACACAAATAAAATATATATAATAATTAAAAAATAAGTTAGTAGTAAGTAGTTAAAGTTAAGGTAATAAATTAATGACGATTTCATTGGTCTTTAGGTAATATTTTAAATAGATAATCTTTAACTTTTTATAATCTATTTTCATTTTATTTTATTTTTTGATAATCTATATGCCTATGTATGCTTAAAATCTTTTGAACTAAGCAACGGATTCCGATGCGCTTTTTTAATATATAGATTGATTGAAGAGGAAGGTTTATATGTAGGACACATGCTTAATATAGTACGTATATGTTCAATTAGCATAGCTCCCATTAATCAATCCAGAATTGTAGGCCATGCGAATTATTGCACTTCAAGACTTTTCGCCACGTTGTTTACTTTGATTCCATATTCTTTTTGCTAATGGTATATAATAATAATATAATATATACAAAAAAGGTTCCCACCTATTGGCTCATCGTGATATCTCTGGAACCATAAAGCGTAGCGACTTGAAATTTGTAGTGATCATGTAATATAATGCCTTAATAAATCTTCTGCTATATCTAGCTTTCAGAATTTAGTAAAGTTCTGCTTTGTTTCTCACTAAATATAAATTTTTAGAGCTGTTCAACACGATACCATACTAAATAACATTCGGTACATTCAATATACCGCGGACCGTAAAAACAGTATAGCAATAACAAGAGCAAAGCGAGACGAATCGGTACGACGAATTTGGTATTTATGCGGCGTACGAGCCTTTTGAAACCGAAAAGCGAAGACTAAAATGTCGAAACATAACAACGATGGATATATCACATAAGAGCTTACGAAAACCTCACAAATCCCTTGTAGGCATAAGTATTGGCACTTTTTTAACAAACACAGCGTGAGCCAAAACAAAGTTGTTAAGTCTTGATACAGTTACGATGCTATACTGACAAAACAATAATAAATCGCACTACACACTAAGGCGACAGAACTAGCATATATTCGTCTTCCATCTTCCTTTAAACTTCAATAACAGATAACAGACACGGTTCGAACACAAGATAGGCTTTTAATATTCTCATCAAATCTAACAGTACAGTTATTCGCGTCGGCGGCCCGAATTGCGATAGCCAACTACAATAGTAGTAGTTAGTAGCTATAAAGTACAGGTAGACTCACAAAATCAATACCATTATAAACCAAAAATAAATAAGGAAAAAGCCAGCAACCAGCATTGGACCAGCGTGGTGAGTAACGTTCAAACCCCCAATGGATAGGGGTGTATTAGGGGAGGCTTATGTCCAGCAGTGGACTATCACAGGCTGATGATGATGAAATAAGGAAGATGCCTTAAAAGATCAAAGTTTACAAAAACAACAGTTTTACCTATAATAGGTAAAACTGTAGGTGTAGGTATTATATATAACCACACACGCCTAACAATATATGGTCGTTGCGCTATGAACAAAGAATAGGGGATTCGAGCGGCGGGGTATATATCGTTGTTATGCAGTTGGTTAAAATATTATGAAAAATTAACAATGAGAGAAGTTATATAAACAATGTGTCGGACATTTATGTTACAAGTTGGTCCTTGGCATCGATGTCTTTCAAAGATTTTTTAAGGCACTGCACCGGTAAGGTTTTCGGGTTGTTGAGGTCACACACCATTTGTTCTGCCCACACACCAATTCAGATGATAAGTATGAAGGTGGAACCAATAAGAATTTAGAGGCACAGTAAAATCGTTGTAAGATATCCGAATTTTTTATATGAAAACTGATACACTTTTGCAGTGATATTTCTACGTATCAATCGTAATCCTGTTTTAGTCTAACCGACTGGGAAACATTAACGCAAATCAGTCAGGAACAAAAAAGATTTGGATCGCGGCCTTCGAGTAAGACCTAACTTTGATGTACGCTTCTTAAATGAAATGTTTTATTACGTACGACACACAGACAACCTAAGGTATTATCTACTTATTTTTAAAGTATTTAAAAGTCAAAGGTTTGTTGCCGGTTTCCTATTCATAGACGACCAACCCTGATTTTTTTTTATCCTTGACGTTATTCTTCCAGACTCATGTCTTTGGTAAGCTTCATCTAACACAGAGTTCGCAGGAAGCTACCGTCCCCACGAACTAGGTGGCCGAAACTTTGTTGCTAATAGTGAGGGCCACACGTACAGAAGGTACGTGAGTTAGGCGTTTGTTATGTCTCCTAAGTATCGTCGGCGATCGGTGTACGGACCGGGACGCCGATGATCTGGTGACTGTGTTAATCAATTGCTGGGGGCGGTACCAACCCTGATAGTAACTGGCTCAATCTATCTTGTTAAAAAACTGCTGTGTTCACTCAAAAGGCGTCATAGTAGCTAGTTTATTAACTCGCTAAAAGAGATCTAACATGTCCCTGAGACGGACTTGTGGCCTCTGGGCATTTCTCATAAACATGGTGTATAGCTCATTACAAGGTTTAACCACTAATAACATCTCTTCGCTATACTCAATGCTAGTCTAATATGTTTGTGGTAATTTTGGCAAAAATAAAGATATATGAATAGTTTTTTTAGCATAACAAAATAATTATAAGATATATATTACCAGTGGTAGGTCCCCCCTGTTTACGGGAGACCGTCTGGGTGGGTACTACCGCGGTGCCTATTTCTGCCGCGAAGCAGTAGTGTAAAAACACTACTGTGTTCCGGTTTGAAGGGCACCATAGCCAGCGTATTTACTGGGTAAACGAGTCTTAACATCCTATATACCACTGGTATTGCTAATGTCTATGGGCGTCGGTGATCACTTCCCATCATGTGGCCCGACTGCTCGTCTGCCTGCGTATGCCATAAAAAATATAGATAAAAAAATAGAGCAACTTTTTATGGTTTTTCGTGAAATACACTATACATTTGTGTAACCTTTATAATTTTAGTATAGAACACGTAGCAAAGCGCAATATAAAAAGCGGTATTATAAGGACAAATACGACATTGCCAGTCTGCCATAAAACTAACCGTTAAGCCGGGCATATCACCTCGCGCAGCGCGTTTACGACTACGGTACTTACGTACTAAGATAACCGCGGTTATGTACATTTAGGGATACGACTGATTTGATTAAGATTTACGCAATTCGCTACGAAAGCTTATCCCGCTCCATTAAGTTCCGAATAAATATTCGATTGGGCGAAATTCTATTTCGCTTTCCTTTTCTTACGAAAGAAATTAATGCTGAAAAATCGCTTATGCCTAACTTAGTCAAGTTCTTAATTTAGTAACCACTTACGGGACTTAGATTAAACTTGACAGTAATATAGGATATAGTTATATAAGAGAAACATATGGTTTTCATAAGCAATAATTTCGTATAATATATTAACAAACGCGAGCAGAATCGCTGGTCTAAGCTAGTAATGAGTACGAATAACCTGCTGTTTCATAAAAGACTTTTGGATCATGTGTTTGAGTTCAATAAAGAAATTAATAAAATAGCTTTTGATAGCATATGAAGTATGTATATATATTTAAATCATGGCAACCCTAACATACTTAGGGCTACTATCACAATAGTAAAAGGATGGCAGTTAACAATGACGTGTCGGGCTCTAGGAGCTTCCGGTACCTTAAAAATAGATAACGAATTCTATTCGATGCTTGTATGTTATCTGTAGAGTCAGAATATAAGCAATACATAAACAAAAAGAGTAAAACGTCCAGTGGTAATATTAATAAGCGCATGAAAACGGCTGAAAAAGTGTATTTTTTTCATAAATTATAAATTTACTATAAGTATATTAACAGGCGGTCGGTGTGGGCTGCATGAGATTAGTCGTAGATCGGAAGCGGTGGCGTGCATTAGGGGAGGCCTATGTCCAGCAGTGGACTGACACAGGCTGATGATGATGGTGATATTAAAAAGGCACTCTGGGAAAGCCGAAAGAACCGCAAACTTAAACAGTATAGCGATCTAATCGTCCAGAAAACATTTCGTAATGCAGAAAACACTTTTAAATGTAGCTTTTCCATTATCAATTGCAAATATCTGAAAACAATAGTTAAATGACAATTAACATTTACTACTTGTTTTCGTTGGCAGAAGCGAAAAAAAATTAAGAAATGTATTGCAATCTATAAATTAAACATTACATTGACCAACGCGTAAAATTAAAAAAAAAGAGCGCGTTACAAATCGATGAGGTACTGGTAACAATGCCGCCAGTTGACGTTTCTGTTTCATCTCATAAATTGACCAACGAACCTAAAGAAGTTATTACTTCGAGCAAACATTGTCAAAATTTCAAAATAATACCATTGTATTAATTGATGATCAATAAGAGAGCGTAATTATTTTATTCTACTTCCACCAATGTCATAAATGTGAAAGTTTGTGAGTATAGGTGCTTGTTACTCCTTTACACAAAAACTACTTCATCATCATCATCAGCCTGCATTAGTACACTAGACACAGGCCTCCCCTTAAGCACGCCTCTTCCATTAGGCGGCCTCCGGACCGTATCCCACCACGCTGGTTTAATGCGGGGTTGTGGGTAGACCGACTTTTACATGCCCATCCGACATCTTACTTTTCCAAAAATTGGGTGATCAGCCCAATGAAAATTTGTTGAATCCCCGCAGGATTCGAACCCACGACCTCCGTTTTGCTAAAGCACACGCCCTCACACTTTGTGGATTATAAAGAAATTTTGCAATAACATAGCTCATACGCATTTGATTTTGTTATATTAATATGTATTTTATTTAGGATATAATAAAAGATGTCATGTATGTAGGCCAAATTCATCGGCAAGCTATTCTGGCACGAGCTTCATAAACACATATTATAGCTCAGTTCATTTTATATAAAAAACACACATTATATAGATACAAACACTCAGACACGAGATAAACACTATGTTCTTCACGTAATATTTTTTAAAATTTTTCCAGTGGAGAAAAACCCATACCCTGTTGCGTAACGGTCTGAGCCACTAACCACTGTGCCTAGCGGGTCTTCAGTTAGAAATAAGACATTGTTTCTAAATTCCATCTGTTAATTAGTTGGCTATATGCATCAGATACAGTTAATCTGCCACTGCAACGATCAAGACATTATCAATCTTAGTTCATATATCGTTGCTTCAGATAAAGCGTTACAAACTAGCATCAGTTGACCCTACGTCCATAATTAACTTATTAATTAATATAAATGCCACGCGAGGTCACGTCAAAGGGTCTGCCGCCTTGTAAAAGGTTAGTGCTAAGGTCATATTCTGATACATTTTGCAGATTCTAGATGCGCGTGCGTGTGTGTGTTTTAGCTTACATAAATCTAGACCAATTGAGTGAGGAATGAGGATTATTGGGACTATTGGATTTAGTGTATTTATTGCTTCCCAACGCAAGAATACTGTTGCTATTATATCATATAATTTTGTACTTAGAAAGGATCGTTGTTAATCTAATATATGTATATATATATATATATATATATATAATACAACTACGCAGGAGATATTATAGAGCGCAAGCGTACGTGCAAACACAGGCTCACTCTCTGTTCCTTTATACTTTCAAAGCAAGATGGGTTGGATAACCGACACGACCCGAGAGAGATAAGGCGCAGGACCGACATTTTACAAGCCCATCCGACGGATCATCTTACTTTTCAGACAATTGGGTGATCAGCCCAAATTGCCCCAACCAACTAAGAAACAACAATGAAAATTTGTTGTTACATATATATATATATATATCCATGAAATAAATGATATTCTTTATGATAAATAAATTCTTCAAACCTTAATCACATAAACTGTGAAATTTTCATACAAAACGTGACGCGTAACAAAGAAGAGGCGTCAAAAATTTAGCGTACCTATCGATAAATGATACCTAAATGTCAATCACTGAGTGACCTATGACAACGAGGACATATCACTGTTAAAGATGACCTAAATCCTCCTTTTATAAAGCACAGACTAGGAAGTACTACTATGTCTTGCTACCGCTTAGCAGTAGAGAAAATCCTTATGTGTTCCGATCTGTAGGGCACCGTAGTGCAATTATCGGTCGAACAAGATGTAACAACTTGTACGTCTACTAGCGACCCGCCCCTGCTTCGCACGGGAGGGAGCTATGCTGATAGAAAATATACCTACATTAAGCATGTGTTATACATATAAACCTTCCTCTTCAATAACTCTATCTATTAAAAAAACCGCATCAAAATTCTTTGCGTACTTTTAAAGATTCAAGCATACATAGGGATATAGGGACAGAGAAAGCGATTTTGTTTTATACTATGTAGTGAAGTGAAGAGTGGTCCGTGTTGGCTAACGCTGCTTTTTGTCGATCTGTCTTGCTCTTATACGACTTGCTTTTATATACATCTAGGGATAAAACGTAATTGGACTACAATATAAAACATTTTCTAATTTCTTTAATTAAGTTTTAGTTCCTACATAACATTGCCACCAAAAGCCATCTACCCTTTTAAAATCCATTTTAATTAAAGCATGCCAAACAAAGTAAGTATATCGCAGTTGTAGCATATTAAAAATAAAATTATTTATATTTATTAAATAAATGTTTAAGAAGCATGTTTAAAACATATAACTCATAGGAAAGAGGTCAAAATATTAATTTTAAGAGGTCACAACTAAATATTTCTGTTTCGATCGAAACGTAACAAAAAGAGTATTGTTCGCAGATTACAGTTAAAATGTTTTTGTTCCGTGATGGAATGCTGTAGACTATTAAAACGTTGCTAATTAATCGGCCAATTTAAACTTTGAGTGTTTGATTATTAATTTATTTGCTCGGCTTTCTTGTCGACTAATACCTATATAAATGGTGTTGTTGTTTAAATGCGATAATCTTAGAAATCACAGCTTACAATTTGTGAATTCCTGAAATTTTACATAATAGCAATGGGAAAGCTTAAAAAAGAAGGAAGTCGAAAAAATATGTCTTCAGCAAGTATAACTATAGAATTTCTACTACGATACACACCTTGAAATCACAAGAATATATCCTATACCACTCGATACATCATTTAAACGAAAATATACTATATTTCACTCTTCATCGATGTATCTTATAAATAATGAAATGTAAAGTAACATCGGAGCGTGTCAGACTAATGGACAGTAGCCCTGCATATTACGTCACGAGAATATAAATTTTCTGCAAGTAAATTGTAGAAAATATACTAAAAAATAATGCGCATTTCTCACATGGACTAATTTACAAACACCGTCCCATCCGAAGCAAGGTCACGAGACAATGGCCGCTGCTTCATGCCGAATTTGAATAACTATAACGCACGGCTAATTACGCGTGCAATCGTAAAAACTCATTTGCATAGAGCAACACTGGCACAATTCAAAAATAGAACGATAAATCCTTTCTACATTCGTGTCGATATATAGAGCCATTTAGTGACATCTCATTATGTAATCGGCTACGCGAACCTTCGAGCGCAACAAGTAGGGTAACTAAAAATATCCAAAAAAAAAAACAGCGACAACACTCACCTATTTATATCCAGCTACATTTTAAAAAAGCAGCAAAAATTAAAAAAAATCACCTTCAGAAAAAATAAACCAAAAACACTGGCCGCTCGGAGATACTTCACATAATACAAAAAAAAACAAAACGGAAACTGACGTATTTTCCCGCGGGATTGTTTTCGCGCCTCCACCAGCCCGGGGCGTGGACTTCTATGGTGTTATGGCGTATTTTCTCGCGACTTTCACCAGAATAGACGGACAGACAGATAGACAGGGCCAGCCCGCACGGGAGCTGGCTCGCCTTTGTCGGAGACCAGGATCCGCGCGCAGGCGTCGAATCGATCGACCGACCTGCTGTGACGGTGCGAAAATGAAACGATATCACACGAACACAGTCGGGACTGGGGATGCAACAGGCGAGACCGAAGATCGTTGGGTGATGCAACAAGCGAATAAAGGCCATATTTATGCCGCGATTATTCTTTACACGACCCCTTACTTTTGCATTGCAAATAAAATTGTGTTAAGGGCGTGTGCTTTAACCGGAGGACGGACTCAGCAAATTTTCATTGTTGTTTCCTAGTTGGTTAGGGCAATTCGGGTCGATCAATGTCTGAAAAGTAAGATGATAAAATGAAAGTAAGATGCGTCAGATGGGCATGTAAAAAGTCGGTCCACCCACCAAGCCGCGTTGCACCAGCGTGGTGGGATACGGTCCAAAACCCCCTAATGAATGGGGTGTATTCAGGGAGGCCTATGTCCAACAGTGGACTAACACAGGCTGATGATGATAATGAATAGAATATACGTTGCTTTCAAATTTCACAGGAAAAGACAACCAGCATGTTACTGAGTTTTGCGAGATGATTATGAATCTCCGGTTTTATGTTCTCCGTAGTCAGTTTTGTTATTTAATATAGTAATAGTTAGTAAGTTTGATAGTAAAATCACATTGCTAACGAGAGAGAACATCTTTTGAGATACAGAGTGTATCTCAAAAGATGTTTATTTCTATTGCTTGCGCGAATATTATACATTATTAAATAAAATTACTTTACGGATTTTATCGCGTTTATTTTACATTTTAAATTCCGATTTAGGGCCGTGGTCACGGGTAGACTACCCGTGACCACGGCGCTGAAAGTAATTTTATTTAATAATTACACTCTATAACTTACTGTCAAGTGAACTTTCAGCCCATTTCATTCGTGTATTTTGCATCCTTTCATCTAGTTGGTAGGTTCCCTCTAGGTGTCCTCAATAACTACATTATAGCGATACGCGATGCTTAGATACCCATAAACAGTAGTGTTCCGGTTGAAAGGGCACTTCGGCTACCGTTATTTCTGGCTAAACGACACTTCTCATGGTAGCGAGCTAAGTTCAGTGTAGGGATTATTTATCAATATATATCTATATAAATATTAATTGCTCTTTGTTAGTCTCGCTAAAACTCGAGAACGGTTTAACCGATTTTGCTAATTTAGGTCTTGAACTATTTGTTGAAGTCCAGGGAATGTTTATAAGGTGAATAAGTAAAAAATATATAGGAATTGAAAAAAATTATGATATCTTTCTACATATTTGTTTACAGGTGGTGAAAAATAAGCTCAAATTCACCTAACTACAGTTAGTAGATATACTAAAGTCATTAATTATATATCAGATTGTTTTTCATGTTGATTGAAAAATCTTGGAGGAAAATTTAGATATTAAATACTAGTTGACCTTAATTTAGAAATTTAGGTCAACTAGTATTTAATAAATAATTATCATCTCGTTTTTTATTTAAAAAAAGAAAAAAAAAATCATGTCGTTACGAAAAAATTTTCGTCCTGATAGTACGTGATACGATGTCACAAATCCGGTCGCCACTCGATAGGCGACTCCGATTCCTTCAACGGCATATTGGAAGATCGAAGAACGCAGAAGATATTAATTAGTACACTTTCTTTTTCTTCAACTTCTTAGTCTGATAAGACAGACACAATGGCCAGAGATCTAGCGCAAATCCGACTTTTAGCATCCCTACGACGACTAATGAATTATTTTTTTACAGGCAACTATAGCAATAACCAGCTAGAAAAATATAACCTGTATCGCTGACAGACAGACTAGGCTACGTCTCAGTAAATATTATTCCCGGTACACTCCTTGTTTTAGAAGGATGCCCTAAGTGCCCTTTAAACCGAAACTTTGCTGAATTCCAGTATCACATCATCAGCCTTTGTTAGTCCACTGCTGGACATAGGCCTCCCCTAATACACCCCTATCTATTAGGGGTTTGACCGTATCCCACCACGCTAGTCCAATGCGGGTTGGTGGGTGGACCGACTTTTACATGCCCATCCGACGCATGGATCATCTTACTTTTCAGACAATTGGGTGATCGGCCCAAATTGCCCTAACCAACTAGGAAACAACAATGAAAATTTGTTGCGTCCCCGCAGGATTCGAACCCACGACCTCCAGTTTCTAAAGCACACGCTCATACCACTAGGCTACGGAGGCAGGGTCCGTTTCTACACAGGGGAGCAGTCAATGGTGGGATAAGAGCTCCTTAATTTACCCACTCTCTAATAGCGGTTTTGTTGGTTTACGCTGTGTCTCATTCCCGGTCTAGGCACAAAGTGGCTTATGATACGAATCCGGCCCAAAGAGGCCAGTCTCAGTTCCAGTATCAAGGGTACAGTTTTGGATTTTGCACACTAATGCTTTTGTGTAGCCGTAGGAGACAAGCAAATGCAAAAGATGTTGGCCACCTAGTTTGTGGAGATAGAAGCTTCCCGCGAACTCTGTGTCAGATAAAGCTTATAAAGACAAGAGTCTAGAGCGTAACATCCGGATCGTATTTGATCCGGATGTTACGCTTCCAGATATACAAATAGATAAAAACTAATGCTTTTACGGCGAATATAGGTAACGTGGTGGTAGTTATTTAGTTGTCCATCCTTTATTATCAGTGTGTGGTCCAAGGTATGTATAATATGTACTAAATTATATCAATATTTTTCTGCTTACGAAGCAGAGAGCATCGGCCACCTGATGGAAAGTGTTCACCGACGTCCACGGCAAATGTCCATTCACGAACAGATAATACAATGGGATGTTCCGTGGTTTCGAAACCACGCTCAGTTTCCACAAACCATGACAGCTGAAGTCAGGTCCTTTCACACGGTAGCAGCAAAATAGGATGGTGGCCTCAATTTACGCCTCTCTAAAGGGTTGTGTACCCACTCAAATCAGTCTATGCAACAAACAATAGAGAGATTTCGGCCAATGAGCATCTCATGTCCAGATAGGTACAGTTTGATTTTCACATCTAGCATACATGAACAATTATTGGACAAACAATAAAATTTCACTCAGTTTGTGGATATAGTCATGCTTGACAAAGCTCCTTCATCACCAACTATTGAGGTTCAGATCTATCCACCACTGGTCAAGCGGGTTGATCGGATGCACTTTCATCCCACATCATATAAGACAATTGGCTTCAGCCAAATAGTAACACGTGGTAAAAAGTGATGAAGTCACTTTTAGTCGTGCGAGTCAGGATGTAACATGTTTGTAAATATCTTTGCTGCTTGGAGGCAGATCATGCATAATCTGGCCAGCCTATGGAAAGTGTTCACCAACGTCCACGTAGACATGTCTAGCCATACAGGAATTTATGCACAACCGATAGTCTACGTTTGTTGACCAGTATAACTAAATAACGTGATACCATTTAGAACTGAATCAAGTTAGTCGACTCAGATACTACGCTATGCTAGCAGAATAGTACTTAATGTTTAGGTTTGATCAATCAACCTCTTAAAGGGATTTCAAACAAACGTAATGGCAAGGTATCTCGAACCGAACCTCTACATTAATTCAACTCTACTTTAAGTCTAGTCAACTAACATTAGTTGCAATTACAGAAAATGTCCAATGACAATTTTAAATCAAGTCTCAATATATTTCAAACATTCAGCATAAATGTTAAATGTCTTTGATTTAGCTACACTCAATACACAACGTAATTAAATTAAGTTTTGATTCGTATTTCAACCAGCTGGTCAAACGTAATACATGAACGATATTTACATAGTCCCATCTACTTTTCTAACAATTGTGATACTGAAACTCATCGTGTCAAAACAACCAATGCATGAAAGTGGAGCCCAGCAGGTTTCCACTGGGTGTGATGATGATGAAAAATAATTTCTATTCCGCCGTATAGAATATCCTTCTATATTATATACTACGTATACGTATAAGCAAGTCATAAAAGTCAAAGGAATTACGTAAACTGAGTCTAAGCCCTAAATCATTGCTCGTATTGGTTACTACATATTGTAGAAATTAAATATGGCGGCGGTCCTTCAATCGAAAGCGTTAACTTTTGGCGCCAAAAATATGCGATATGGATAAAGCTTTTACTTAGAAAGCGTCCCATCAGTCGTTTGTCCATTAACTGTCACAAAATTAGAAAAAGAATCGGTACGAAGGGAGCGAGCAAAAACCACCTTTATTACGGTACGTAAACGTCTTAAGAGATAGTGTTATCTATGAGAAAATTTTCCCACGTGAAGTCTTTACTATCTCACCCACATTTACGGAAATTTTTAAAGGGAACAATTGAGTACTAAGTTGTAGAGCTGCCATGAAGCAAACCAGTATAATATACAATTTAAGAATTTCTTTTACTATTCAAGCTATTATTAGCGAAACAATAATGAAATAAACAAACTTTATTGACGTTTATTTGTCGCCCAAAAAGTTTGGCACATCGGAAGATAAATGAAAACGTAAGTAAACATGAAACAATCACCATCATCATCATCAGCCTGTGATTGTCCACGGCTGGACATAGGCCTCCCCTAATACACCCTAGCCATTAGACGGTTTTTGGACCGTATCCCACCACGCTGGTCCAATGCGGGTTGGTTAGTGGACCGATTTTTTACATGCTATCACCATCAACTTTATTTAATTTACTAATAAAATTATCTTACTTATACCATAAAATAAATACCTTTTATTAACAAAAAATATTAACGGAAATTAATCAAAAATGACCAAGAGTTAAGAAATTCGTAGCGAGAGATGAAGAGAATAATAAAAATGCTTTGTCCTGTGCACAGAACACACATACTACATTCTATTACAGATGATTTATATACCGAATAAGAAATCAGTACTGTTACTTAATCATAATAAAGAAACATTACTTATCTATGTCATTTGCTCCTATAAAAAAATAAACGTACAATTAATACGTTATGAAATGAACCAGCGCATTATTAATCTCACTCGCATTGACTAATCGATCAATTTTCATAACAATACCGTGTTATTTATCTAGTATCATTCGTCCCACACGGTAGCTTTACCGATTCGGCTTTAAACAATAGCATTTGTCTAATTAAGAAAAAAAAAAGTCGTGACGTCATGACAGGAGCATGAAATCCCGCGAACAAATGCGGAAGTGTGGAGCCATTGTATCATAAAAGAAGAAATACGAAAGTATTAAACGGTTAACAAACAAAAGAAGATGAATATTCTCAATTAAATTATATCCTAATTATATATTATAAAATAAGTGCAAAGCTGTGACGTTATCAGAGCTAAACAAGTTACATAGTCGTAACATGTGGACACATAAAAAAGTCGAGCCTTGTGACATCATCAGATTACTCCTGTCAACACGGATTCTCTTAATGAGACATCAAAACCAAGATAAGACAAGATTAAAATTCATAGTACTTTTGCAACATCGGATCTGACCACCCAATAACCTATTTGTGATGGCACATTCCACTCTATTCTTACGTAATCATGGTAACATTTGAACTACATCACAGTACTTAAATAACGGTATCTTATCTACACCTAGTGTTATCGCGAATTCACCCGCAAACCCATATTAATTTTTCGCCATTCCAATTATACACCGGGCAGAACAAAACATTGATAAAACATCAAACATCAGTTGCATAATAACATCCAATGGCATTTTGCATACATTATCGGATAACACATGGCCTACAACTGATATAAGATTAATAATGCAACACAATAATATGTTTGGAAGATAAACAATTATGCATTTTGATGTAAATACTGCTACTACCTAGATTATTAATATTGATCATATAATGTACCAGTTTAATCTTAATGTATTACTTTATACATATTCATTATAATTTAATTAGATACATATTAACTCAGTGCTTAGCATTAAAATCATTCATTATATTTATTAGCAAGCTTATACTTATTAGGCTAAATTCTTGAATTACTTATTGCAACCATTCTTAATCATATAAAAAAATATATGCAAATACACACATTATGAATTATTTTTTAAAGAATCCATCACAATCCATATTAATTTTAATGCTGATAATTCATTCAGATGGACAGTCTGCATAATTAACACATAAATTGGCATGTGTATACATCCCATATGATTAACATAAACTTTTCTTCAGATATCAAAATAACTGAACTGAATGATATTATTGAACATGCAAGTTCATCAGCATCACACAAGTTTAATTCTATCCTGCTTTTTAAACCAAAATAACCAATTAGTCTAAAGCTAAGATGTAGATTAGTCTATAGCCTGTAAATGGATCATTAAACAGGAAGAAATAATTAAAATTAATCCAATTCAAATACTGCCCTTGTTGCCTTTTCCTTTACAATTAAAAAGGGATGTCTTAACAGCAATAAATTTAAACAAAACACATAAATACCTGAAGAAAGGACATCGCCTTCAACCACTTGAGATGGCATGCTCATCCTTGCCAGAACAGTACTCGCTCTGAAATTAATAAGGCAAAGAATGGTTGATTATTATTAAAATGACATACATAAGAAAGTGACAATACTCTATAAAAATAAATAAAATTCAAGAGCCTGTTGGTAAAATCAAAATAACTGTTTTTAAATGTTTACATTGTGGTATATTTATAACAAAACAAAACATTAAAAAACTGACAGTCTGTCTGGCTTATCTCTGGAATGGCTGGTCTGATTTTGACTGGACTCTTGCTGGAATATAATAGCTGATGTAACAGGAAGTAACTTGAGCTACTTATTCTTTGTAAAACAATTTTTTTTTATACTATCACATGGACGAAGATGCATGCAACAGCTATTTTTTAAATGTAGTGCATTATAATCATCCTCATTAATAATACTTTGAATTTGATTGAATCATGACCAGAGACAATCAGCAGTAAACCTTAGCAATAAGTCCAAGATTATTCAACTCACAAAAGTGTGTACAAATATCACAACACTTTCTCTTCCTAAACCATTAACGGTTAAATATATACATTTTTTTTATTAAATTTTATTCAAGTGAATCATCTTGATGGCTACTTTTTTAATTAAAATATTAGACATATTGCAATGCTTCTATATTTTGGGTTGAATTGTTTATATTTTCCACTTTGTCTGTAACTGTACTAAGATATGCATGCACATAGCGTAATTATTAAAAAACCTACAATATTAAATAAAAGCAAAAAGAAATTCAATATAGTGATATTGAAATATTACTTTATAATAACTCTATATATAAAACTTAATAAGTTAAAAACTGTCACATGGTATTCTCTTATCTAATGTATATTAAATACATATAAACCTAAAAGGTTTATTATTTATATTTTTCAATATCAAATTCTTTATAAGTAGCAAATTACAATTTTTTTATATCTTTTTTTTTAAAATATGTAAGTGATTACTTTAATAAGCTATGTTACACTGGTTTAAAATATGTGAACACAGATATCTTTTTATAATCTAAATGCATTAACTTTGTAATATTATATCGAGACATGAAACAACACCAAATATGAGAGTTAAAAACATTCAAGAAATGAGAATGTAATGTTAAATAGTATTAGCATGATATTATACATCGTTTAGAGCAAATCTTACAACTTTATGATCAAGTAACAACATCTAAATGAAGCCAGATCATATCACTATACACATAAAAAAGAATATACCGACATATAAAATATACAGACGAGTGTAATTTTAATTTGTTATCAATAATATTAAAGTTTTTTCCCCTTTTTATCATTTCCAATACTTGTAGAAACTTACCAGGTAAGTTCCAAAGAACACGATAATTTCGGCTTCACACTTAAAACATCCCTATGAACTGCATTATCGCTTTATTTCACACAAGTATAGCACAAAACATTTTCTCACACGTACTTTGAATATTTCGAACAATGGAAGTTAAATTTTATGCGAAAAACACTTTCACATTAGGACAATCCGTCGTGTACGTAGCCACCTACACAAAACAATAATACAGTTATTCACAATACATAACACGAAAAGGTATTTTAACTCTTTAAACTAAGTTTACAATACACCGCTTGCTTATTAATTAATGTTTTATGTCACTTTTTAAAGTTTCAAACTAACTTTTTAAACATCAAAAACTTTTAAAACTTTCAAGTTATGTCGACGACTTCAATCCTATATTTCTGACTGACAACAGTATGCCAAAGCCGGATTCTCAACACAAATCCTACTAAAATACAGTATCACAGTATGCGAGTGTATTGTAAAAATGTTCATAGTTACTTTTAGCATAATTTTTTAATTGGAAAAAAAAACTTATAACTTCCATACTGCTAATATTAATGTTATTGAAAGCGATTCGAGTGTTATATTTTATGAAAACTTAAATTTTTAGTAGGAATTTATTTAATAGTAAAAATAAAAGTTATAAAAAATGATGGCAACACTGATGAATTCAACTTTAAGGTAATGATAAATGCACATACTTGTGAACTGTAGTGTCATGTTGTGACGGTGGGTGTATAAAGAATTCCGAGTGGCGATGTTTCACTGTTTCAGCTTTAGAGTTATATACATACAACGAAATAAACGGCTGGTTTTTAATGAGTACTATGATGTATACAAATCTGATAGAGCATGACCTTAAAACGTAACTACTTATTATAAAAAGTTTAATGTCGAAATTTTATCAATTAACATATTGTGTTTCTTCACTTTTCCCAAGTTAAGTATTTTTGTTTATAATATTCTAAATTGATTATTCACCTTACGTAAAACCCGGTTTCCTAGATGGCAAACAGTTTTATGAAGTTTGGACTTTTATTTTATTTCCTGATTTTTAAATTACATTCTCTCTATAGGTCTAATGCTGGATATAGGCCTTTTGATGACCACCTCCAACTTGAACCAGCTACTCGGAGATCGCCATCCCACCTTTTTTTTTACCGTTTAAATGTTACGCATACCCGTCCTCGCGGGGCAAAGACGGGTTATGTCGGACTCGCACCGACTAAAACCACCACGTTGTTCCTTCCTGACGCCTTTTGGGTGGGGTCACAGGAACGTTTAGCACTCATCTGCAACCCCACCAGCGCTGGCCGCCAAAGCAGCCCCCTCTCGGCCTTACGGCCATCTGCCTCCCTCTGGGCGCGTCGGAACTAGCGCGCCCTTCGTCTCGGCCCCTGTAGTTAGGTAACAGACTCCCCCGAGTCTGTTACTCAGGGGCCATGGGAGCCAGGAGTTCCCAACCACACAGGGACGATACTCCCAGCCCCCAGCGGCGGCCCGGATGTTAAGCTCCGCCGCTAGCTCCATTTCGGCCGTAGAAGGAGGAGAGATCGACGACACCATGCCGAATGTCCCCTCCCACGGCCCCTCCACACCGCATCAGCGGTGCGGCCCCGCCGAGTCGCGGAGGATAGGAGAGCGGCCTACGGAATACCGACACTCCTCTTCCCGCGACTCCACCTTGGTTGCGAGGGACAGGAAGAGCGGCACGTCTACCTCCTGCAACCCGTCCTCGCACCTCTAAAGGCGATCCAAAGCGGGCTTGTTCAGCCCGCTTGGAGCAGCCTCTCCACGGCCGGCCTTACACCTCAGGCCGGCCAGGTTCCTCTAGATTCCCGCGGCTGACCCAAGCCGCAGGTATTGAGCCCCACCGCTACGACAAAGCGAGAACCTGTTCGGGGATCGCCATCCCACCTGGTCGGACGTCAACCAACACTCCGTATTCCCAAACGCGGCCACCACTCCAGAACCTAATTTACCCATAGGCCATCAGTTCTTCTGACTACGAGCAAATCATTTGCACTCTGTCGGTGAATTTAGTTTTTTGACCGAAATTCCAAGCATAGCGCGCTCGTTTTATAATGTGTCACTAAATTTCTCACCTTTTTGTTTTATGCTGGATCTAATGAGCTGCAACATAAATGCACATTTTCGCTACGTTTACACATTTAACCTTCACTGTGTATCTGTGCTGTTGTCCAAGTACCTAATGGCTAGAATTGATGCGAAATTTACGATCTAAAATTTAAGTTTCCTTCTCAGTTACTTTTTTATTGCCTCCGTAGCCTAGTGGTATGGGTGTGCTTTAGAAACCGGAGGTCGTGGGTCGAATTCTGCGGGGACTCAAAAAAATATGTTCGTTACGTGTGTTGGGCCGTTTTGTAGAATATATTTTCACTATAAATTAATATATAAACGTACTTTGACGGATTTATCGCGTTCATTATTACGTTTATTTATATTGTCAATCCTGTGATCTCGACTGCTGCAAAGTGTCCAAAACGTCAGGAGTTACTCTAACATAAAATTAGTCAAGACTAGAAAAAACAAAAAAGACGAGATAAGGCAGAAGTTTTTTATTATCATTGTTAAAAAAGTTCATCGTCATCATCAGTCTGTGTAAGTCCACTGCTGGACTTGCACAGACTGATGGGCTAGCATCCGTCGCATGGATCATGCTACTTTTCAGACAATTGGGTGATCGGCCCAATTTGCCCTATACAAATAGGAAACAACAATGAAAATTTGTTGAGTCCCCGCAGGATTCGAGCCCACGACCTCCGGTTTTTAAACCCCACGCCCATACCACTAGGCTACGGAGACAGTTATTTCCTTAATTATTTAATAAAAGTCACAAAAGATTTGAAATAAATTTTTATTACACAAATTCTTATAAAATTACTGACTGACTTTTTTTTTTATCAAACATACATTTTAAAAGAGCGAATAGTACAAAAATACACCTTTGGTAGTTAGGTAACAAACTAAAAAAAAATACAATTTCTTCGTTGGTAATTATTAATTATGTATAATTCGTATCTGAAATACTTAATATTTTTTACTAATACTAATATTAAAAATAACTTATGGTGTGATTTTTACAATAAAACATATACGGACATACGTTTTAACCGTTTCTTTCTTATAATTTTCTCTAAATGAATGAATCTGTAAAATAACACACAACATATAGTAAGTATTGTATAAATGTTTATAAAGTAATATTTTATACAAAATCACCTCACTTAGCAATCTCACAATATAATCATAAAACATTTCTATAAAACAGCACCAAAGATTTCAAACATATTGGAGAGTTTTTCTAGAAATTTTTGGAATTCCAAGACAATTTTTACATTATCATATAAATTTTACATAGTAAAATAAAAGTAGTTATGTCGCAAGAGGTATTTTTAAATATAAAACAATTTATTGTTATAAATCGGTGCAATTGCAAAGGAACTGCAAATAATTTTCGTCAAAATACATTGTGTTGGTATAAATTATGATTTAATTCACTATATTTTGTATTTTTACAATTACATCAGATATAACTTATATATATTATAACAATCTGAAATAACAAAGAATACGTTATTATACAGGTCGGGTCTCCTTAATATGAGCTGACGCTTTGTACATTTCTTAACTGAGTAATTCGTCATTTTGCGTATTTTCTTATAATTTGTTGTGTTGAAAGTGAAGCAAAAAAGTTATTGAATCAAAGTATCTGAAATATTTCCGAAAGAGAAAAAAAATGTGTCTTTTTCTAAGGAACTTCTCAAAAATAGTCACTTAGACAGTCCCAACAGTCGAATGACTGACAATGTCGTCAGTTCGACTACAGAGCGACATCCTTATACTTAGTCAGGTCGTCAGACTCGTTTCCTACCGAGTTGTGACTATTTCTTACGTCATAAAACACCCTGTCCCTAGATCCGCTGAAGTGATACGGGTCGTGACGTAACAGATTCACCCCGTACGCCTCCTCCCTAAGGTAATCCGGATAGTGGGCATAATCCGGCGGATAGATCCGCGCGTCGTACTCGTACCTAGGATACGCGAACTCGCTCCTACAATCCGCGCGGTCGTCGTACTTCGTATGATCCGCGTACGCTCTTTGATCCGCGTACACACGATCCGCAGCGAAAGCGCCGACGACCGAGTGGCGTCGCTTGTGCGGATCCTGCGCGGATCTCGGCCCCATCCAGGTGCCGTACGCGTATCTTGACGGATATCCGCGCAGGCTTGCGGCGTACTGCCGCTCTGCCAAGTGTTGCCAGTACGCGGGCGGCGGTTGTTGCAACACTGCCGGGTAGTGCCCGAACGACTGACGTGACGCTAGGTGACGGCGCAGATCCGGCATTGAGCCCGATTTTCCTGTGAAATAAAATGGAAGTGTAATTAAAACATACTTTTATTAATATAAAGAAGACTTTTTTAGTCTTCGTAACAATTTTAAAGTTATAGAATTAGATAGTAATGTATTTAATCGTATCAGCAGATCAACAACCTATAAGTCTATATTTAATGGCACTGACGAAATCACATCACATCATCAGCCTGTGTTAGTCCACTGATGGACATAGGCCTCCCCTAATGCACTCCTATCCATTAGGGGGTCCTGGACCGTATTCCACCACACTGGCCCAATGCGGGTTGGTGGGTGGACCGACTCTTTACATGGATTATCTTACTTTTCAGACAATTGGGTGATCGGCCGAAATTGCCCTAACCAACTAGGAAACATCAATGAAAATTTGTCGTGTCCCTATAGTATTCGAACCCACGACCTCCGGTTACTAAAGGACACTAGGCTACGGAGGCAGTTACAGTCGAAATAACGACAGTTAAATATATTATAATTAAAAAGACATTTAAATAACTGATCTTCTTCAAATTCCATATGCATTTGGCTCTGGAATACTGTGGTGGTAAACAGAATTGTAGCAATTTGAGCTGTATTTTAAAAGGGTAGAACGAATCGCATATTTCTATAATTTAGGTAATTTAAAAAAGTCAAGCACTCTTGCAGGTTAGAGATCGCGCGGGGATTTAAAAAGGCAATAAAAACGCGTTTGTCACTGAGGCTATTAATGTTTGATATACGATTGTCTAAGCAGTAGGTCGACTATGTATCTCAGTCCTTCATAATCATCATTATCATTATCAACAGCCTGTGATAATCCACTGCTGGACATAGGCGTCCCCTTATACACCCCTATCCATTAGGGGGTTTTCGGTCCGTCCAATGCAGGTTGGTGGGCGGACCGACTTTTACATGCCCATCCAACGCTTGTCCTTCATAAAGATATAACTAATAGAAATCTTACCATTATCAGGCAAAAAGCCGTCGTTGGTGAAAGCGCTGGGTGCCTCGGGCACGTAGTGGCTGGCGTCAAACTCGCTGCCACTAGCTTGTACGCCGTTCCCGAAGCCGCCTTTCCTGCAATACACAATTAAACAAACGATATTATCGTTAATAAATTGCGGCAAGATATACAAAACATACAGTTTATTAAATGAAAGAGCAACTAGCAACTTAAATAAGAAAAAATACGACTATATTAAATTATATAATATCCAAACATTAAAAATTAAACTATGCGAAATATATATTCGCGCAGAGCCTGGGAGGTAGGTACTACTTACCTACCTACGACCACGATTGCACTTTTTGCAGTAATGTCAAAAATTTTATTGACAGTAGTAGGTCCCCTGTGCACAGGACTTAACCAGCTAGCGAAGTGCCATCATTGTGCTCAAATGATCCGCAGTCTTCTACGCTTTGTGGCGAAAAGGCTCCGAGACCAAAGTGCCTAAACGCCACGTAAAACCTCATAACGCCAAGCACCGAGCGGACTTATGACGTCTTAAGCCACAACTGCCTCCGTAGCCTAGTGGTATGGGCGTGTGCTTTAGAAACCGGAGAACGGACTAATAAATTTTCATTGTTGTTTCCTAGTTGGTTAGGGCAATTTTGGCCGATCACCCAATTGTCAGAAAAGTAAGACGATCCATGCGACGGATGGGCATGTAAAAAGTCGGTCCACCCACCAACCTGCATTGGACCGCCGTGGTGGGATTCGGTCCAAAACCCCCTAATGGATGGGAGTGCATTGGGGGAGGTCTATGTCCGGCAATGGACTATCACAGGCTGATGATGATGTGAAGCCACATTTCATGAGCAAAGTCTATCGCTTACCGGCAGTAAAAACTGCTAGTAAGCAGAGATAAGTCAAGCAAGCAAGCAAGCAAACAGCTAAAAGAATCAGGATTCTCTTATTGCTCAATTCAATAGAAATAGTATTACCTAGCTTCTCTCAGAGCGTATGCAGACTGAACGAGTACCACGCCACACACGATCGCCGGCAAGCGAGCTACGTAACAGGCCAGCTCTGCTCCTCCGTACACGCCTTGGAGACCCTGGAACATAAAGCATGTTTAGAATTAAGAACCGCTTTGGTCTAGTAGTACTGTATCTTGTACAGCGTTCTTTTGACACTACCTGCAACTATGCTGCAAGTATATGTAACTTGTATTTATTTAAGGGTCCGTTCACACAGACCGGCTCGGAGAGCATCGGCCTGCTTTTTTCTTTTCACACAGACCGGGTCGTATACGCTTGGAATTGGCCGGAGCGGAGCCGCCAACTATTTCACATCGACCGGCTGGAATATTTTGACACGAGTATTATTAATTTTTCATCATTCATCTTTTCGTACAAGTACGCACAACTATTACGTTCAAATGTTGCTATCAAAATGGCGGTCGGCGCGGCCGCAGCGGGCACGCAAGCGGAGCCGGTCGGCTCCTTTTATTACTTCACACGAAGCGCGTTCAGGCATTTTTAATGACAAAAAAGGTGCAAATGCAAAAATAAACTTTACTACAATCACTCAAAACACTGTTTCCAACGTGATAAAAATCTGCTCTCCTCTCCGAACCGGTCTGTGAACGGACCCTAAATAAAAAGAGGAGTATTGACTGTTTTAGTGCAACCGCGATAAAGTGGGTTTCGAATTCGGCAGTTAAAAAAATTGATTGTAATGAAAATCTATTTTAGTATCTACTTCTTCGTCGACTATTTAAAATTCGTAATGAAATAATTACGAAATTTTAAGTTTCTGACACTAACACACACAGGGGTGAGTCGACTCGTAAAATTTTTTTCAAAGTTGATTGATTCACGAGAGATTTATCGTATACTTGTACTGCCATGCTTAATAATATTTCTATAGTCATTTAAGCGATCAAACGAAAAGGATTTTTTACATTTAACTTATTTGATTTTAAATCGAATATCCGTTTTATATACGAAAACTTACCCAATGACTAATTGACATGTAGAACACCAGAGCGCATTCGGGTATCAGGACCAGAATCACTGATATTAACCAAGCCAGCAGATATGTATTGTTTTTCTGTAAAATAGTGAGGATTGAAAAAATATTTTTTTAAAGGTAACCACAAAAAGATTTGGACATTTACATTGGGTCAAGAGTGCCTTAAAACTTTTAATACATTTTATTGTGATTGTGAAAAGTGGAGACTTAACACCTCATGGAGTTTCGGGCGGATTTGTGGTGAAGCAAGTTTTTATGAGCAAAGCGTAATAATCCCATCGGGTGAACGTCTCGTCCGTTTTTATAGCTTCTTGTAGTAAAATAAAATGATTTTGTTTTTAAAAATTGATAATAATAATGTCCTCCTAGTCGACTCCGACTCCGGCGGTCAACCTATATTAGAGATCAGCCAACTGCGCAGGTGATATTATAGTGCAGAAGTGTACGCACAAACTCAGGTGCACTCTCTGTTCCTTTATTCTCTCAAAGCCCGATGGAACGGATAACCGACACGAGCGGAGTGAGATAAGGCGCAGGACCGACTTTTTACATGCTCATTCAACGCATGGATCATCCTACTTCACAGACAATCGGGTGATCAGCCCGAATTGCCCAAACTAACAAGGAAACAACCTAGAAAAGTAGTAGAGTCCCCGCAGGATTCGCACCCACGACCTCCGGTTTCTAAAGCACACACCTTTACCACTAGGCTACGGAGGCAGTACTTTAAAAATACATACTAAAGACCTGGACAGAGATTATGGGTTAAATTACGCTATTACCACCACGCTTATATTGATGTAGGAGACAACCAGTCTACGCGGCAAAACAGGTGCACTTTAGAAATCGGAGGTAGCGGGTTCTAATCCTGCGGGGACTCAACCAATTTTCATTGTTGTTTCTTAGTTGGTAAGAGGAATTCGCTACTATACTTCGCCTGATCTTTCTCCAATCGTGGCGTATGACCACTGAAGGTATAGGGATCGCACTTGTGTTTGCGCGTACACTTGTCCACTATAATATCTCCTGCGCAGCTACCTGATCTCGTAGTTGGAATCGACTCGGAGGACATTATTACTAACTTTATAGAAACTATTGACACAGATCTACAGGATCTACTTACAGAGATTAGCCCATGGACCAGGGTGACAGTAGCGGCGATTACAACGCAGTAGCACACCATTAGGAGTGCAGAGGCGACCGGCAACCCGCTCTGCGACTCCACTACCCACACGATCTCGTAAATCAACGCGATGGCGTAAGCTACCTGTGAAAATTACAATGATATTATTATCGAAATACACCGCCATCTAGTGAAAACTAAACAAAGCTTTCAGAGGATCAACATAGAATAATGTCAAACACTAATTGCGCACAATTGTATTGGGTTTCTATATTTCAAGAAAAATAGTGATAAAAAAGGTATTTAAATCGTTAAATAATGGTTTCTTAACCATTTTAGTTCAAGTACTATATACAACATATTTTTTGTAGTCAAAATTAAAGGTGGAGGGGAGGGAAGTCCTATTTACAATAGATGGCGAAATTATGGCCAAAATGGATGCTGTAAGTTCTGGTGGCAATAAAGTATGACAAAAGATTCTGATGGATTGGGCTGGGCTTGGTAGCTTTTCATCAAATCATCAATCAAGCTTCGTCGAGTTTTCTCGTCACCCAACGAACAGTGCCTCACATCGACTGGTACAAAACCCAGCAGCGAGTTATGGTGAAAGCTATGCTCGGATAATTTCCGAAGGACCGCATAAGAAATTATATGATCCGTCAGAGAACTAGAGTCACCGATATAGCCCACGGGATTAGTAAGCTGAATTGGCAGTAGGCCGGATCACTGTAAGTGCATGCAGAACTGAGCAATCGCGCTACTGAGTCAAAGGTTCTGGATGAGACTGGACTCGGCAAATGTAATGAAGGACGTCTGCAGCAAGATGGGTGACGAATTTGCAAAAGTGGCTGCGTCGGGCTGGATCAAGAAAGCCGAGATCTGGAAGCGTTGGATTATTAGGGTAGAGGACCTCAGTCCAGCAGTGGACTGACAGAGGCTACTGATGATAGAATGATCTGGTACATTAATACAGATGCTTATACACAAAGGTCTGATAAAATAATTGCTGGGAGTTATTTCAATCACGTTATAACGATACAAACGTCCAGACAAGACAACATCTTGTTAGCATATTTACATGTGATGGGACCTGAACCAGTGATCTAAGTAGAATAGATTCTAAAACATTACTAGATGTTAAGTCCAACGAGGTTGAGATAATAATAAATAAACATGATTTTGTCAAGTACGTAAAGATGCACGTACAGATTTACGCTTTTATAGTGTAATGTACACTATCTTACAAATGACTGACAATGAATGCAGCATCTGTATAAATATTGATACTTAGAACATTATGAGGAACACCTTATTGATTGCTTAGAAAGTTCATTAGTTCATATCAGACTTGTTAGTCATCTGCTGACATATGTCTTCAACATATGCAGCTAGTCCATTAGGGTTTTTGGACCGTATCCCACCACGTTGGCCTAATGCGGGCTGGTTAGTGGACCGACTTTTTACATGCCCATCCGACGAACGGATCATCTTAATTTTCAGATGATTGGGTTATCAGGCCAAATTGTCCTAACCAACCCTATAATAACGATAACAGAAAGTGGTTTCTCCGCGTGATTTGAACCCACGACCTCCGGTTTATAAAGCAAGGACCGATACCGCTAGACCAGGGCGTTATATAAGAAAGTTTAGTGACTTTCTAAACTTATAGATGGATAACTGACGATTTCAAAACGTACATTGTCAAGGCTATATAATACATATTAATGTCATCCCCAACATTTTAAAATATTACGCAATTAAAAAAAACAGATGTAGACAACCTATTACACGTACAAAAGATACTTATCAACGTAACGCATAATATAAACAAAACAGTATTATTATATAATATAACATTAAAATGTTAATCGCATCTGCAATCAAAATGGCCGAAAAAATGCGAAGAAATCTCCCGCCCGCCAATTCGTTATGTTACGTATTCCAAAGATCTCGCGCGGACCTAGTTTCGACACATTTTAAATATGTTGCTGCCACAGAGTAAACCAGATTCGTTAGATAATTGTTGATCTATTAATAAAATATATTAGTGATTGTAATCTTTGGAATATTAGCTAACGGTAAATACTTGTTTTTTATCGCCTCCGTGGTCTAGCGGCATTGGCCCTTGTTTAATAAACCGGAGGTCGTCGGTTTGAATCCAGCGGGGAAAACAACTTTGTGTTAGCGTTGTTTTCTGGTTGGATAGGACAATTTGGGCTTATCACCAAATTGTCTCAAAAGTGAGATGAGCCATGCGTCGCATGGGCATGCACAATGTCGGTCCATCCACCAACTCGCATTGGACCAGTGTGGTGGGATACGGTCCAAATACTCCTAATGAAGAAGGCGTGCATTAGGGGAGGCCTATGTCCAGCAGTGGAATAACACAGTCTGATAATGATGATGACGATTATGATGAAGTAGCTGTTATACTGATATTTAGGTCAGACTGTTATAAGCTCAATTTATTTACCTTGTTTGTACATAAAATTTATTAAACAAGTAGTGATAGTGGTAATAAGTAAGTAGAGATAGTACAATATAACTATGAGATATAGACGAAACAACTTAGTCTGCACTTTAAACAGGGACGACAGTCTAAAATATTGGAATTAAAAGTTTAAAATTAATGCAAGAAATGCGTTGAAAGTTATTTTCATTTATAAAACGAACAACTGTCATTAAGGTTCTAGAGTGGAGGCCGCGTTTAGGAAACGGAGTGTTGGTCGACCCACGACCAGGTGGAATGCCGATCTCCGTGCAGTAGCCGGTTCAAGTTGGCAGCAAGTAGCGAGAGATCGGGCGTCTTGGCGTTCATTGAAAAAAGCGTATGTCCAGCAGTTGACCGATAAAGGCTGCTAATGAATAAATGAAAACGAATAATAATAAAACCAACTTACCAGAGCGTAGGCCGCGATAAACCCAGAAGCAGCTGTCACACTACAGCAGAATATCCGATTCAATGCCGGCTTCATCCGCAGCTTAGGAGATGCGTCCGTTTCGTGCAAATCGTTGCAGGTCGACATTTTTAATCTGTTATTTATATCTGCATGGTTTAATTATCTGTGGCTTTACAGTTTGTTTATGGTTACTCTCGTACTGTTTAAGCTTTCTTTTATTATGTTTCCATTGTTTACATTTAGGATGTTATATTACCTTATTTCCTCTAATTTAAGGTATTTGTGCTATTATTAAATATTCATAGTTTCATATTCCAGTCTTTTATACTACTAAAACTTTCAAAAAATACTAAATTTCAGTCTGATTTTGTATAAAGCTTACTTTTATCTTCAGTAGCTCGTATACCATCTCGTAGTCCACGGTTTCTTTAGTTTTGGAAACTATTCTCTTCTCAACTTTTATTTGAGATGACAGTTTTCCTTCTTGCCAATATAATCCACCGAAACATTGCCCTGAAAGAAGAAAGGTTAACGTTAAGCAACTTATTACTTTATTTTAACACTAGTGACCCGCCCCTGCCTCGCACGAGCTATGATGATAATAAGTATACATACAACATTAAGCATGTGCTATACATATAAACCTAACTCTTCAATCACTCTATTTATTAAAAAAAACCGCATGAATATCCGTTGCGTAGTTTGAAAGATTTAAGCATACATAGGGATATAGGGCCAGAAAACGCTACTTTGTTTTATACTATGTAGTGAAGATTAATACGCAAAAAATGAAAACAAAAAGACAAAACCAGAGTAAATAAGATTTTAAATATAACGAGCTAAAAGTGAAGGACATGTTGATGCATTATTGCGAAGTAGGACGTCCAGAACAAACGACTTTGTTTTTAGGCCGATATTTAATTGGCTATATATATATACTTTACATTTAGATTTTGTTTGCGCACAATACGTTACCTTACATGCGTCGGAAATAAAACATAGGGTTTTCATTTTAAAAACAAACAATCAGAAATATAATCTCCTTGCTTCTTTGTAAAGTTAACTTTCCTTATAAATTTTCTATTTATCATTATTCTCGTACAGTTTTAATAACTTTGCACTTAAAAGCGAAAGTTTCGACAATGGCTGTCAGACACAATATAATCATGTATAACGGACATGTCCGTTAATTTATCTTAAGCGACGTATGGGTCACAGGTTCAAATATAATAGTATCGACCAACTTTTACTTTCTATGTTTTATTAATCATATAATAATGAAGGAACGAAACTTCATACTTTGTTATAATACTTAATGGTATGGAACAACATAGAAACAAGATAACATTAAATTTAATAAGAACTTGTTAACTACACTCTCTCTTAGTTAATCTAGCAACAATACTTCGCCTGTACAAGAGCCTAATAAGACATCAAGTTGATGCAAACAATGTCATTTGTCGTAACAAAGTAGTACTTAAGTAGTTATTGTCTCACCACCACCCAAAGAGGTTGGCTGGTAGAAAATGCAATCAGCATTAAGTCCGCCTTGTACACATTGTGCATTAAGAATAAATAAATAAAATAAATGCCATAAAGTAGTGCCATAAAGTCGCGTCAATTCATCAACGAGGACGCTAGAAATACATAGCCGTCGCCATGGGTTACAATGTTTACATCAATTGCAAATCTATTTACCTCGGGCATACGTTACGCCTCCGTAGCTTAGTTGTATGTGCTTTATAAACCGGAGGTCGTGGGTTCGAATGCTGCGGGGACTCAACAAATTACATTGACAGTTTCAGTTAGTTAGGCAATTTGGGACGATCCCAATTGTCTGAAAAGAAAAGATGAATCACGCGTCAGATGGTGCATTACAGAAGTGGTCACCACACCGCATTGGACCAGCGTAGGTAAAGCTAGTGACCTAAAGCAGCTAATGGATCAAGGAGTGATGTAGAGGCCTAATTGAGCAGTAGACTATCACAGGCTGGTGATGTGATACGTTACGCAATCGATATTATAAATAATTAAATACACACACAACCATACACCATCTCTCGTACTAAACGAGACCATACCATATAAGCCCCAAACTGAACGAAACTCGTACAATCAACTATACTACGTTCCAATACTAATCGAATTTTATCAAAACTGACTCGAATATCAAACTACGAGATATGACCCACGTATTGGTCAAACATCTCGAGGTGAATGACGCGTGGTGGCGGAAACCAATGACAAAGATTTACTACTTTTTGCCATTAAATTGACTTAACTTTTAAAACGATTGCAGGCTGGCTAGTTCTAATGATAAGTACATTAATTTACTCATCATCTACAACCTGTGTTGGTCCACTGCTGAACAAAGGCCTCCCTTAATGCACGCGTTCTCCATTTAGTGGGTTTTTGGACCGAATTTTTACATGCCCATCCGACGCTTTCAGACAATTGGGTGATCTGCCCTAATTGCCCTAACCAACTGAAAACAACAATCAAACCCACAACCTCCGGTTTCTACAGCACACGTTCTTACCACTAGGCTACGGAGGCAGTTAATTTACTGTTATTTAGTAATTTTTTGTGTAATAAAAATATTTATATCAAGATATATTTACTCCTGGATCGTACCCCCTTGTCCATCAAGAACGCTTTGCCCTACGCCAAGAGAGTTGTAAATAAACGTAAATAATACCGTTTTGCGAAACACAAGTACATTTTTTTTACAAGTCCTTTCCACTCGTCCGACGCAATTCGCTCACATACCATGGGAACTGCCGTAGTCATTGACTTTGTGTTTCAATGCTGGGAAATTTTCATTATACTCCCCGTGCGATTACTAAACACTTTATTATCTAACATTGTTGCGTAACAAGTCGATTTTGCAATGCACTTAGACTTATTATCTGTAAATGCATCGTGTATTACATGTAGTAATGCTCGTAAAGTTTGTTTTTACCGACTTATACTCAATCATGGTTCTAATTTATGACCTCGATTGCACTTTTTGTGTAAAAATTAAGAAGAGAATGCTAGGTTCGTTTTTATTTTACTACGTACATAATATATGTTAGCTTTACTACAATTACATATGTTTAAATTAGTATTTGTCCCTTATTTTATTTTAAGAAAATGTCTGAATGCGTGTAAGTTTATAAACTGATGTTAAAAAAAATCGATCGATGACAGATAACCAAGGTAAGGCAGGAAATGACTTTAAAACGCCTAATAACAAATGAAACGTTTTCATGGCCATGTCGCATTTTATGCACAAAACTGTCGGTAGTTTCCTTTTACAGGAGACCGTCAATTTCTGCCGCAAAGCAGTAGTGTGAAAGCACCGCTGTGTTCCGGTTTGAAGGGCACCGTAGCCAGCGTATTTACTGGGTAAACGAGACTTCACATCCTATGTCTCACGGTAGGCAGTGCGATGGTGATACCACTAGTATTCCCGATGTCTATGGGCGTCGGTGACCACTTCCCATCAGGTGGCCCGACTGCTCGTCTGCCTGCGTAGGCAATAATAAAAAAAAGATTTTATATTTTCCCAATTAGGTATTGCAGAAGTTTCAAACGTGCGTATTGTTACGAAGATATAATTGTATATTTATACAGTGATTACCCAACAAGTTTTTTAGACTGGCAACACTATAATAATATTCGATTGTAAACCCATCTGATTAATGCCCAAGCATCATGGGAGAGTGGGCATTGTGGTTTGTAAGGTATGCAAATGACTGGTCTATTACTAGGGAAAGCGATGAAGGAATTGTCTTACCAAAGGTCAATAACCTTGATTGTGCGGCAAAACTTAATTTATCGTTTAACATAATCCTCTAAGATAACAGGCAACACTAATAATACATAGAAACATAATAATTCTCTTCATAAAACAACTACGTTTTGACATAGCTCAATAAATTAATATTTGATGCATAAATTAGACGACATGCACCTGTGGAAAGTGTGTCGACACCAATATGCAATCCGTGGTAAGCCAACGCCACCTGTGAGAATAGTGATTGTCCGTACACCAGTAAATACATGGCTAGTGCCTAGAAACTAAGCAGTCAACACTTTGTTCTGCGGCAAATAGGCAGTACACCAGAGGTTCTGTAAGACTACAGTAAGATTACTATTAGATTTAAATTATATAATAGCATACAACAATTCACATAGTAGTAATGGCATATATAATATTTCCATGGTGAATCAGAATCACTCCTTGCGCAACAGTCAGCGTCAAAGCCTTCATCAAGGGTCGTCATGATCTCGTGGAATATAGGTTACTTTTACTCTATAATAAGGGATACCAGCAGCGACACTAGATAAATGAACTATAGTTTGCTAATATTTTGTTTATAGCCCAAATAGTAATCTCCTTTGTGAGCATCGTCCAACAGCTATCGCCTGTGCTGTTATAAACTCGGAGTCTAGTAACAATAACCTAAAACGAAGTGACTGAATACAATGTGTATGTTGTTATTTTGTTTGACAATCGAATGATCTCTTCCTTAATGTAGTATAAGTAAGCTTATAATCGGATCGTCGGATGAGCTGAAAAAATGTCATCAGCACTCGTGTGATCACCTGCATGAATGTAAGTAACAACTACAGGTGATGATGATAAGTACCAGTCTCAAGTGAGCAAACTAAATAGCTAATATATACAGTATTCTGATAGCTAATGTAATCAATCAGATTGTGTATCAATTAATTTAATTTATTCCTTCCTTTGACGAAAATTTCTCTTTCTCATAAATATATTTACACATTGTTATAACTCGTTTGTTTTTATGTTCGTATATAAAAAAATTGCAAACATTTATCTGCACAATAATAATTTAAGTCATTAACATAAGTGATAAAGTTTAAAACTCAGCTTGAACGAAACAAAAACAAACCAATATATTTCGACAGTGTATTCGTTCTAAAATGCAAATATTTCAGACTAAGCAAATTTTATAGTTTCTCTTTTTTTTTGTTTAACCCAACCCGACAAACAATGTTTATCGCAAATAAAGGTTTCTTTTTCTTATCATGTGCATTTGATAATATTTTAATTTAAAACGGACTTTTTAAATTCCCTTACCGCTCGATATCCCATAAAATTAAAGAGAAAAAAATTTGTTTAAAATTTGGACAAAATATCAATAAAAAGTTCGTTTTTAAAAAATAAAACTTTTAAAAAATGCATTGGTCACACTTAAAAATTTACGTTTAAATCGCATTTGTATAGATTTTTTCAAGTGAATAAAAATGTAATGTATCTATACAAATTTATTATGACACTATCTGTTGCGCGTTCGTCCGCGTGGTGATATAGAAACAAAATATATATTTCTTAAAAAAATGTTACTATCTTCCAGTAAAAGTCCCGTAAAATCTGAACAGCCATTCCAGGTTGGAAGAAAAGACGACGGCAATATTTTTTTTGTATTGTTATATATATCGATTATATATCACAATGTAATCAAGTTCAAACGCTTATTTTGATGTTATGAACGGACACTCTAATTTGATTTAGTTGTATAATTTTTTTATTTGACAACTGCCCCTATAGTGGAAGGTGTGCTTTAGAAATCAGGTCGTGGGTTCGAATCCTGCGGGGATTCAATAAATTTTTATTGTTGTTTCTTAGTTGGGCCGATTACCCAATTGCATTCCAAGTTGCATTGAAACTTCTACTATGCAGAAAAATAGGCATCGTTATGATACTTCTCTTCCCACTTTTAAAGGAGATCTTTACTGTAAGGAAGGAATGTATTAAAACGTACGCTCATTAAAGCATATAACACGTAATATATATGCATGTAACATTTGACAACTTGGTGTACAGTGAATGTGGAAAATCTTGTCTTACATTTATTTTTCTTTAAACAAAAAGTTCATTAACTAAAGTTCATCGATACAACCTTCAGATAAAACACTAAGGAAAATTAATTTCAACGTCAATTGGTATCTTAAGACAATTACTAATTGGTATCTTTAAATACCTTCGAACCGAAAACAATGAAGTCTGTACTATGGTTCATTTCAGTAGAAAATAGCCTTGTGGTAGTGGTTAATGGATTTTAATTATTTTAATTTTAATAACAATCTAATTATTAAGGAAAGTGTCTTGACAAATGGAACAAAATTCATCATCCCACCGATAGTCCACTGCTGAACATAGGCCTACCCTAATACATCCCTATCCATTAGGGGGTTATGGACCGCATCCCACTATGCTGGTCCAATGCGGGTTGGTGGGTGGACCGACTTTTTACATACCTCCATGCCCTTCAAGTAATCCCTAAAAAAGTTTCGAACTTGTTTTGTGGGGGAAGGATTTCTAAAGTGTCACCATACTATGAGAAAGTAAAGTTCTAGAAACAAACTATCAAGCCTGCCTAAAGCATACCTTTGCAAATCATTCCTCAAACAACTTTAATGTTATTGTGACCATCGTTGTAAAACAAGATTTTAATGGTGTGCTAAGTCGGAAATAAAAGAAAAACACAGTGTTTAAAATGATATAAAAAAATATTGAAATTAACATAATTGAAAAAGGTAATTATTAATCAACAATAGTTTAATTAAACATTCGGTTTTAGAAAAAACAAACGGGCATCGAAATTGTTTTATGATTGTGACAGATTGAAGTTTAACCAAACCCCAACCCCGTGGTAAATTTGGAAAATCCGTTCGGCGTTCTACTTGGCAAAGGAATATTCCACCAAATTTAAGTCGATACGCCCATGGTTCCAGAATACGTGATGGTCAATATAAGTTGGAATCTCTTTAATATATATAGATTATTTTTTTTTAGATTTGGTCAAAAAGAACTTAAAGCAAATTAATTTTCACAAGGATTCAACAAATTTCTTAAATTTTTTGGGGAAAGAACCCCATAGGGACACTGACATAAGAATAAACCCTCATCAGTATCCTGTTGATTTTTCACATTGTCATTTTCTTATTGCGACCATGAAAATACAATAGTTTTCTAATTATTAATTGTATCGATCGGACTTATCATTTGGAAATAAAATTATCGTTTAGTTGATCATATCGGCAAAATGCAAATTTTTTTTAGGAATAAAGATCTTTTTAACCGATCAATTTTTTTATAACTCAAACGGTTTTAATTAAAAGTAATTGAATTTAAGTCCGATAAGATAAGGAAAGAATAATTTTATAATTTTCCTAAATAATTTAACGACCTCGCAACCAACCTAACAACCCAAAGATAATGGTCCTTCGAGCCGGACAGAAGGTTAATAACCATAAACAATACGCAGAACGACACAAACACACGCGAATACATATTCCATTACAACTACTCAAAAAGAATTTAATTTTAAACAAAAAAGTTCGTTCCAATTCAAGTATCGTCTGAACGCCCCATTGAAAATGCAACTAAAAATAAGTACAAAAATTTCTACCTTAAAAGAAAAGTAATTTAAATCTTCAAAACGTCTCGATAATGTATTTTATTAAAATTAACAAATGACCAAATTATGGGGTTTCATTTCCTTTGGCGATTTTCAATAAGCCCGTTAACCACCGCCACCCGGATTGGCTTGATTTACAACCACAGGGGCGTACTGTCGCCGCGGAAGTGGTAACAGTACAGTTGACTGTTTTTGTGGGCGAAATATACGTCCAAGTATTCAGGTTAGCTATGGAGGTCAATTGGGAGTTTATGGTGTGGACCTTTCGAAAAGGAACATCTTTTTGGGTCGCTATGAAAGAGCGGTGTATTTTTTGCACTTTAGACTGGGGGTTCGACCATGGATGAAAGCGATTCGATATTCGTTTGAAGGGCACCGTTCCAGTTGTTTCTAAAATTTGGGGTGGCGAACCTCAAGGTGCTTTTCCCCGGATGAACCGCATTTATAATATACTAGTGACCCGCCGCGACTCAGCACGGCTGCAATGCTGATAGCTAATTTCTGGAAAAATATAAACTTATCAACGTTTCTTTACAATATATGAATTGTACATATTTATACAAACCTTCCTCTTTAATGCACAATATATTAAAAAAGACGCATCAAAATCCGTTGATTAGATTTAAGCATACATAATGATTTAGGGACAGAAAAGGCGACTTTGTTTTATACTATGCAGTGATCAATAGTATTGGGACCTGCGCTGTCGAAAGTTGTTAAAATTTGCTATATTTTACCATACAGATAATAAACAGTATACAGTGTGACGACATTTGCAAAGTGGCCGTTGTGGGCTGGGTGAGAATAGCCGAAGATCGGAAGCGGTAGCGTGCATTAGGGGAGGCCTATGTCCCCGTGGGTGGTGATGATCAGTGTAAGAATGATGTTTCATGCCTGTGTGTCTGAGGGGTGGGATAGGCCGTCTTTGCTATAAGCAAATATGTCAGTGTATACCGATTAGTTAAACATAAACTGAACAGAACAGAAGTAAAACAAGCCTACTTGATGGCTGGAGACGAGACCGCGTTGCTTGCGTTTTCTAAAGACCACTTACGTGAATTGGCCCAAAACCTAACTGCACGAGTAGGCTGTGCAAGGAAAGAAACTATGTCATAAAGATACAGTATTGTATCGTCAACCATAAATCTGGTATCCACTACTCATTACTTGATTGTTGGTTTCTTCAAAAAATCGTTAGTTCCTAATTCACATCTAGGAACTAGGATAGCAACACCTTCTATCAGTAGTAAGAACATTAGAACTTGACATTTCTTTTCGTTTTCTTAGAGGCAAAGCGTATCGCTTGCTATTGAGTCAAGCTCCTGCCTGCTTGTCGTTTTCATCATATGCCTGTGTTAGTCCACTGCTGGACTTAGGCCTTCCCTAATGCTCGCCTTCTCCATTTTGGGGGATTTGGACCGTATCTTTCCTCGCTGGTCCAATGCGGGTTAGCAGTTATATTGACTTTTTAAATGCCCATCCGACGCAAGGATCATCTTTCTTTCAGACATTTGGGTGATCGGCCCAAATTGCCCTCACCAAGTAGGAAACAACAATTCAAATTTGTTGAGTCTCCGTAAGATTCGAAACCACGACCTCCGGTTTTTAAAGCACACACCCTAACCACTAAGACACAGCGGCAGTTAGTTTCGATTTAATTTTGATGAATTTTCAAGTAAATAAGAAAAGCAAAATCTGAGAATTGTAATTATTATTCATTTATATACCGTTATTAACAATTACTACAGTAAACAAATCATTTACGGTAATTGTAGATTGTTATTTCTACAAGCAATTACTTCCATTTAATACCAATAAGAACCGGAATACCATTGTAATGACTCGTAAGGAAAACAAGCCTTGTTGATCATCACATCATCGCTAAGAATAGACAAAACAACAAATCAATTCTCAAACCTGTCCATGTTATGTTTAATAAGCGTTAAAAACACGCACTCTTATGCTGTGACCATATTGTTGACTACTTTTAGTAAGTATGCTTCTATATTACATTTTTATTTATACAATAAAGTGTAATTGACTTAATTTTTGAATAAATATGGATTCTAAAAACTGATTCGTTGCAAGATGGAGTGACGACATTCGCAATGTGGCCGGTGTGGGCTGGATAAGAATAGCCGAAGATCGGAAGCGGTGGCGTGCATTAGTGGAGGCCTATGTCCAGCCGTGAACTGACAAAGGCTGATAATGATGACTGATTCGTTAGGATTCTACTCTATAACTTAATTTCTGACATTTAAAATCAGCTAAGAATATTTCTTTTCAGAAGATGTCAGCTGAGCACATTATTAAAAAGGTACTGCATACTTACGGTTAAGCTATGTTTGTTTAGTATATTAAATAGTAACTGCATTATTAATAAATCATACGTCAATGACATACTTTGCCAAAAGCTCACATAACACTTTTTTAACGTATTTTCTCGTTAATTCTTTATATTTATTTCTGACGTATCGGACTTTTTCCAGCATCCATGTCTGCCCGTGATCATAGTTGCTGAAAATACGTATTAATGCCTAAATAAAAATAAAATTAAAAAAGCGCACAATAAAAAACATCTAAGTCATCATTAAGTCGATAATTGAAAAAAATAAAATTAATTACCTTGGCAAAACCCATTAAAAACCGTTTAAAAGTTACTTTTAGTGTGTGCTCTAGAAAACGGAATCCGGAGACAACTAGGAAACAATGTTGTTCCTAGTTGGTTTTGGCAATTTGGACCCAATTGTCTGAAAAGTAAGAGGATTCATGAGTCGGATGTTCCCAAAACACCCTAATGCATAGGGGTGTATTACCACAGGCTGATGATGATGATGATGAGTTTTTAGATTGTTATTACGTGGTTTTTATACAAAAACTTATATTTTTAAGTTGCTCCTAACACGGCAACACTTATTTGCATGTACATATATAACTAAGCGTGTGGTCTTCCGAGTGAACGATTGCATTCTAGAGTTATATCCTTCCGTGTTGCGTGGATGCAATTAAAAGTATTATCACGTATGTTACGCTCGTCTTTCAAGCGTTAACATGTTACATTTCTATTCTTTCTTTCTTTAAAGCCCCCGCGGCTCAGTGTTTATAATGACAGAATTGATTACACGGCTTCTATTTAACATTAAACAAACAGTTATGATGAAACTTTGTGTCCTCAGAGGCCTACGCTTCCGCATAGTAAATATATTTTGAGTTTAAGATTACTAGAGGTTCCAAATAAAACTAAATTTCAAACAATAAGAACAGAATATATGTAAATTATTATGAATACAGTTTAAGTTAGTTTAGGAAGTATTGTTTATTGGATTTTGTAACTATACTTGGATTAAAAAGCCGTGCAAATTAAACAAAATCTAATGTCTATCAATAATAAACTCTGAAATGAACGCTTTTAATTGATCGGTCTCTGTTACGTTCAATCCCAACGCTTTTTTAAACGATAATAGCATGCGACGATTTGAAGTAAAGTAAAGACTTTGTTTCCAATAATTCAATGTCTAATTTGGCTTCAATACAGTCAAAAGTGCTATAAAATCATTTAATCATACATACTGGTATTGATATGTTATGATATTTTCTTGATGCAATCTTAAAAACTATTTACACTACTATTTATAATTAAAATTTATTCAAATCTATTTTATATTATATTAAATATCTCTTCTTGGTCTGAACGCAGACACTCCGTGTATACATTACATATTATCAATAACAAAATTTTAAACACAGCAATAAATCGACATTCAATTCTAATATTTTATTTCACTAAAACTACAACCCACTAACTATTTTATAACCACGTTATTAGTTTATATAATCGGATTTATTTATTAATAAAACGCGTTTACGTAAAAAAAAACTTCGCTAATGCGTTTCCTGAAGAGAAAAACGACCGCAAAAATAAAACAGCTGCCGCTTGATAAGGACTTCCCGTTTGTACAAAGCGAGCCTAATTGATTTCAGTAACGGTTTCGAATGCTACGTGCTTTAATGTACGTGATTTTACGATAAAAAGGGAAAAAAATATAGAAAAAAGTACGTGTTCGTGTAACGGAGGAAAGAGTTTTGTTTTATTTTATATTCTCAGTTAATATGATATGATATGTACCAAAAATATAAAAATAGCATATAAGTATGATATATTTATATGCTATTTTTATATATTTGGTACTCACGATAAATTAAAACCTTTTCTTAAAGCTAAGGGACGGTATTAATGTAAGCAGAGATGTTAAACTCAAATGACGCTTTTGTTTCTTGCGTCATTATGTTTTGAAATTACATTTGTTTAAACTGCAAGTCGTGGTTTCCAAACCCGCGGGGAGAAATTTTGTGGTATCGTTCTTTTCTGGTTGGTTAGGACAATTGGGGCCGATCACCCAATTGTCTGGAAAGTAAGACGACTCGCATTGAAGGGGTGTGTTGGGATACGGTCCAAAAACCCCCTAAATGTGAAGGCGTGCATGAGGCCTCCCCTCTACGTCCAACAGTGGACTAACACAGGCTAATGATAATGATGATAAATTTACTAGTATACATATATTGGTAGAAACATTGCAATAACTATAAATATATTATTTTAGTTGAATAGACAACAGTTCTACTTTCAATACAGATAGAAAATACGTGACAATATTTACGCACCCGCATGTGTTTTACGCGTTCTTTTAAGTAGGAAACCGTGTCAGTTGAAGCTACATTATGTATTCCATTTTAAAATGTTTCCTTACTGTATGTATATGTTGTGATGATTCATCAAACATCATTACTCATAACGGTATTGTATTGTATTGGGAGTCATGGTTGTGGTAGACGTTAAAAGAATACAAATAGAAGAAGAGGAAAATTTTAGAAATTCAAACAAATAAAAAAGGGTAATTTAGGCTTTAATTGACTTCAGTTGCGGTGAGGTCAACTTTCAAATTTAATGATAACTGATTCGTTCATCGAATGCAGTTCATTTTTTTTGGCTGTGAAGGTCAGATACTAGGCGCTTTTCCTAGGAACTAAATATCAAGCCATATTGGTAGGTTTAGAAGGTGAACCCAAATTAACTTAGTTCATAGCTAGATGGAGAATAATACTTACTTTAGTTCATCATCATCATCATTAGTAGCCCCTATCTGTCCACTGCTGGATATAAATCTTTCTCAATGAACGCTAAAACGGCTGATCCCTTGCTACTCGCTGCCTACTTGAACCGGCATCCCACCTGGTCGGGGGTCGACCAACGCTCCCTCTTTCCGAACGCGGCCTCCACTCCAGATTATCTAATTTAATTTTATGCTATACTAGCTGTTCCACGCGACGGCGTCCGCGTGGTAATAAAAAAAATCTATTAGTTCTTTTTTGTAAGAAGAAGAAGACTAAGTCATTCTCGGTTACATTATCTATCATTAGCTTTCTTCCAGTGAATATCACGTCAAAATCCGACCAGCCATTCCAGAGTTTGGCCAGAACAAAGAGACAGACAAAATTTAAAAATGTTTTATATATATATTATCTTATATTATCACTTTTATTACATATTATATATATATATATATATATATATATATATATATTATCACTCACATTGACACTTGAATTTGCGCATTTCATTTTTATGTTTCAGTTAACTCAGGTAGGTCGAAAGTTTTAAATAAAATTTAAGAGATAGTTTGTATTTCCGCGTATTTGAATTCATATATCTTCAACCTATCTTTCAATAAAATCTTATTCTATCTTTCTTCATGCCATATTTCCAAGTTAACGTGGCCTTTTATCTATATACTCTTTTCATCTATATTTTTCCAAAGATTAAGCCGAAAAATAGTTGTTACGAAGAACGACTGGCCTCAGACCTCAAAAGCTCAAAATGTTTAATTTGCATTCGACGGTTAAATTAGTTGTCAGCAAATTCAAATCAATCAAAGCAATCTCGTCCTTTTACGATTACCAAAGCCCTGAACACCATAAATCTACTATTTACATGCCCATCCGACGCATAGAGCAGCTTACTTGTGAAACTATTTGAAAATTATCAGCCCCTATTGTCTTAAACTTAACTGCCTCCGTAGCCTAGTGGTATGGCGTGTGTTTTAGAAACCGGAGGTCGTGGGTTCGAATCCTGCGGGGACGCAACAAATTTTCATTGTTGTTTCCTAGTTGGTTAGGCAATTTGGGCCGATCACCAATTGTCTGAAAGTAAGATGATCCATGCGTCGGATGGCATGTAAAAGTCGGTCCACCCACCAACCCGCATTGGACCAGCGTGGTGGATACGGTCCAAAACCCCTAATGGATAGGGGTGTATTAGGGAGGCCTATGTCCAGCAGTGGACTAACAAAGGCTAATGATGTGTATGTGATGTGATTGTCTTAAATGGCTACAAAAAACAGATAACACAAAGTTGTTTTCACAATGATTTGAACCCACGACCTGATATTCGTAAGGCAAGGGCCAATACTACTGGGACACGAAGGCTCAGTCGAAGGTTCAGTACATATGTTTTGTTTCTTTTTATGTCTAATTAAATTTACTACGTTCTACACATAGTATCTGCATAGTATTCAATACATCTTTGTTCCAACTCTAATAAATCTATTCTAAAGTAGATAACAACAATTGCACGTGTTTAAAGTTATGTTGCTTTATTGTAAAGAAACATGTTGCGAAACACTTCACGATTTCCGACTCAGTAGAGCATGAGACCGATAATAGATTAGAGGTTGAAAACATTGCTTTGAATGCGCTCGCTGGTTGTGACGTCACTACCAGCTAATAGAAAACACTCGGAAAAAGTTCGCTCGTATTTAATTCGTAGTATAATAACCTATATCGGAGCCAAATTACATTTGGAATTGATTGGAACAACGTAATCTGTGGCGACGAAACGAAACAAAAGAGTTGTTATTTAACAGAATAGTTGTTATTGAACAATTGTACAGATGTCAATCGGAGCGTATACTTATAAAGTGAACGACACCATCCGTTGCAGAGTACATGAGATCACAGCTGTTTTAGTCACTTGAATGCTCAAAACCTATCCATCTGGTTTTGAGTATACACGCTGTCATGTTGGTCACATAAATATTCATATCATGTTATTTGTCCCCAGTACACATAAATTACGGTTAGGAAAATAGAAGTAAGTGAAACGTATAGTGCATAATTAGTGGCAATAGGCGCAAAACCCGTCAATAAATAAAAACATTGAGATAATTTAGCTGTTTCAAATATTGTATTGCAAAGATAGCCTAATGTCAAATTGAATTAGCGCCAGGAAATCGGCCAATATTATAGGTCTAAAATCGCGTGAGAATCAAAATAGCCGCGGTTCACAAACAAGAAATAGTTCGCTTCTAGCGCCTAAAGTGTTTTTATATCAGATAGGATTATGTTCACAGCATTTGTTAGTTTTTAAAATCATTGTAGACCGCGATATGTAAAAGGGTAGCTTTGTTCGCTTCACAAGTGAGACAGATATACCTGCCTATAGAGACTAAGTCTTTAATCTTGATTACATTTAGAATTACGCTACATGATCCATACAAAAGTTTCAAAAATATCAAACCTTAACATTATTGTTCTATTATTATTTACAGTATATTTTTCTTTTTTTTCAATAAGTTTACTAGCTACGATATCTATCATAAGAGTAGTGTTTACGGCATTCTTTACAAATATTGACATGATATGAACTCTATGGAACACTCAACACTATAATTTTGCAAATTAAATTTAACATCATACTAATATCCATACAAAATACATCCAAAGGATCAAAAGCATTACTTTCATTGTGATTTCTTTGTTATTTCAATGTTTTTGTATTGTTCTTTTAAGCGTCATCTATTGATCGAAGTTCCTAGCTGAATCGTACTCCAAAGCTTTTGTGATGAAGTGAGCACTTATTATGTATACTATTATTGAATCGTATGACTCAACAAACATTATAGTTTCAACCTATGCAAACTACTAACCAGTAAAACACACTTGAGGGAGGCCAATAGAAGGATCTGCTGCATTTCAAGCTTCGTCGAGTAATTCTCTCCCATCAAATTGTCTCAGATCGATGTCTTGTCAGAGCGTCTCTACTTTGACTCGGAAGGTTCCACTGTAATCAGACTCGACTGGTTCGTGATGGTCACAAGCTGAAGTCGCTTGGAGCATGAGGTATTGGAGATCTCTGAAGGACCGTCACAAAATGACGTGATCCGACGAGACCAAAATCACCGACATAGCCACCGGATTAGCTAAACTGAATGCCGAGGAGGCCGTATAATAAGCGCAGAATTGACTGACCTGCCTTGGATCGAAGTTCTGGAGTGAGACCGAGGCTCTAGGCAAACGTAGTTGTGGACGCCTGCGCAAGATGGAGTGACGACATTCGAAGTCGGCGGTGTGGGCTGGATGAGAATCAGCCGAAGATCGGAACGGTGGCGTGCATTGGAGCTAGTCAGCATGGACGAACACAGGCTGATGATGATGATGTATGATGATAGTTTTCCTTATGATAAATGTATATTTTTATGTGCCAAATAAATGTTTCTTTCTTTCTTTCTTCCATAATCCTTGCTCATATGAAAGGCAACTTAAAAACTACAGACCCTCTTGCTAATGCCTGGCTGTCAAAGAGTATAGTCAATCTCCATTGACCAATACTTCTTTCTTTTTTCTAGCCTTTTTGTGTGAGAATTTCAAGTCTTTTTTGGCTAGTATAAGTTGATCCTACGGTTGAAGATCGACTGGAAATGCTCACATTGTCAAGGAGAACGGTAAAAGCGTTCACGGCGAAGATTACGACATTCCTTACAGCACTCACGAGTATTAAACGTTAACATCACGTTAATATGACGTTATGGCGCGGAAAACGGCAACTGTTAACTAAATTATTACTGTTAGCAAGTAATCTAAATTACGTCAGCAAAACACAATTTTGAAGTGTGCTTCTTGAAGTCAAAATTAATTAAAATAAATATAATGAAGGTTTATACGTTCAAACTCTTATTTAATTGAAGAAAATACGGATAAGACATACAAGATAAAAATCCTATATATATATATATGTTATATATCTCTCATTTACTTATAAATCTATATATATAAAAGTCAAATGTCGTTAGTCTCGTCAAAACTCCAGAACAGCTGAACCGATTTGGCTAATTATGGTCTTGAATTATTTGTAAAAGTCTAAGGAAGATTTATTATTATTGAATTGAAAAATAAACTATATCTCTCTGCCTAAAAAATTGTTCGCAAGAGATGAAAAATAAACTTAATTTCAGTTAACTACCGTCAATAAATTTATACAGTTGTTAATTATCTATCTGATGTTTTTATATGTAGATGATAAATAATTTACAAAAGTACAGATCTTTTATTTATCGATTGAGGTAGTATCAAGTCAGCCGGGTCAACTAGTACTTAATAAAAATCAGTTTAACAAAATCTTTAATGATTTATATAATAAAATGTGGTCAACAATACTTATGCAGTTAGATGTAAATGGAAAGTAGGAAACGTAAATATATTTTTTGTGATGTAAATAATATAACTGCCTCCGAAGCCTAGTGGCAAAAGCGTGTGCTTTAGAAACCGGAGGTCGAGGGTTCGAATTTTCATTGTTTTTTCCTAGTTGGTCAGGGCAATTTGGGCTGATCACCCAATTGTCTGAAAAGTAAGATGATCCAGGCGTCGGATGGGCATATAAAAGTGGGTCGACCCACCAACCCGCATTGGACCAGCGTGGGGTACGGTCTAAAAACCTCCTAAATGGAGAAGGCGTGCATTAGGGGAGGCCTTTGTTCAGCAGTGGACTAACACAGGCTGATGATGATGACGATGATAAATGATAATGCAAATGTGAAATCCATTTAAGTTGTATATAAAGCACTTACGTATGATCAAACTTTCAGAATGATATTGTACAAAAAACGTGAACACGAAGTAACGAAAGGATTTGTTCGAACACAGGATTTCACACAAGTGCATCAAAGTGCATTTTCCTCACTGTCGAGCATTGCAGTCAAAAGAAGTATTTCCTTTCGGTGGTCTAACGGCATTCTTAACGTAAACTTCATACAGAATAATAGATTCAGGAAATTTACTACCTTTATTAAATCAAATATTACTAATTAATTATTAATAGAGCAGTGTAAAGTTAAAGTATATTTAAAATGTTTGTTGTGATTTTAAAACATGCAAATTTCTTTATGTGTCCTTTTAATCTTTGAAGAGTTTCTTAAATTAATCTAGTGAGTTCTTAAACCGCCTCCGTGGTCTAGCGGTAGTGGCCCTTGCTTTATAAACCGGAGGTTGTGGGTTCGAATTCCGCGGAGAAACAATGTTGTGTTATCGTTGTTTTCTCTGGGTCCATAACCTAATTGTCTGAAAAGTAAAATAAACCATGCGTCGGATGGGCATGTCAAAAGTCGGTCCACCCACCAACCCGCATTGGACCAGCGTGGTGTGATACGGTCCAAAAACCCCCTAATGGATAGGGGTGTATTAGGGGAGGCCTATGTCCAACAGTGGATTATCACAGGCTGACGGTGTGACGTCATAATAAAGTAAGTATCATGATAAAAATCGATAGACTTCATTGATAAACTACTATAAAATTCCACTTTATATTGACAAGAAACCTTTACATAGTTCGCCACTCGCTTTTTAGCTGGCAACCTTGAGAGATCACTGTGAGAAACACTATGTACCTACTAGGAACACCCACTACATGTCGATTCAATGAGTCATAGCAATTTCCATGTAAAAGACTAAAAAAAAAGTTATCAATGAATTTGTTTTAGTAAAAGACACTATCTTCATTGAACTAGAGTGAAATAGAACGTCATTTTTTTTTAACTATTCCTGATACTTAATTGCTTGTTTTATTTACACGAATACAAATACGCACTTTGAATAAAATAAAAACAAAATTCCTAAATTGAACGATTTCCAACACTTTTTGTCGTTTACGTGAATGTTTCCAATAACTGTTAACTTTAACAGTACCTTGTGTCAAACTTACCAATAATGCTTTTTCTGTAATTAGACCAAGTAGCATTGATATGTTTCACTTGACTTTATACTATGTTTCTATACTTGATAAAGCAAAGCTAGCTTGCTTGTCTTTAATTTTAATGATCTATTCTTTGTATGTTATTCATTACGCCTTCGGAAATTGATAACATCACCCACCAATCCGCATTGGACCAGCGTGGTAAGATTCGGTCGAAAACCCCCTAATGGAGAAGGCGTGCAATGGACTGATACAGGCTGATGATGATGATCATTCTCTATATGACCATTAGGGTGGTCGTTAAAAATTAAATTTCTTGAGGCGCCCCCTAAAAAGCTTTCTTTTGATGAAAAAACACTGGTATTTTTTTAAGTCAAGACAACACGTGCCTTAAGATGATTGAAGTTATGCGATATATGAGTTAAGTTTGCATATAATTATGTTTTTTGAGGTACGTTTTGACTTGACTTGAAAAAAAAATTATAAAAAATAATTTGCGAATCCCCGTAAATTATGACGTCATTTCACGGCTTTTCATTGACTTTCCAAAACAAATGCAGCTCTGCTTGACTTTCGAACAGGTTAACAGTTTTTTTTTTATACCCGCTTTATTTTGTAATGGCAACTTATTAGAACGATCAAAAAGATATTAAAGTCTACTTCGATTGCGTATTTCAATCGAAACTTGTTTGGCGTTGTTTTAAAACGTTCCAAGCAAAAGCTTGTATTTAAACGTATTGAGCTGAACCGAGGTCAGTCGTGGAGCGTGTTATGACATCGCCGGTATTCGGGACGGACAGACAAACATTTTGTAAGTTTGTCCGGTTTTTATAGTTGTGCTCATATCATTGGCAGCTTAGTGCCAGTTCTGTGATGTTAGTAAATGTTGACAGTGATTAAAATTGCTCTTCGTGCCTACCTCGTCTCGTTTGCACATAAATACGCTGACCACGATGCCCTTTAAACCGGAACACGGTAGTGTTTACACACTGCAACTTTGCGGGAAATATAATGAAAATAATTGAGTGATGTATAACACCTTTAAAGGTACTAAAACATTTTAAATTTTAATCTTGGAGACAATTGTCTGAAAAGTAAGATGATCCTTGCGTCGGATGGGCTTGTAAAAAATTGGTCCACCCACCACCCGCATTGGACTAGCGTGGTGTGATACGGTCCAAAACTCCCTAATGGATAGGGGTGTTTTAGGGGAGGCCTATGTCCAGCAGTGGACTATCAAAGGCTGATGATGTAATCGTAGGAGTGCGAGCGACTGTTAATTAATTCACTTGTGCGTGATTCATCAATATTATTATAATTGTCGATTGCTCATTATACCAGCGCTGTTCAATTGTTTATGGCACATAGTTTGTATTGTCAGGTTAGAGAGCCATTGGAATATAAAATTGTTAATTACAGATATTAATTGCGATACAGCAAGAGGCTTGCCTGATTATAACACAGTTATCCGATATAAATGGAGCTTGAGATAAGATTTTCGGAATTGCTGCCTTTTACCGAGCAATAGCCATAAGCATTGGAGTCCTTAAAACCGGAACGCAATCGTTTTCAGATAATATAATTCAAGATAATACAGTAAAACGTGATATTGATTTTAAGTAACCGTAATGTAATTTTGGTGTTTTTACTTCTTATTTTAGGAAACGGCAACATATTTTTGACAATTTCTACTTCTCTTTTAGTGTTCTTTCTATCGTTTATAACCAATTGCATATTAAAACGGTGTACCGACTTTGAGTCACCAACATACATCATCAGTCTGTGATAGTCCACGGCTGGACATAGGCCTACCTTAATACACTCCTATCCATTAGAAAAGCTGTTTAACCGCGCGATTCGAAGCCACGACCTCCGGTTTATAAAGCAAAGGCTAATATACCGCTAGGCCACGGAGGCGGTTGATTCTTATATCTTTCTGATTTATTATACTTTAAATAGTTTCATTACTGTTCTAAAACTTTATATATATTATACTTCTTTTAGATCCAAATTTGTCGCTATTATAAAGCACAAAGTCATTTAATCCCATACATTAAAGTCACTGTAAAAATAAACATAAAGCGATCTTATTCAAGTAAACAATAAAATGTTTTAGCATCGTTTTAAAACAAGTTTCTGCATTTTATCTAACGTTTTCCTCGTTGAAAATATTTGCGATGAATGTTTAGATATCCACAAGACAGTGAATAGGAATACATTTGGACTTATATCAATAAATAATAGTAATAAATAATTTCACGAATGGGAGTGATGTATTTAGGACTTCATAATGCTGACAAATATGTTTAACGGAAAATGTGTACATTTTTTAATTGGAACATCTAAATGTATTTCAAGTAAATATAGTTAAGCGTTATGTAAAAAGTCGGTCCACCTACCAACCCGCATTGGACCAGCGTAATGGGATACGGTCCGAAAACCCCTAATGGAAAAGGCGAGCACTTAGAGAGGCCTATGTCCAGCAGAGGACCAACACAGGCTGATGACGATGATAATAAAATTTACTACTTAAAACTTACTAAAATAAATAATTTTAACTGAAAAATAATCCAACCATGGTGGGATACGGTCCAAAACCCCCTAATGGAATATGCGTGCATTAGGGGAGGCCTATATCCAGCGGTCTACTAACGCTGGCTGATGATGATGAAGAAATTAATAATTTCATCACTGTCTTTACATAATATTGAATTTTCTCATCGACTTCAGACATAACAACTGGATCAATAATTATTTTTAGACGGTATGTACAATAAATATAAATATATAAAACAGAGACTGTTGTTGTATGATAAACTGTTTTGAGCTTTACAATTGTGTCAATTGAATATTAATATGTGATAGAAAGGTTACGTCATCGCTTCTCAAAAAACTTCTTTGATTATCTGTTAAATATTATTGCTAGTACGTTTATAATAAAAACTGTTATAATATCAGGAACGTAATATATTTCGTTTTCGCGAAATTAAATTAATATCTTATACTACATTATAACAATATCTTATACTATTATATAAATCTTAACACCATAACAAATTGAATGCAGGAAAAAACTTAAGGTAGATAATTGTAATGAATTCGTTTAAGTCTTTTTCATGCAATAGACGGGAGTTGTTTAATTAGTTTCATTTTGGCGCCGTAGTTGAACTATCAATAGTTACATATTTTGTCATAAAAATGTTAATGTTTTTATGACTTTTAGTGAGTAAAAAATTATTGTTTAAAGATCTATTTTATCTAACATTCAAATGGGAAAAATTAAAACAATTTAAAGTCGGACAAGGGCGTAATGGAAGGTTAAAATAAATTATAAATTCACCAAAGTTACTTACTCCACATGCCATTCGTTCGACTTATTTATATTTACACAACACGTTACCCAACAAGAGAAATACAAACCTTATACCGTGAACAATGGTCTGGCACAGAACAGAAATTAAAAAACATAAATAAACACTGGCCGACGGAATTTAAAAAGAAACAACGAACATTCGCTTAATCTGTGTCACTTTTAAATGAGTTTCGATTTGAACAGCTGTTGCTATTCGAATTTGGAACGCGCTCGACGCCGCCGAGCCTCGGCGCGGTACTGGCACACGATTGGTCCGGACGACGCAGCGCGGGAACGCATATGTAATGTCGCTGCCTACGGAACAGAAATGTTCTAACCTTCGAAAGAATATTTCACTTCGCAACCATCTAACGCTCAAAAAGCCCTTGCAAATTATAAATACTTTAAAATTGAGTTGTTTTAGTACAAGTTAAGGAACTTTAAAACGTTCGTATCAGGAAACGTTTGATTCAATATTTACAAACAAAATGGGTTTATTATTATTAACACTTTCTCAACAAAGAGAGTGAACATGATGGAGTAACTTGCTTGAATAAAAGAATAAAGATCAATCCTTTAGTTTTAAAAGGAAAACTGTATTTTTGATTTAAAAAAAAATAAGTTGACGTTTTATAAATACTGCTACAACAGATCTTAATATGGACATCTAAAAAGTCGGGTTCCGATTTATAAGACCATCTTTAGCAGTCGTTAAAGGAAGTCAGTGCCTTCTTATTTCATCGCTTGTGTTAGTCCACTGCTGGACATAGGACTCCCTTAATGCGCGCCTTCTCCATTAAGGGTTATTCGGACCGTAACCCGCCACGCTTATCCGAAGCAGGTTGGTGGGTGGACTGACTTTTACTATACAGACAATTGGGCGATCGGCCCAAATTGCCCTAACTAAGCATGACTGAATTGCAATTAAAATTTTATTTTGTCTAGAAAAGATTATTATTATTATTTTTTTTTATATTCGAAAATAGAACACATAATCGTGTTATAAAAGAAACAAGCAAAAAAAAAAATTTACATAACACAAGTTGTAGAAAAATTTTACTTCCACGATATTCTATTATTAGAAAAGTTGCATTAAATAAATTCACTTTTACGCGGAGACTTATCTTACATCACGAAGCAATTATGCAAAATCTTTCGTAGGTTGTTGTATCTTGTTCATTATCACTATATTATTTGCTCATTTTAATATTTGTTACGAGAGAGAGCAAACATTGTTACTTAATTGATTATGATGTTGTTTATGCATTCATTATGATAGTTATGTCAGATATATGGTTTTACATAATATAAATACTATTGGGCTCTTGTGGATTTAGTCTTGTGAAATATAGTTAGTACTAATAAATTTATTAAAAACTATACATTTATGTGCCCGGGTATAAAATCTGTTATAAAATTTATCGCGTTTATTTTTACTACAGGTAAAAAAAACTTACATTTTATTTTAAAGGTATTGAGAACATTAATTAACGCGCTGTGTATGTATATTATTTTAATAAATATATATAGTTGCCTTGTTCATAACCTAGGCCTGATTGAGTAAAGCATTAACAGGATTCTGTGTTCAATCAGTTATATATGTTAATAAAGACGAACTAACGCGGTGCGGTAACTCCTACAAAGCAGTAGTGTCAAAATACTGATGGGTTCCGGTTTGAAGGGCATCATAACGACGTGCCAGGGCGATAAGCGGATTTGTGGTGTCTCACGCTGCATTTGGCATGGTATATTTTCTTATATCATATATACATTTATATCAATAACTTAAATTGAAATGTCTCTTTATAATATCAAAATAACAGTTTTTTAAACGATTACATCCTGATATATGTCAACAACGATACATATAACAAAACATTTTTTTTAATCGATTGTCTTTCTGTCCGTCTGTTAGTCTAGCTCGATTTAATCGGGACTTTAATTGAAAGACAGCTGATGTAACTGGGAATAATGGGAAAGAAAAGCATTTATCCATCACATGAAAGTAAAAAAAGTAACAATAAATTATAATAATATCAGTATAATTTTATCATGTCAACTGCCTCCGTAGCCTAGTGGTATGGGCGTGTGCTTTAGAAACCGGAGGTCGTGGGTTCGAATCCTACGGAGACGCAACAAATTTTCGTTTTGTTTCCTAGTCCGGTTAGGGCAATTTGGGCCGATCACCCAATTGTCTGAAAAGTAAGATGATCCATGCGCCGGATGGGCATGTAAAAGTCGGTCCACCCACCGACCCGCATTGGACCAGCGTGATGGGATACGGTCCAAACCCCTAATGGATAGAGGTGTATTAGGGAGGCCTATGTCCAGCAGTGGACTAACAAAGGCTGATGATGGATGTGATGTGTTTATCATGTACCAAACTGGTATTCACTCATCTCTGGATTACGCTAACTTCGTAAAGCTTCATGGGAGGCTGGCTTTCAGTGGATCCGTGAAATTAGACAATTTAATTAGATTTAGACAATTTACGAAAAAAAAGATATCACGAGGCGGAATAGGTCGAAGGCAACAGCTAGTTAACAAATAAAAAAACAACTTATATATAGATTGCAACGTTCTAACCAACTTAACAATAAAACTTAGTAACGTAGCATAGCACGTAACTAAATGCAAAGTTTCAAAGTGCAAAACAATGCAAAACATTTACTCCGGAGCGTCCATTCAAATGCATTCGCAAAAACGCATTAGCCCCATGAGACAATGACTGCCTTTGCCCGACGGAAGTGGTAAAGGACGGATAGCGTAGGACGCCATTGTTGACTTGGCGCGTACCGAACCTTGGAGATTGTTATTTAAATATATGATTATTTTAAAATGGCGTCGTTTGGAATGATTTTAGTCGAGTTGATGTTATAATTGAATCATTAAGTTTTTTAACGAAAGGTTATTTAGATGATTATTGCAGATATTTTAACGAGACTTGAGAAAGTAATGATAACATTATATATCTAGTAAGGAAGGGTGATTTGAACTACGAGGACCACTTTTATTTAATTTTTGTTTATTTAATAAATAAAGTGTTTAAGATAAAAAAGTGTCAACCACTATACAGCAAGGTACAAGGTAAAACTGTACGAGTGATAACATACATTTTGCTTTTCAACTAAAGTTTTCATTCGTTTTAAATCATATTTATTGTTACTTGGGTCCTAATTACAAGCGTAATTATTTATACCAAATGACTTCTACATAAATTTGTAATTAATTTGTTCCTAATACAAGTAAATATAATCGATACATATTAGCACACCATCCCAGTACATTTTGGTTTGGATACATGACGGGTAAGGAAAGTCTCCATCCATCGTTAAGTCTGTCCTTGTACAATAAATAAAAATTGTTTAAATGAAAAAAAAAACATCGTTGCATATATTTTAAAATGTTTTGATCATCGTCATCATCATCATCAGCCTGTGTCAGTCCACTGTTAGACATAGGCCTCCTGTCTTCCGCTATTCTTATCATCATTCATCAAATCTTTTATTTATTTTTTAAGATTTGTAGTAATTTATTGCTCTGCGTGTATTGAGGTCAGACTGATAATTGTTTAAAGTACTGTAGAATGTACTGCCTTTGTGGAACAGATGACCGCTTTAGTCGGCAGACAATGGCAACTGAATAAGGCAAAAGTTTAGGTCACAGCGGATACGTGTGGCACATTCGCTTAGCTAGATAGTTTTAGTGAGGCTAATTTTGATATTTTTGCACTAAAGCACTGTTTCTAGCATTATGGCGAAGACAATAATGTCTTTATTCTTTTGTTCAAATTCATTTGGACTGCATTAACAGCAAAGATATTAATTTTAATTTTCAACACCATAGAGCGACTTTAAATGATACAGTTATATAAGAAGATTTCAAGGTTTGACAATAAAAAGAAATTGTACAGACGTAATGTTTGCCAGTTGTTTATACTATTAAACAATTAAAACGTGGACTGTTACTAAAGATATTCTAGAAATGGCTGAACTAAAATCGATATTGGCGCCAATCTAGCTGTTGTAAAGTTTTTTGTAGCAAAATCTGATAGTATTCTTGATAAATCAGTGATAAGTTGTCAATTTGGGTGTGTAAATCACCTCATTATCAGCCAGTGTTAGTTTACTGCTGGCCATAGGCCTCCCCTTATGTACCCTTTCGCCATTAGAGGGTTTATGGACCGTATCCCTGCTCTAGACTTGGGTCTGATATAGATGTCTAGGTTCCTTATCTGTAACGAGGGGTGGGAGGCTGACTTCAACATCAAGAAATGAGAAATATCGATAGAAATAATATATAGAGGTCGTAGGTTCGAATCCTGAGGGGACTCAACAAATTTTCGTTGTTGTTTCCTAGTTGGTCAGGCAATTTGGGTCAGGATCCCCATATCCTCACTTGGCAGGCGGATTCCTGTAAGCTTGTTTCCTGTATTAAATTTATGGAAATTCGTCATTATTGACCATAAAACAATGAAATTTTGTGTCTAGATACTGACACGATCCATAAGTGTTTATTATAGCAATTTTGTAATTATAAACTGCACTGGAATGAATTAGAGCTTTTTCGCTAAAGAAGGCCGCTAAGCAGTCAGGCCACCTGTTGTAAAGTAGTCACCACGCCCATGGACATCTGTAATACCTGGGTATCGCTCAATGACATAGGATGTTCGTCTTGTTTACTCAGTAAATACGCTGACTGCGGATCCCTTCAAACCGAAACACGGTAATATTTTACACGCTACTGCTTCGCGGCAGATATAGGCATCACGGTGGAACGCCCCAAACAGCCCTCTGTAAAGGGGACCTACCACATCCTAAAGATGCTTGAAATGAGGATGAAAGTCAATATGGAAATTGGTCAATGTCGAAGATGAGTCCATGAAACCATAGTTATTGACATAAACAATTAAAACACCTTAATTATGTTACACTTGATATTCCACGCGAACGAGGTCGCAGGTAACCGCTAGCAGACTACGTAGAAAGAAAGAGAATTACCTACATGAAAGTTACACCTTTAAGTTCTCTAATTTTACCATTAATGTTATCACTAGCTGTTACCCGCGTGGAATAGGAGGCATGTTTGCGAGGGGTACTATATTGTATATTAAAATAAATTAGATGTTATACATGTCTATAATTAGACAAATAGTTTAATGGATCTATCTTAGACCATGAAGAACTTCTCTATTGACTTTCATACTCAATTCAACCACTAGTTCATCCCATATAAAATTTCATCGTGTTTTGTCCAACAATGACAAATTTCCTTTTTAACTTTCATAAAATTGGTTGAAATAGGGGTTTTCAACCAATTTTATCGCAATACGTCCTTTCGTCGAATCTATTCTATGTATATCCAATATATCATTGAAATCGGTTTATTGATTTCATAAAAGACTTTACGAATACGCGTTTAATTTGGTTTTCAATTTCAGACACGGTCACGCGCCGACTGACTGTTGTTTTGTTGAAAGTTTTTTACCCCGTTCAATGTTTTAGACGTTAAATTTGTACAGACAGACGGACAGAGTAACTTTCGCATTTATAATATTAGTATGGATTAGTTAAAAACAAACAATATTATGCAACTAAACCTACGTGTAATAAGCTAATGGGCGTACATTACTCATCTGTGTGGCACAGACGGGTAGTGTAAACAGATTATTTATGATGTGAAAAGAGCCGCCCACGAACAGTTAGTGGGTTAAGGTCGCATCGTGATACGCGTCTTCGGTAAGTGTTTTACTTATTGTTTAACATGTAGGCGTTATTGATTGTTATATAGACATATTGATGTACACAATATTCAAGTTAAGACAGTGTATAATTTTATTTATCCGATGCAAGTTATGTATGGCAGTATTTATTAATGAAAACGTTAAGTAACCTTCAAAAATATTATAAATCACAGAAAGAATATTTTAAGAAAGAGAAAAGTGGAATCATCATCAGCCTGTGGTAGTCCACTGCTGGACATGGGCCTCTCCTAATACACCTCCATCCATTAGGGGATTTTGGACCGTATCCCACCACGCTGGTCCAATGCGGGTTGGTGGGTGGACCGACTTTTTACATGCCCATCCGACGCATGGATCATCTTACTTTTCAGACAATTGGGTGATCGGCCCAAATTGCCCTAACCAACTAGGAAACAACAATGAAAATTGTTGAGGCCCCGCAGGATTCGAACCTACGACCTCCAGTTTCTAAGGCACACGCCTATAACACTAGGCTACGGAGGCAGTTTGGAATGAGTCACATAATTTTGTATTTAACTGCGTGTGTGGAATTTCATTGATTGCTAATAAAAACTGTATGGTATAAAAGGCAAGAGGCACGGGTAGGTTATCCGTTGATGGGAAAACCTTTTCTATTTTCTAATTTAGTAAAAACAAAACCCTTATAATATACGTCTCTATATAAGCTTAAGATAAAACATAATCAACGCAACAAAGTATCAATATTTAGCAACGAAATAACGTCGCACGTACTTCTCGATGACTACTACTACTAGACTACTAGAGCCCGCGACTTGTAAGCGGACTAATATATAAAAAAAACTGTTGGATTTTTTCTAAATACAATTAGTCAAAGTTACTCCCAGTTACATCAGCTATCTTTTGGTGAAAGTCCCGTCAAAATCTAACAAGCCATTCCGCAGATTAGCCGGAACATACAGACAGACAGACATAAAAAAATGTCATAAGTATGTACCGGTTTTATATCACGGTGTATAATTAATTCATTTGTTTACGCGAGTACTAGACATTATTGAATAAAAGGACTTTTTAGGGATTTTATCGCGTTTATTTCATATTTTAAATTTCCGACGTTTCGTACACTTTCCAGCGGCCGTGGTCACGGGGTAGACTGACAGAAAATCTCCGTAAAAAGTCCTTTTATTCAATAATATTACAATGTATTTATTTAAAAATGGTTATTATAATGTTAATGAAGGTTATTGTAATATATATTATCTACATAAGTGTATAGATATACCTAGATAAGCCGCCGACTTGTGAATCACTAAGGGACAATACACTAAAAAATGGCAGCGCTAACATGGTTCCATTAGTTACATTAAGTACATAGATTCTATATCTTTCTTGGCCCTAGTATAAAAACTAATTTTCACTTTTACAGGCAATTGGGATGACATCACTAAAGACTTGCGAAGATCTAAACATTATGATCGAAGTTTAAAAGTATTACGAGTCGATTCCTGTCTATACTTATAAACTTATTTATGTCTCTAACTTCCGTTTTAGATCTATACTTTGCCTAGATATTAGACATGCAGTCACGTCCGCTGTATACGTGACCGACTATCATAGCGGTTCCATAGCCTATTTTAATCAGAAATGACTCGAAGAGGTACAATATTTTTAATAGCCGTTTGAAACTGCACGCCTGTGTGATGAATTTAATCACAAAAATGTGTCCTTACTTACAATATGTGTAATGTTCTAATAGTAGATTTAATTAGTTATTAATCGTTTACAAATACCGCCTCCGTGTATGCGTGTCCTTGCTTTAAAAACCGAAGGTCGTGGGTTCTAATACCGCGGGATACAACTTTGTGTTAATCTATTTTTCTGGTTGGTTAGGGCAAAACCGGCCCAATTGTCTGAAAAAATAAAATGATCCTTGCGTCTGATAGGTATATAAAAGTGAGTTCCGGTTTTCGAGACCATCGTTATAGAATATCAGATTCTTCTAATTTACTACAACTAATTCATCCTTAGAATGCAGCTTACCCTTTGGCTTGTGGAGGTCAGATGCCAGTCGCTTCGCGTAAAAACTGCTGTACGGGTAAATCTGAATGGATTAGAAGCCGACCCCATGATAAGTTAGCAAAATAGGCTAGGTGAAAGAGGTTCGCTTACAAATGTATTTTATCAATTATTATTTTTTTATGGCATACGCAGACAGACGAGCAGTCGGGCCACCTGATGGGAAGTGGTCATCGACGCCCATAGTCATTAGCAGTACCAGTGGTATCGGCAACGCGCTGCCTACCGTGAAACATAGGGTGTTAAGTCTCGTTTACCCAGTAAATACGCTGGCTACGGTGCCCTTCAAACCGGAACACAGCAGTGTTTTCACACTCCTGCTAAATAGGCACCGCGGTGGTACCCACCCAGACGGTCTCCTGTAAACAGGGGACCTACCACCGGTGTTATATATCCTATATATATATTAAACAATTAAAACTATCGTGGGACATTGTACTTATAATGTATTCTATAAACGGCTGAACTCACGTGAAATCGGTATTAGTGCCGACTAGTTTCGGACCTATCGGAGGTCCTTCATCAGGACGAGTGGGGTAACTTCACGGTCGCTTCCTATCTCGCGCTGCGGGCCAGAGCGCGCAATGCACGACTACATATTATATATTATCGACTGTAGTCATAAATAACGACGAGCTTTCCAGGTTATAATGAAGTTGGCTTAAAATGTATAACAGTTTTAACGCAGAGCGACTGGCAACTGATCTTCAGAGCTCTTAAAATCATATTGTATTCAATAAATGAATTAATCGTCAGTAAATTTGTAAGCACGACCACCAAAGATGGTCTTGACAACACGGATTTCTTTTTTACGTACCCTTCCGACGCATGGATCATACTTACTTTTCAGACGGTTAAGTGATCTGCCATATTGCCCTTACCAACCAGAAAAAAACGGTAACCAAAATTGTTTTCCCGCATGATTTGAACCCACGACCCCCGCCTTGTAAGCCAATCGCTCCTTCCTAATGTGTAATTCATTATTTTCCTCTTGTAATAAACAAACCCTCACTGCCACACGAACACTGGCTATATCCAAATCTTTAATAAATAACTTTGTGTCCATTTATTTCCTCTCTTATTGTTTATTTGCCTAAAATTATATCATTACTGTAACGACATAACTATGTAAAATTGTCGAAGTGTACAAATTGAAGGTAATAATCATCTACGTTTCTCTTTGTGATTTCTTCGGGTTTTTTATTTTTTCATTCGTGTTATTCACAAGTACCTACCGATAAATACATTATACATGAGCCAAAAGAGATATGAATTTCTTTGCAGAAAATCTCGTCAATAGCAACACATGTTTCACCTCTGGCTTTGGACACAATATTGGTAACAAGACAAGAATGGTATGAAAATGTAGTTATAAAAATACGATGCAATCAGGTCTTAAGGTCAACGCCTCATTAGAGCTACTTGGCACCGCCTCAACGCGTCCACGCGTAGTCAACGCGCAGTCAACCAGTGGACCACGCGTAATTACCGAATTGGAGTGGACCGTGCGTTTTCAACGCATTATCGCGGGACTCATTGACGCCTCCTCGTTAACCAGTGGACCACCGGTTTAGAGTGGTACTTTATTGAGCCAATTGGGGGTATTTTAAAATTTGAAATTACGTAAAACTGAAACTTGTTTTAATCAAACATCTCGAAAATAACGAGACTAAACGACATCGATTCGTTGACCACGCGTGGTCCACTGGTTGACAACCAGTAGACGCCGCGTTGAGGCGGTGCGGATTTGGTGCCGAGTGGCTTTAATGAATATCAGCCTATGTAAAGAGACAATACCCTTTGGTCTTATCATTTCACATAACATCTTAATTATATTAATTTAAGTCATTATAAAACAGAGTGAGGAAACATTCGAAATAAAACAACGATTCATACACATACGAACATATTTATTATTGAAAGATACATATATATAATACTACTATCTTGAAATCATACTCGTAAAATTTACCAATTGGTTCGTTTCGACGCCGATTCTAAGTACAACACTTTCTTTAACATTTCCATCTTCTACATAAAAAAGCAATAGACAACTTCCCCAAGTTAAATTAATCATTATAATATTTATGTTAAATCCAATTAATTGTATTTAATTAGAATATTCAATTATTATATAGTATATATCGTTACATTAGAACAATATTAAAATTCGATTAAGATATCAACAATACGAACAGACAAATATTACATACTTATTACATACAATAAACATTTGCTAGGAACGAAACAAGTTTTAAGTAAATAGCATAAACAATCATATATTTTTCAATGACACAAATATTCTCCAATATTTAAACACGAGGACGGCAAACAATACAACAATTGCAATAAAATACAGATAAATAAACTTTGCATTATACTCTATTTATAATCTGTGGTCATCGGAAAGTTGTCTATTGCCACGATTTGAATCACATTCATGGAATTGGTGGCAACATTACTAATCAACAGATAAAACATCCAAACTCTATAACATCAGGGAATGAAAATTGAAGGCAAAAGATTGTACGAAGTCATCTCACGTCACATACATACATCATATCGAAATACATATACGATTCATATACTAAATGTGTAAGAAAACAGTATTATATCTTCAAACGCCAATAAAGTTACATTGATACACTTATATATTAATAAAGATCTGAACAAATATCAACATTCGATTCGTTCTCTATGTCACGAGAGGATCAAATAACAATCGAAAAGGAATATCAATTACAAAACCAAACCAAAAAAAACCTAAAAAAAATACGTTCCAATGTCAAGACGAAACTCTCCATTCGAAACTATTTCGAGTTATAATCGTTTTAATTTGCGTGGACATTATAATAATCAACAGTTCTTAATCACTCCGAGGTATTCTCTCGAATTCACATTCCCTTTATTAATACCATTAGATGGATAAGTACAACAATTACGGTTTTAATTCTAGGCGATACGGCTGCGCACCGTCCTTTACATAACCTCCAAAACATTAATTGTACAATTTAACACGTTTTAACTCTAAAAAGCGTATTCCACTGAGCTGTATGTAAAGGAGCGTTCAAACACGACAATCTTAAAGATCCATTTTTAAAAAAAAATACAAATTTAAAAAAAAATCACGTCACAGACAATAAAAAGTTGACACAGATCAAGATTGTGATGTTGTGTTGTGCCAAGCCGATATCAAGTTGTTTCACAGCCCTTATTGAAGTCTTGATGGTACATATCCCTGTCCTATTACAAAATGGTGGATTGTACGATTCGACAAACGTATTTAACGTGGTAATTTATAAGGTGAATAAAATGTCTTAGTTCTCTTAGCAACACTACACATTTCAAAAATCGATACGTCTGTCAAATCATATCACATAGAGGCTCTTAATAAATAACATCGAAATAAACACATCACATGATTATTTTCCCTCCGAAAAAAATATAGGGATGGTCTAGGCGAGTGTTGCCACAGTCAAACATATTCCTAATCCACTCGATATAATCTGTTTAATAAAGCGTATTGTTTTAAACAAATTAAATTAACCTAGAACGGGTTTAACGTATGGTGGTATAACAACATTTTATTTTTAATTTATTGTCAATAGTCTATGGATTTGGAACGTGTCTATGGTGAAATTTGTTTCTCTATGGTACAACGATGTTTTTTGGTGGTGTTTCAAACCATTTAGCATAGGACAGAGACGTGATATTAAAATTACGAGGCGGTCTTCACAAAACCGATGTAAAATAGTTCTTATAGTATGTCATTTGTTTTATTTGTATCACATTTAGAACGCACGCGCGTTTCGTTAAGCGTCCCCTTGTTCGCGTGCACTATCAACATTTGAACGTTGAATCGGTCATCCCTCCGATATTAGCCTCATCTATATTCAGTCTCAGGGAATGTATGTTGGTAAGTCTCTTCGTTGCCTTACAAAATATAAAATTATCTTCGCGTGGAAAGATTTGATAAATTTCACAAAAATATTCAAAGTTTTTGAAAATCGGTCTGCCTCATTCGCTACATCAAATCGATTTGCGACGAACGTTAACAATATCGATTTCCTTCGCACTAAACTAGACAAGCATATAATACTTACGACTAAGAATACGATGGATCGATTAAACACGCATACAACACGATATATATATATTTTAAAAAGGAGATAATTTCTTCTATAGGGTAATAATTAATTTTAGTAAATTTTTTTTGTCGTTTTCGTTTGTACACTATACGTAAAGGCATCTCGATTATCGATTATAGTTTTTACGCGATCACATCTCGCGTCTCAAGATCACAGCGATTGTGCGTGACAATGCAGTCGTGGTTACGATTAAAGTTAAAACTATTAAAAATATTGGACTCCATATACATAACAGGACTGAGCACATTACGAGAAAACTCAAACACAATTTAAATGTATAATTTTCACACTCAATATCGGATCCAGCAGAATAAAAACCTGAGCAGAGCGAGAGAACTTAAACCGACCTCTCTATGTCTCTCTCTAACATATCCTGCTAATAAACTGGCAATTACTAATTATACAATTTTTAGTAGGATATACATAATGTTGTTGTTGCTCCATTTTAAAAGACAACTATCTCTAGTTGATGTCTCACTCAGTTATTATTTTTATCGTGCGTGGTCAGCCCAATTAGTATAAATAAGTCCATTAATACGAACGATTATACAAACCATATACAAGCAGTTAAGTTATCAATAAAGTATGTAACGACGTTCGCTCGTTTATCTCTAATAATCAATATTTCTATCCTATGCAGTAGAAACTCGAATTCAAACTAAAATAAAACAATGGAAGATAACTTTATAATGAAAACTACGTTTAAAGCTAGGAAAGAGAAATTGTCTCGTTTCATAATATATATCAGATCGGAAATTTCGAAGAACTAAACGATTGTATGATGCATCGCTTTCAGTCTATGTGTACATGCGATTGAGTACTATGGGGACGGACTATTATCAATATATTTTTTTGCTATGATAAACGAACCTAAAACTCCGGCGTAACCCACTACATTCTAGCGTTGCTAACATTGTCCTCTGATCTTTCACAATCCCAAACTGCGCGGTCGTTTACTTCGCGCGCTTTCCGACAGATGACACTTGACAAATGACAGATGACAGCTGATAACTGACAGTTGACATTGACGTATGCCCCCGGATGTTGTACGTACCGCTCGGCCTGATCCGGTTCCAGTGTTGCCGCCACGATAAATGCATTGTGCCCGATATTTGACATCAAAAATATCATTTCCCCTAATCGCGGGTGATAAGCTCTTATAAACCTACTCGACTTCTGCATATGCACATCCCTATAACAAACAGCTGTGTGGCACATTGTATAATATAACTGTATTTGATACAGTGTATTGAGATTTAACTCTTAAAGCTATACAGTTGATATAAATTATAATATGTATGTTTAATACTTTCGTTACAAGTTTTTTCTCTCTCTCTTTGTGCATTGATATTCGCTAGGACAGTAGGTAGGACGCGGTGGTCGATATTTACAGGTTTTTTTAACCCACGTGTCGCCTGTGACTAGATGTTTAAGTCTCCTCATAATACGCATTCCTTCGCGCCGAAACTACATTTACAACCTTCGATGTTACACGGATTCTAAACGCCAATAATTACTCTTAAACTCGTGACGATAATTGCGTAGATAATATACAATATTTACACTGGTCGCATAACAACACTCGCTCTATAGTTTTTGTTAGATTACGACCGCGAGATTCTTAACATTGGTCTTATTAATAATAGTCGATATGTTTTTTTTTTAAATAATATCCATTTAGTCAACCTCCTTAGTGTTATAGTAGAGACAACAATTTAATACAAAACTTAAAGTAAGACACGAGCATTTGAGAGTACCATTGGCGAGTGAAACCTTTGTAAAGTTTTAACTTTAGATGTACGAATCAATCATACGTTCCCATTTACAATTAACTACTCGATAAATTCGTTAATATGAGATTTGTTGCCAGTAAACATATCGATCGGCCATTCTCAATGTGTTATTTAGCTTCTTTTTTTTATAGTTTTATTTTTCCCTACTTTGTTATAATACAATCGCTAGGTGTTGTTTCACAGCAACGACTCTGTATTGATAGACTTGTCGATCAAGGTGGGTTGAGGTAATAATTTTTCCATAGACAAGTGTATGAACACAGATAGAATTTGAAAGATCTCCTAGTTTTGGTAGAAAATTGACTATTACACATATAGACAGATGGTTCTTTTGTAGTTTTTCCTATAACATGCTTCGAACACGGATGATAAACCATACATATTTCAATCGAAACTATTTACAAGGCGCTGAGTGATAGTTATATTACTACATAAACGATACTGAAATCAAATAAGAAATGCAATTGACGAACATAATGTGACCCATAGCTACGGCGGTCGTCCTCATAGCATTATTATTTGTGGATTGCATCTCAATGATTAGACCATTGGATCATCATCATCAGCCTCATTTAGTCCACTGCTGGACATAGGCCTCCCCTAATGCACGCTTCCACCATTAGGTTTAATACCCTTACATATATATATATATATATAATTCGTCTGTACATGTGTGTACATAAATTTTCTCCTAAACGATTTTTATGATTGTTTTCGTGTTTTGTTTATGTACATTCTAGGATGGTCAAGATTCACAAATCAGCCCGACGGATGGCGCTTCAGTCAATTTGTAGGTTATGCATCTGTACATAACCTACAAATTGACTGCAGCATACTAAGTAAACTGCTGAAAAGACTTGAACTTTTTTGGTACTTTAATATCACGCAGGCTGACGTCTGTCGGGTCCAGTAGAAGATATACACATAAAAGAAAGCCGGAAGTAGACGTCACTTGGTTGCTATGGGTTACGTTTACTTCAATTCTATATCTCAATTGACTTGCAAATAGTATAACGTGAACGACTACGTCGAAATATAGTTTCGATTACACTTATAAACTATTAAATCTGCGTCATATATACTGTTAAACATAAAGCATGACATGTGGCGACATCTACTATGCGCTTACATCAGGAACTTTGGAGGAGCGATTGTCGGTAAACCGCGACGTGTTTCGAAGCAAGTCGCAAAACGCACTAAGCTATAAGCATTAGGATTCTCGCCTTCTAATAAGTTTAGGCCATTTCACTAGAATGCTCTACAATCGATTAGGTGGATCAAATAGTGTGTTGATTGTAAATAGAATTGTCAACGTATAAAATAATCACTTAAAGCTATTAAAAATGAACTCGTGTCGTGATCTATAAAGCGAACTCAAACAAACTTTACCGATATCAGAGCCAAAAGAGATGTGACATGTTTGTAAACAAGTACTATACAACGGTAGGAAAATTAAAGTTAGACCATATATTTTTAATAATTTGTAATTGGAAAGCAGAGTTACTATGTTTTTGACAACTTTATTGCCTTTTGTTAAAAAAAGAATTATTTTAAGAAGATATGTATTAGTCTTTTAGAACTGAGACAAATTAAACACCCCGAATTACATAAAGAATTAAATGTAGCCACAAGATGGCGTCGAAAAGTATGTCGATATTTGTTTTTGCTTGTTTCAACTTCGTATTTTTACGTAAATCAAGAAGAAAACACTATATAAGCACACAATGTAAAAAGAAAATACAATATAATTGATAACTAAGATATAAAATAATAAAAAAGTGGTTTTATGACCATATGACGCAGATCACAATGCTTTAATAACAAAACCAATACGTATAACTGGTTGCTATGGGTTACGCGTGGCGAAAAAATTTCTAAGACAATCTTTCAATCATAACAATGGTATGACACCATTTCGCGGTTAAATGTTTTACAGTTTGTATTGGCTATATATTTTTTCACATATATAATAAATATTACGTGATTAAAATCGGTAAAGATATGTCTGAGTACGCTCTAAAGATCTCAACCTAATATTACGATTGATAAAATTTAATTCTAACCTAAGATTTACGCAGCGGATATGCTCAATTTGCCGCCATTTTAAACACAGATAAAAAATGTAATTTTTAACACAGATTAAAAATGTTCAGTGGATTTTTGGCGCCAAAACCAATAGAACGCGGTCATATGGGTTGCTTTTATACACTTAGATGCCTAATTTGAAGAATATTCTGTACGTCTGCAGGATTTCGTATCAAAATCAATTCCTTTATAGAACAACGACGATGAATTACTTCTCAGGTACATTAGTGATAGAATTTTATTAGTTCATTAAATATTTAATTTTTTTCTGTTCTCACGTTGTCCGTTGTCTATTGACCACAGTTTGTACAACCGTGATGACCATAAACAAACCTACTCTCTATTCAAATTCAATGTAAGCTATTATCGAATTATAAAAAAACGTAACTAATACATGAGCAAAATTTCAAACTATACCAAAACGTTTTAACAATATATAATGTAATTTTTGAACAACGAGCAATTTCGATTGCATTCTAAACTACTTTTAAAATTATCATAGCTGTTTTATAGTTCGATGTTCAACAAAGAGATTACTATGAACCAGCCAAAATGAACATGTAATTCACGTGTACCAAAATATAATAACGTTCACTGATTGAGCTAAAATAATAACCACGACATGTTTAACTAATAACGATACGACATGATGGCGATACATAAATTACGTCACACATATTCCATGATTTTTTTATCCTTCTCCAGTCCTTGTCACAGCTGGTTACATCAGTGACACACATAGTGTGACACGCACCAACCCGCATTGTACCATTGGTGGGATACGGTCAAAACCCCCCTAATGGATAGGGGTATGTTAGGGGTGGCCTATGTCCAGCAGTGGACTATCACAGGCTGATGATGTATGATGTGTATGTGTGTATAGTGTGACGTCACAAATTTTGGAATTTCACATTTATGGATTACAAGCGACCCGCCCTTGCTTCGCACAGGAGCTATGCTGATATAAAATATCAATACGATACTACAAAGTTACTTCCTTAAAACACCTCTATCTATTTAAAAAACCGCATCGAAATCTGTTGAGTTGTTTGTAAGATTTAAGCATACATAAGGATATAGGGACAAAGAAAGCGACTTTGTTTTATACTGTGTAGTGATGATCACATATTGAACCTCCCCCCCCTACTGTGACGTCACATATTTTGCAATTTTACATTTAATAACAATTGAATTTAAACAGCAGTTCTAAAATATATAAAGTATTGTAATATTCTTACATGGATTTGGATTTTGTATCGCAAAGTCACAATTTTTAGGAGACCCCCCCTCCCTAACGTATGCGTAATTTATGGTATTGTCCCTAATAAAGTGTGTCATTAAATTTTATTCACGTAAATTTCCATGTCCCATGGTGATATCGCGATTATTATGGTTTTTGATATTAAATTTGTGTAAATATGTGATCAAATATTCTTATTAGGTACGACATCGATATCTTATTTGATCAACATTTATATTAGTTTACATAGGTTTAATTCTATTAAGGAGGAGTTTATTGGAAAAGTTTTATTTAATAGACGTTTATAACTCTAGGATATCCACTTTTAAGTAATAGTTGCGTGAACGTTTCTATATTTCACTTATATCGACATAAGAACATTACTTCTATAACGACCTAAAGAAAGTTATCGGTCGGAAATAACTGGTTAATAAATCGTTTTTTTTTTAAACATAGTTTGGAATCTACTAATAAGTGTTCTTAATTAAAAATAACATTTATAAACATCAATATGGTTTGAATTTAGAATATTATTTGGTTTATTCCGCCAATATTTAACTAATGCGTAAAATTTTAATAGCGCAAATTGAACATTTAAATCATTCGAATACGTTCGAAATCGCTTTTCAAAGCGATCAACTTGCAGACGGCCAATAAGCAAGATTCGAATGTGAATAATTTGAAAATCTAGCCTGTTTTGTTTTATACAACCGCGGTGGTTTTATATAAAAAAAAAAATATTTTACCGCGATTTGGCACTTGAAAGAAAAAAAACATGTCCATGAACATTTAGAGTTCCAGTAAAATTTTAAATTTTTACAATATTTTTTACCAAAAAAAGAAACAGCCCTTTTCTGGCAAAAAATATCTGTTGAAAAAAAAATCAGTAAGAAGCTGGCAGGTAGTAAAACTTAAAAAAAAATCAATTCCGACCGCGGCCGTATACGACAAAAGGGAGCATTGGTGTTCGAATTCTGGTGCGTTTGAATTTCGAACGCTTTATTTTTTTTTTTTTGCAGATGTATTTTCTTTTTAAATCTCTCCTCTTACGTCACTCCGAGCGGGCGCCGCGCCTCGTGCAGCACATAAGCCGCTCGTTGCTCGGACGAGGCGCGCGCCCTCAGGCCCGGGTGCAGCTTGCGCCATGGCGTCGGCCGCCATTTGTAATCCGTGTGCTCGTTCACTTGCTGGAATAATAATGAATTGTTTCAATCAATCAATTTGCATTGTGTAACTGTTGGTATGGTAATATTAATAATTAAGTGGATTCACTAGCTAGTAAATTATTAATGTTTTGTATGTAGAGATAACGTATTCTTCGGCGTATTATTATTGAGGTGTTAATCACCAATCAACTAATTACAACGACGTACACATCATGATGCCACTTGCATAGCAACTATGGTAATCGCTATTTATTTACCATCTTTTGACCGTAGAACATTACAGAACGTATTGAAATATATCAATGTAAAATTTACCTTTATATATCCCCATATCAAGGTCAAGAAGCCTAATGGTATGGGCTTGCGCTTCAAAAACCGAAGGACGTGGGTTTGAACCCTTCGAGGACTCAACAGCTATGCATTGTTGTTTCCAATTTGGCTAGGACCATGCGGGCTGTTCTTTCTATCTAGTCGTAAGGGCGTATGCTTTAGAAACCGGAGGTCGTGGGTTCGAATCCTGCAGGAACTCAACAAATTTGTTAAAAAAAAATTGTTTTTTTCTTGTTGGTTAGGGCAATTTGGGCCGATCACCCAATCGTCTGAAAAATAAGATGATCCATTCGTCGGATTTGCATGTAAAAGTCGGTCCATCCACCAACCCGCATTGTACCAGCGTGGTGAGATACGGTCCAAAAACCCTCTAATAGATAGGGGTGTAATAGGGGAGGCCTATGTCCAGCAGTGGACTATCACAGGCAGAAGATGATGATGATGATGACGTATCATTGTGATATTATATTATAATTCAGCCAATAATTATGATATGATTTAATCGTAGGTCAATGAAAACAACCAAAACGTTTTATAATGATTTATAACATTTCAATAAGGTGCTTACAAAGCGAGTATAATTATCCTGAATACTAAGAAATTAATTTTTCTCTTATTAATTTAGAATAAGCTAGAACGGATTTTTTTCAATAAACGATATCATTGTTTTAATACAGAACTCATGAGTTTGCCTGTTATTGAACGTTGTTTCTCTAAAGATATATTCTGCTCTAATATTAAGACTCAACAAAAACAAAAGTTGTATTTTCCTGTGATATTTTTATTTTTTTTACTGCTTATGCAGGCAGACGAACAGTCGGGCCACCTGATGGAAAGTGGTCACCGACGCTCATAGACATTGGCAATATTACTGGTATCACCAACGCGCAGTCTACCGTGAGAAATAGGATGTCAAGTCTCGTTTACCCAGTAAATACGCTGGCTACGGTGCCCTTCAAACCGGAACACAGTAGTGTTTTCACACTAATGCTATGCGGTATAAAAAGGCACCGCGTGGTACCAAACCAGACGGTCCCCTGTAAAAAGGGGACCTACCACCACCGCCTGTAAAATAGGATGATCCGGATCGGATGGGTACGGAAATTCGTTTCTGCGTCTCCAATCATGTCCGTTATGTCTCATCCGAGTATAAAGTAATAGTTAAAGGAAATGAACCTGTGTCTCCGTGTACACTGGTACACTATAATATCTCTAAGATAACATAACGGCTTACTTTATTCGCGTAGAACAACACATCTTTATTATTCTTACCACAATTACATAACCAAAAATAATACTCACATTAATAAAACGATGGTCCAAAGGTCTAGGCGTGTCCGCCACTAAGACCTGAGCAGTCTGCATGGAGGCGTCGCCGCGGACGCACGTGCTCTGAATGGCGGACACCTCAAGCTCGCGTAGCGTCTTACGGAGACGCACGAAGCCCACGACATCGTACTGCCATAGCCAGTAGCCTGCAATCGGATGAAACAAACTATATAATATTAGATTATCCGTCAGGCGTAGTGGTTAGTGACCATGAATTACGCCAAAGGATGTGGGTTCGATTTCTGCTATGAGAAACATATTACGTGATGAACTTGGTGTTTCTCTCGTGTCTGGGTGTTTGTATCTATATATTATGTATTTATTAACAAAAGAAAAGTAAATATTTATGATAGAATCAATTTTCTTTTGTTTAGTCTTTTACTTTGGTTGGTTTGGTATTAGATGGTCTTCAGCATTTCATCCAGAAATATTATTATTATAATATTTCAATACCGTTTTGGATTTACGAGAATACTAAACGTGATTTAATAAAAGTCTTGATGAAGTAAAAGTCTATGGATTTTATAGTGTTTAGTTTAGTTTACAATATTCCCGGATAGCGTTGCTTATCGTCCTGTGTAGGAATCGCTTGAAGAAGTCTGCAGTGTACCACCATGTGCCTGATCATTCAAACCATAAGATAAGATTTGACGAACGACCTACTAGACGATCAAATGTTTAGGATTCGATCAAATTCAAATTCAAATATCTTTATTCAATATAGAAGTGTAACACTAGCTTATTGATTGTCAAGGACGCTACCACCGGTTCGGAATAGGACGCCTCCGACCTGAGAAGAACCGAAGCAAAAACTACACGGGCCTATTTTGTCATCTTTTAAAATAATCAAATATAACATATAAATTTTCTTATGAGCTTACATACAGTACAATCCATACGTTAAAACTTGAAAAGCCCGAGCGAGATTCCATTATTGGTTGTGTTATCATTTATAAATTCATTTATATATAATAACCTTTAACACATAAACGTTCCTTTCACTTTTTAAATTTATTAACAAAGTTAAATTCTGAACGTTTACTGGGATTTTGTTGTAAAAAGGCATACATTGTCCCATAAAGATTTACTTTATTCTTCGCAGTCTAGTTGCTAAAGAATTAAATTATGTTTGTTTCAGTATTTTGGGTTTGCAACATCCAAGGTTCTAAGGAAAAATCATTTCATTTTTTTGCACACAATTAGGTTTTCGAAAATGTTTGAGAAGTAACGGCAAGTATTTTAACTGGGAACAATTTTCAGGGATTTGGGCTCCAGGTTATAAACCGCCTGAATAGCTCGTTTTTGGAGGACAAAGATCGTATTATATCCGTTGCACTTCCCACAGTAGAATGCCATAAGACAACACTGTGGAAATAATAATAATAATAATAATAATAAAAATTTTTTAGCACAAAATAAAATGAGTTTTACAAAAAGAAAATCGATCAGACACACAGGGCTTTTTTATTAATTTTTAATAGTATCATTGGTATTAAAAGGGCGTAGCCTGTGCTAAAGTACCAGCAACCCAATTGACAATTATTTTATTCAATCCGCCCAAAGTTTGGACCCCCCATGACAAATTAGCTAAAGATAATAAATACCAAAGAATTGACCGGGCCGTCTCCCCACGTCAGTTAATTTTGTCTGATTTTCTTTTGAAGCATATACGCAGAGCTGAGTTTATTCGACAGTCTATTAATATGAGGGCCCCACTGCAATCTGGTATCTAAGTTATTCCCAGGAAACACGGTTGACTCAAAACGTTATCTTTCCTCATCTATAAAACATTTCCAATTTACTCGGGTCTTACATTCGAGTCATAAATTTAATACATTTTGTCTTCTTTCTGGGTTAGGCAGATTATTGACACTAAAACCAGTGCGCCACTTAGAGAGAGGAAATTTACATCGTCAATTATTGATATGTGTCGTTTAACTTTTGGGTTGATCGTCTAAGTTATGGGTTACGGTCGATCCGGGTCGCAACCCGTTACCTAGACGATCAAATCTTTAGGATTCGATCGGGATCGCAAGAAATGATCGACTGACACAGCCCCAATCGACGGTCGTGTAATGACACCCGCCATACGCCATTTGGTTTGAGTTCAGTTACATTGCTATACCATCTGTTGCATATGGGAATATTTTACATTATAAATAATTTTCTTTTACGGATTTTATCGCGATTGATTAACAATAATTTCATTATTTTTCTTTATTAGATTACTTTATAATAATAAAGTCAGCCCCGTGACAATGTACCCTGATGATGTATTATTTATTTAGTAACATTGTTTACACCAATTCTGTCGTTCCTGTCACTGGTATAAGGCAAATGATATATTTATATGAATAAAAGTAAAATTTTAAACAAATAATTTTAAAATCGCCCCTTGGACCCACCGACCAACCCGCATTGTGCGAGCGTGGTGGGTTGCATTTGGGGAGGCCTATGCCCAGCATTGGACTGACACAGCCGATCCCGATGATGATGATACTGATGAATTAACGCGAAAAGAAGTTGTTTCAACATACCGTGTATAACGAGCCTCTTCAGTTGCACGCATTGCCAGCATACGAGAATGAGTGGATGCACGTTTAAATTTCCCGTAACAAACAAATTAAAAAATAATCAAAAAGGAAAGAAAAAGAAATATTAATAAAAAATTATAAAAATAACATAAAACATAAAAACAGAAAATAAATATCAATTAACAATTGTTACCCGCGACTTCATCAGCGTGAAATAAATGTATGATAATTTTGCGTATTAATTGTATAGGTATATCCATAATTGGACACAAAGTTCAATGATTTTTATGTTCGTCAATGACGAATTTCCGTATGTAATTTCATTGCCCATTTCATCCATTTCAAAGAGTTTCGGAATATTAAGAATCCAATGACCGTTTTCGAAATCTTTTCTAAGTATGCTCCAAATTTCATCTAAAATTTATTGAACGGTCTTAACGAACAGACATATAGAGTTACTATCGCAACGTAATATAAGGACAGCCTCAGCCTAATGCTCTTTTATTTAGCAAAAAGTTATTAAATATATACTATTTGTATACGATATGTACTTGTATATTTTTTATATATAAAATGATATATATAACGCGGATAAAGTCGCGGGCAACGGCTAGTCTAGCACAAATATGTATAAACTCACATCGTTCTCCTGTTGACACTTTGCCCCTTGTTAAAATGGACTTCTTGGAATTTTGTTAAAGAACCGCCCACACCAGTTCGCGTAAAGTCGACTTGTATAATGTCACTATGTGCCTCAGAAGCGGATCGTAGAACTAGGAAAGAATGAAGATATATAAACGACTGTAAATAGACTCAGTAGACTAGGAACTAGAAATCGATACATAAACGCCTGGGCCAATATTCAAATGTCTATATTCAATATAGGAGTTAACACCTGCTTATTGATTATTGAACAGGCTTCCACCGTTTCGGAATAGGACGCCTCAGCGGGCTATTTTTCATGTCATATTTTGAAAAAAAATATAAACAATTTAAGGGCATAACATATTATGCAACATTGAAACAAAACCTGGAGCGAGCATTCTATTACCAGACTGTGTTATGATTTAAAAATTATATTACTATTGTAATAACCTTTAAGACAAATGAAACGTTTATTCATTAATCAGTTGTAATTTATCCAATAAACATTTGGTATAAAATCTTGAATTCTTATTTGTGTTTTATCATTTCAACGATGTACTAAATATTGTGAAAACAAATTGAGGATCGTACAAAAGTGCAATTCACGTCAAGTCATTTTAGTGACAAACAAACAATTAATGTATATAAACGAGCATAATTGTATATTGAATTGATATAAGCAAAGTAACCCATCACTACGTAGCAGTCAAATGTCACTCATTGATCGACATCTCGGTGACGTAATCACCAATGAGAACGTAAGGTGTATGACATCACTCTGCTGCTTTATTTATATTAGTTACTTCGTTCGTTGTTGTTGGGCATGTAGAAAGTCGGTCCACCCACCAACCCGCGTTGGACCAGCGTGGTGGGATACGGTCCTAAGCCCCCTAATTGATAGGGGGGTGATAGGGGAGGCCTATGTGCAGCAGTGGACGATCAAAGAACTTTGATGAATGAACTTTGTTCGCACACATCTAAGTCTAAATTGCTTGGAATACTCGATGCGCTGTTATTTGTTGAAAATCGTCAGGACAAAATATGGCGTCGGTCCACCAATAAGAACGCGTTGATTTCTCGTCCTCTCTTTGATAATATAAATACATATGTAATAGAAAAAGTGCTGAACACTTACAGTTTTACAGAACATCACTTTCAACGAAGTGAGCGTAATCCCCTCAACTAGAACCTTATTTATGACATCGTCGAGCCTTCGTATCGGTAGATCGATCTGTAATCAACAAAATTCTATTAAGACACTCTGAAAAAAAAAACACAAACAATATGTTATATATAATTTACCCAAAACAGCGAGCAATTAATCAAGAATATAAAATTGATTATCTATTTTTAAACTCTATAATAATTTATCTCATAACAGTAATGTACAGTACGATTACAAAATGTTTACTATACTAAGCAAAAATAAACCTTCTGTTCACACAAATAAAAACACAACGCGTTGCTTCATACAAAATTAAATTACAACAATGCCAAACAAAAGTTAACCTTATTTGGTTTACGTTAAAGCTTATAACATGTTGCTTTAAACAATTTGAAACAACATTAATAAAACACCAAACCAAAATAAACCTTATCTCTATACAAATAAAACTCACGATGTGTTGCTACATTCAGTTACAAAACAACATTAACGATACGAAGCAAAAATGAACCATATCACTATACGAATAAAGTTCACAATATCTTGCTACATTCAATAAGAAAACAACATCTATGATACTAAGCAGAAATTAACCTTAAACCTATACAAATAAAACTCTCAATGTATTGCTACATTCAATCGGAAAACAATATTTATAATACTAGCAAAAATGAACTTTATTGCCATACAAATATAACTCACAATATTAACGGAGACTTCCAATCCGTTCGGATAGAAGGCGTTCAGCTGCGTCCAATCGATCGGTTCCAATTTCATCTTTCGCCTTCTCGTTATATTCAAAGTGAGGTATTTGAATAAGTTCAGTTGGGATAAGGTCACAAGAGATTCGGTGCTTATGTGCCAATAGTCGACTGTGATGTGCTGAAATTAAATCAAATCAATATATAAAAAAAATATTTTTATTACCTATCAAACAAAATGACTATAGTCAACGGTTTACGGTGTCGGTTTTTCGTGACGCGGTTTTTAACATGCGCGCAAAAACAATGGTCGTAAGTTCAAATCAACTTAATAACTTTGTGTTATCGTTGTGCTCTCGTTGGTCAGAGCAATATTGTCTGCTCAACCAGTTTTCTATAAAATGAAGATCTGTCACATACCCTATCGGTATGTATATCGAGTTTTTTTTTATTGCCTACGCAGGCAGACAAGCAGTGGGGCCACCTGATGGAAAATGGTCACCGACGCCCAAAGATATTGGCAATAACGGTATCACCAGCGCGCTGCCTACCGTGAGACATAGGATGTTAAGTCTCGTTTACCCAGTAAATACGCTAGCTACGGTGCCCTTCAAACCGGAACACAGTAGTGTTTTCACACTACTGCTTTGCGGCCTAAATAGGCACCGCGGTGGTACCCACCCAGACGGTCCCCAGTAAAAAGGGGACCTACCACTGGTCCCGGTTGTCAAGACCTTCTTTGATCGTCAGAAACTTAAATTTTCTGAAATCTAATCCAGAAACAGAATGAAGCTTCTCCTATAGGTTTAAAAGGTATATTGAGGTGAATTTCTTGAACATGGTAACATTACTAGATTAGATAATGTAGAAGATTGATAGTAGAATCGACTAGTAGTAATTAGTAGTTCCCGTAGTGGAGTAGTACATCATCATCATCATCATCAGCCTGTGATAGTTCACTGCTGGACATAAGCTTCCCCTAATAGACCACTATCCATCACGGTTTTTTTAAACCGTATCCCATCCCGCTGGTCCAATGCGGGTTGGTGGGTGGACCGACTTGTTACATGCCAGTGGAGCGGTTGTCAGAACAGAATTATGTTCCTCTTTAAAGGCACCAAAACACGACAAGTAAGCGATAGCTTAAACTCAAAAGTAGTGTAATGGCCTGGGTTCGAACCCCAATATATATCACGTCAAGTTAAAAAAGATATGTGAAGAGTAAACTCACTTGTAGTGTCGAGAACACCATCAGATCGGCACTGCATCTAGACAGTATCGCGTCCGCCGGTGACGGCACACTACTGAACGACAGCGGCTTCGAATAGAACTCGTAGTGCTTGTGCTGTGAAAGAATTTTCATAAATGTCTATTCATAAATCCATACTAATATTATAAACGCGAAAGCAACTATCCGTCTGTTTGTCCGCCTTTGCACTGAACGATTTTGTTGAAACTTGGAACGGTCACAGAATAGATTTGAAGATGGGCATACGCTACTTGTTATTGCCTAAAAAAGTGGTTAAAAGTTTTGAAATGGGGGCTGAAAGTTTATACGGAAATTATTTATTCTTTCACACCCTTGTCACACAAAATTAAACTTCATTGATGGTCCCGTATCCAGGACATAACGGACTATGACTGTAACATTAAATTGTGACTATTAAATGATGTCAGTATTACGTGTCACTCACCACATAGTTCTCCTTGTCCTGGCTGCAGACCGAGCTCATCTCGCAGCCCATGAACGTAAGCTTCTGTATGCAGTGCAGGTGCTTGTATAGGAGACTCTCGGTTATTTTTCTATAGAGAACAGAGTGATGTAAAGTCAACGACACATAAAACAATAATATCAAATCTCGTTATAGGACTGCAATGACTTCAAATTTTGACCTCTAATCCATCCATCATAAGCTATTAACCATCTGGGCTGTGGACGTCAGTCGCTCTGCGCAACAGCTGTTATTAAAGTCAATCTGAATGGATCAACTACCTCCATAACCAGTGGTAAGGGCATGTGCTTTAGAAACCGGAGGTCGTGGCTTTGAATCCTGATAAGATGATGATAAAAAGGTCATGAAAGAAGTCGATACACCCGCTAACCCGCATTGGACCAACGTTGTGGGATACGTTCCGGAAACCCCCTAATGGAGAAGACGTGTAGTAGGGGAGGCCTTTGTCCAGCAGTGGTCTAACACAGGCTGACGATGATGATGGTGATGAATGGATTAGAATTACCTTATTAGGCAACGAGAAAGAACGAACTCTTTTAAGCTTTCTACCTTTTTAACTTGACCACGGGTGCGTGATAGTTCTGCTGGAGGTAACTTGGACCGACAAAGACGACCTCGTTCAGGTTCTGCGTATCAAAGAATCTGTAATTTCAAACACAAATTAGAATTATGGAAGACAAAACAACAATATCATACCGCATGTCGCTAATTGGCAAATTCTTTAGCAGCCAGATAACGGTTATTGTTAGTTATCGGTGGTCTCTTGCCAAAAGACTGCTATTAATGCCTAAACCAAGGAAAGACGAAATTAATTTTAACAACTATAAGTATGCCTTGTTAAACTCAATTAAGTATGACAAGAAACCGCCTCTGTGGCCTAGCGGTATTGGCCATTGCTTTATAAATCGGAAATCATGGGTTCGAATCGAATCCCGAGGCGAAACAACTTTGTGTTACCGTTGTTTTCTGGTTGGTTAGGGCAATTTGGACCGATCACCCAATTGTCTGAAAAGTAAGATGATCCATGCGTCGGATGGGCATGTAAAAAGTCGGTCCACCCACCGACCCGCACTGGACCCTGGATCTCAGCGATATTGCATCAATAAGAAGTTTGAAAATCTTTCGCTCGCTGTCATAGGACAAGTGAAATTGCATCGCGCATACTCTACATCAAAGTCAAATCAGTCTAATAAGTTTAGTATTCTAAGTATTTTATTAAAGTACCTTGCGGACGCGTTCTTACTGTTAAGCACTATGTTAAATATAGATATTTAGTCTATCAGAGCACTCGACTTTTAGCGACAAAATTATTGGTCATTAGTTTTTGCTTACTCAAACTATCAAGTCTTATTTGTCCCGAGTTTATACACTCAAATTAGAAGAAAGAATAGGTAATGCGCACATGCTTAATTCCTTAGGAGCCAAAAAAGTCATCTTTAGTACGTATTTCTCCAATGACCAGAACTTTACAAACGACCAAAAAGAGAAACCTCCGAAATAAGATTAAGCATTGACCCCACTGCCTTAGATCGTAACGCGACCGTTATACATAACGCAAATATGTTACGCGACCGAAATTCCGTATACCATCTTATTATGCATGCAGAGTGTTACAGTTGTGTTTCGCAACGGTGTTATTCAAATCGACTTTCATTTACGAAATTGTTACAAACGATAAAATAACAAACACATAATCGCTACGCGATAAAATTATCTATACTAATAATAAAATTAGAGTGTTTGTTAATCACATCACTAGATAAAACTACATATTATATGTTAAAACGAAATCGCTTTCCCGGTGCTTTTATCCGTATGTATGCCTAAATCTTTGAAACTACGCAACGGATTTTGATGCATTCTTTTTAATAAACAGAGTGATACAGGTGAGGTTTACATGTTTAATATTGTAAAGAAATGCTGATAAATTTGTATATTTTACAGAAATCAGTATCGGACCCGTGCGGAGCAAGGGTGGGTCGCTAGTTATGATGTAAAAGGGGTAAGAATTTTCTTTTTTAATTTTTCTCTGCCTGTCCGTTTTTTTTCTAGCTAATCTAGAAATGGCAGGTCCGGGAACCGGGAATTTCACTGTAAAATGGCTGATGTATGAATATGAATAGGGAGTAACTCAGGCTACTTTAAAAATATTAGTATCCGACCGAAATTTCGGTTTCGGTTTAGGCCGAGTTACGGGCAAAAATCAAGTTTCGGCCGCAGTTTCGGTTTCGGCAAAATTTGGCTGAAACTTTGGCCAAAACCGAAAATTAAACGATTTCAAAATAAAAAAAGTATCGAAAGTAAGTGTATCATTGCTGCAATCGAGCTCAGATGGCGTCGATTTTAGTTCAGACAACCATTCCAAGTTACCTATAAGAGATTGATGAATCTTCTAGAATCCGTAAAACAGTGGATTTAACTAATAAGATAAATTATGTATATAAACTCCGAGTGTAATTTGGTCAAACTATAAACTCATACACACTTTTAATCCCCTGTAACCATTCCAGTTCCCTTTTTATTTTTTTTATTGTCTAAGAAGGCAGACGAACAGTGGGGCCACCTGATGGGAAGTGGTCACGACGCCCATAGACATCGCAATACTATTGGTATCACCAACGGGCTGGCAACCGTGAGACATAGGGTGCTGAGTCTCGTTTACATAGTGAATACGCTAGCTACGGTGCCCTTCAAACCGGAACGCAGTAGTGTTTTCACTACTGCTCACCCCATATATAAAGGGACCTCCACCTACTTTCTACACCATATGTTTATCAGTCTAAAAGATCTTAACATTGAAATGTGCCGTATTCATCATATTACACAATGGAGGTTTTGTAAGGAGCGCTGGCACGATAATGAGATTACAATCGTAATATGTGACGATAGGACGCGATAAACTGTAGTTTGGCCAATACGGAGATAGAAATTACGTAGAGTGTGACGTCACACTCAATTGGCGCCAAAACTTCGGGCACTCTTATTGGTTGAAAATCGCGTGAGGGCGATTCAAAATGGTCGTGGTTTACCAATAGGAACACGCTCGCTTCTGGCGTTAGCGTTTGACATTAGATTTGTTAGTGTTTATCTCAAGCCTAAGTTTGTACCTACAGCGACGGGATGCAAATTTTCATATAAAACTTTAATAATGCATTCTATGAGAGAAATAACTATGGAAAATCCTAGGTTAGGGCAATTTGAGCCGATAACCCAATTGTCTAAAAAGTAAGATGATCCATGCATCGGATGGGCATGTACAAAGTCGGTCCACCCACCAACCCACATTGGACCAGCGTGGTAGGATACGATCCAAACCCCCTAATGGATAGGGGTGTTTTAGGGGAGGCATATGTCCAGCAGTGAACTATCACAGGCTGATGATACAATAAAAATAGATAGGGAATGTAAGGTTTTGTTTCTGCAGCATCGATGGTATTCCAAGTTTACCATAAGAGATTCATAAATCTTCTAGAACGACGAGAAGAGATCAAAAATATGAGAAACACATATATACTCCTTGGTAACAAAAATAAATAAACACTGGAAGGAACAGTACTAAGCACTAGATATTTGTTATTTTAATAACTTAAAATTTCTGATTCTCTTTACTTATTTTCTGAATGTAGTCATTTGTTTTCTTCCTGTCGGCCCGTGTTCCTACATAAACACGGTAAAATCCAAGTGCGGGCTTGTTATTAAAAACCTCTTTTTTAAATGAAGAGATATTGTTGATTGATAACCTGGAGCGTTGAACAACTATTACAAGTTATAATGCAGCGTTAGATCCCAAGTCGAGAATGCCGTCAATGATAAAAGGAGATAAACATCGTAGGGATGTACTGTTTTTTCTTGATATCGCACCCGCATATAGGTTGGCAGTAGCGATGGCTGCCATTCAGCAAGCTGGCATTCAATAGGTTGTGCATCCCCTTATTCACGAGATCTGGCACCTAGCTGTTTTTTATGTTGTCACCAAATTAACGCTGGAGTCGGTGTGTAAGGCGAACCATTTAAAAATAAATATTTAAGTTGTCAATCCTCATTATATTCTATCTCATTCTCACTACTTTTTGATCCCTTCTTGGAACTACAAATACAAACCAAAGCATTAATTACTAAGATCTCAAAATACCAATAGTTAATAATTAACGCAACAGTAACAATAAGTATTTTTTTATTTCGCTTTGAGAATTTAATTTGAAAAATAATTGTTTTAATATTAATATTTCGTTACAAAAAAAAAAACAATTTAAATAAATTATTACCAGTATCCAGTACCAATATACATACTGTCTCTTCATGTTATGTCTTAGCTAATTTAGAATAATGGGTAAAAAGCATGAAATTGCAGTATTTTGAGGATTTTGATACTTGACCAAGTAAGTTTCGGTTTCGGTTTGGCCGAAACTGAAGCCGCGGCCGAACTTTCGGTTTCGGTTTCGGCCAAAAAATCAGTTTCGGTCGGACTCTAATATATATATATATAAACTTTCATCTCCTATTTCAACTTCTTATATCGCAACTTTTCCTAGCCTATGTCCTTTCTTTAAATCTGTTCTCAGTATTTACCATACTTCATCTAAATCGGTTTAGAAGTTTAGACGGTAAAGATGGACAGACAGACAGGCAGAGTTACTTCCGCATTTATTATATTATATAAATGGACGATATATAACCGATACCCATAACGTCACAGTTTTTTTTTTATTTGTCTGTTTCTTCTGGCTAATCGCAGAAATGGTTCGGCCGGGACTTTCATTAACATTACTTTTTTCTTAGCAAAAAATCTTACAGTTTTTTTATATTAAAACGCGGCCAAAGTTAGGTCAACGGCTAGTTGCATAGAGGAATCCGTAAAACAGTGGATTTAACTAATAAGTTAAATTATGTATATAAACTCCGAGTGTAATTTGGTCAAGCTATAAACTCATTCACACTTTTAATCCCCTGTAACCATTCCAGTTCCCTTTTTTTTTTTTTAGTGTCTAAGAAGGCAGACGAACAGTGGGGCCACCTGATGGGAAGTGGTCACCGACGCCCATAGACATCGGCAATACTATTGGTATCACCAACGGGCTGGCAACCGTGAGACATAGGGTGCCGAGTCTCGTTTACCCAGTGAATACGCTAGCTACGGTGCCCTTCAAACAGTAGTGTTTTCACACTACTGCCCACCACCAGTACAACAAGGGGACCTCCCACCACTACTTCCTACACCATATGTTTATCAGTCTAAAAGATCTTAACATTGAAATGTGCCGTATTACATCATATTACACAATGGAGGTTTTGTAAAAGGAGCGCTGGCACGTAATGAGATTACAATCGTAATATGTGACGAAAGGACGCGATAAACTGTAGTTTGGCCAATAAAGAGATAGAAATTACGTAGAGTGTGACGTCACACTCAATTGGCGCCAAAACTTCGGACACTCTTATTGGTTGAAAATCGCGTGAGGGCGATTCAAAATGGTCGTGGTTCACCAATAGGAACACGCTCGCTTCTGGCGTTAGCGTTTGACATTAGATTTGTTAGTGTTTATCTCAAGCCTAAGTTTGTACCTACAGCGACGGGATGCAATTTTTTCATATAAAACTTTAATAACGCATTCTGTGGGTGAACTAACTATGGAAAATGATATTTATTTTAGAAATAGTAGAAAGTACATTGGTCCAGACGTAGGACGAACGAAATAAACGTTTAACCTGCTGTAACAAAGTGATAAAATGTATTTATGTCGAATTTAATAAGAAAGTACGTAAAAGATGTGGCTTATCTCTGATATCAGAATTGTTTTGTCTCCTACGAAGGTTGACGAGCAGTCGGGCCACCTGATGGAAAGTGGTTTCGACGCCCATGGCCATCGGCATTATCACCAACACGCTGCCTACGTGAGACATAGGATATTACGACGAGTTGGTTAGGCAATTTGAGCCGATCACCCAATTGTCTAAAAGTAAGATGCGTCGCATGGGCATGTACAAAGTCGGTCCACCCACCAACCCACATTGGACCAGCGTGGTGGGATACGATCCAAACCCCCTAATGGATAGGGGTGTTTTAGGGGAGGCATATGTCCAGCAGTGGACTATCACAGGCTGATGATACAATAAAAATAGATAGGGAATGTAAGGTTTTGTTTTCTAGCATCGATGTAGTGTTCACTAGTGTACTCACTGCGGCATGATGTAGTTCAGGAACTCCTCCAGTTCGAGCTCGAGGTCGCCGCAGTCAATGTACACGTGGAGACTGCGCGTGTACTTCCTGAAGAGTCGGGTGAGGAACATGCTCCTCTCGAGCTGGGTAACTCGCAGCTTCAGCGTTTCCCTGCGGAGAGAGAGACGGTTTGAAGGACTCTAAAGCTACATTAGCAAGTCTAACACAACTAGTCGTTAATGAAATTGTACCCGAGCACGAGTTGTAAAGAAAAAGAAATAAGTTACGCATAAACCACTTAACCGAAAGCGAATTAATTTTGACATATATCAAGAAAAAATAAACTGTCTAACAAAGGAGACAGTTTCATTTTTGTTTGGAAGAAAGTTGAAAATTATCTTCATCGTCATCAGCCTGAGTCCAAAGCTGGACATAGGGTTTTTGAACCGTCTCCCACCACGCTAGTCCAATTCGGGTCGGTGGGTAGGAAATTTAATATAATTTGGTGTGATTCATAAACAATATTAGAGGGCTTTAGAAAATTCTTGCTTGCTACGGAGAGAGCCATGTGAGAGCTTTTTTAAATTTTATTTAGGGCTTTCGACTTTAAACGAGCCAAACAAGATACAAAATGTACCTAAGCAAATGTTTAATGGCTAATGTAAAGATATTAGGGGTGAGGGAGGTTCACTAATAAAAATTTCTTAGCTTTTGTTTTACAAAATTATTATCCCATTTGGTAACTACAAATGGCGACTGAGTAAAAAATAAATAAAAATACTCTCCGACCGCGCAATTTACACTAGTAAATTAATCGGGCAAGAATACATTCTGTTGCTTACGCGAATACCATACTTAATAAATAATACAATTTGTACGGATTTTACTGTTTTATTAATTTACAATAGAAACCATTCCGTAGATCCAGCTACGGGATCGACCGTGGACTCTAGGATGGTTTGAAACGTCAGGTATAATTTAAAATAATTGGAAATTAATTTAACGAGAAAATATCCGTAAAAAAATGTATTATTCATCATGAAAATAGAACGAAATAAATTTATGCTACGCAGCACCGATCCTCGTCTTTTACAACCTACATCCCTCATCCTTTATCCACAGATAAAAAAGTACACGTACCGCCCACAGTCATGAAATAATAAATGGCCACAGACTATAAAAACGTTGGGCGGAACATGAGACGGAAATTGTACGCAACGATTGCGTAAAGCGACGCGTTTTCCTTGCGACCTCTGGACGTCCCCGGTCGCCATGGCAACGCCCCGCGAAGATCTATATTTGTTACAGTGTTGCTTAATCTTATTAGAAATAGCAAAATTACCGTAATTATCCGCCTCCGTGGCCCTTGATTAGGAATCCCGCGGGGAAACAACTTTGTTTTCTGGTGGGCTAGGACAATTTGGGCCGATCACCCAATTGTCTGAAAAGTAAGATGATCCATGCGTCGCATGTAAAAAGTCGGTCTACCCACTAACCCACATTGGACCAGCGTGGTGGGATACGGTCCAAAAACCACCTAATGGAGCAGGCGTGCGTCATTTGTGATAAACTGTATCTATAATAATTTCGTGTTATTTGATATTTCGAATCATATTCTATACATACCGAATAAAAAAGAAAGGATTGGCATTTGGCTTTTTTTAACGCTTATGACACAAATAATATCGAAAACTCAAGTGGTTTAAAGTGTCTAAGGCTATGGTTACCAATTCTGACGGTTAGAAGGTTATTGAGGAGTTATTCAGAGTAAATGAATGATGTAAGATTATTTAAATATGACCAGTATTGTAAAATTCTCACACCTAGCCTCCGTAGCCTAGTGGTATGGACTGTGCTTATGAAACCGGAGGTCGGGTTCGAATCCTGCGGGGACAAACAAATTTTCATTGTTGTTTCTGTTGGTTAGGGCAATTTGGGACGATCACCCAGTTGTCTGAAAAGTAAGATGATCCATGCGTCGGATGGGCATGTAAAAGTCGGTCCACCCACCAACCCGCATTGGACCAGCGTGGGGATACGGTCCAAACCCCAATGGAAAGGGTGTATTAGGGAGGCCTATGTCCAGCAGTGGACTATCAAAGGCTGATGATGATAATGATGCAATATTAAATAAATCTAACCTATTAAGGTTCTATTTAAGATTGATTTAATCATGAAGAGGTAATTTATAATGCGGCCAAGTTTTGTATAACTTATTAGATGGCAACCCTAATTTGTTTCGCAAACGACGAAACACGTGCGTTACGTAAGTCTTTATATTAATTCATATTTAAACTAGCTATTTCAAGCCAAGCTTCGTTGTGGCAACGTGGCGTGAAATGGCAAGATTTATGAAAAATGTTCTAACTTCTATTATATTTACTGTATAAAGTTTATATCAACTTTATAGAGTAAATATCTGCAAACAACGGTCAATTGACAAAATAATTAAGATCATGCGATGTTTTGTTGCGTTACTTTCTTGAATTTCATTTTTTAATGTTCACGTTCGTAAATAAACACCACAAACGAAGAGGTAAAGGTAAATTTCGCAAAAGTGCAGAGGAAAAGGGCCGCAAAGGGTGGAAGGGAAATTAGGTAGGTTTTCGCTTTGTCGTAGCGGTGGGGCTCAGTAGCTGCGGCTTGGGTCAGCCGCGGGGAAGCTAAGAGGAACCTGGCCGGCCTGAGGAGTAAGGCCGGCCGTGGAGGAGGCTGCTCCAAGCGGGCTGAACAAGCCCGCTTTGGATGCGCCTTTGGACGGTGCGAGGGACGGGTTGCAGGAGGTAGGTGTGCCGCCATTCCTGCCCCTCGCAACCAGGGTGGAGACGCGGGGGAAGAGGAGTCTTGGTATTCCGTAGGCCGCTCTCCCTATCCTCCGCGACTAGGCGGGGCCGCACCGCTGATGCGGTGTGGAGTGGCCGTGCGAGGAGGGGACATTCGGCATGGTGTGGTCGATCTTTCCTCCTTCTGCGGCCGAAATGGAGCTAGCAGCGGTGCGTAACATCGGAGCCGCTGCTGGGGGCTGGGAGTTTGGTCCTTGCTTGGTCGGGGAACTCCTGGCTCCCATGGCCCTTGAGTAACAGACTCGGGGGAGTCTGTTACCTAACTACAGGGGCCGAGACGAAGGGCGCGCTAGTTCCGACGCGCCCAGAGGAAGGCAGTTAGCCGTAGGGCCGAGATGGGGGCTGCTTCGGTGGCCAGCGCTGGTGGGGTTGCAGATGAGTGGAAGCACGTTCCTGTGACCCCACCCTTAAGGCGTCAGGATGGAACAACGTGGTGGTTTTAGTCGGTGCGAGTCCGACATAACCCGTCTTTGCCCCAGCGTGGACGGGTATGCGTAGGCATTTCCCCACGGTAAAAAAAAAGGTCCCCTTTTACACGGGGGCTGTATGAGGCGGTACCACCGCAGTGCCTATTTTTTCCGCAAACCAGTAGTGTGTAAAACCGTTCAATGTGAGGAGAGAGTAAAAAAGAGTGGAGACCGAGGCTCGGCAAACGTAGTGCAGGACACCCTAGGGCAAGATAGAGTGACGACATTCGCACAGTGGCCGGTGTGGGCTGGATGAGAACAACTGACGATCGGACGCGGTGGCGTGCATTAGGGGAGGCCTATGTCCAGCAGTGGACTGACACGGGCTGATTATGATGATGATGAAATAAAAAAGCCCTGTCTTTTCGTAATGCTAATAAATTAAGAATTTTATACAAAGATCACTGTCAAACATAAAACGGCGAGTTATTTCACGCCCTCGCTCGTTCAGCCCACGCGAAGTCGCCTTCAGCCAACGCCTAAGTTCAGACACCGTACATTACAGGTTTAATAAAGAAGTAATTTGCCCTGAAACATTAATAAAGCGAGAGAGCTTTAGAATCTTGAATATTTTACGCCGATATTGCCTCCCGCTGTAGTAAGAAATCGATAGTCGCTTAAGCGAAAATAGCTCAGGGTTATGCGGTTAAATTGATATAAGACGATCCGTCTGGTCTATCCTTACACTATTATAAAGTCAACTTGACTTTACAAACAAACAACATCATAATCATCAGCCTGTGTTAGTCCACGGCTGGACATATGCACCCCTAATGCTCACCTGATACATCATGAGGTTTTTTGACCGTATCCCACCGCTGGTCGAATGCGGGGTGGTAGACCGACTTTTTACATGCCCATCCAACGCATGGATCATCTTTTCAAGACACTTAGGTAATCTGCCCTAATTATCTTAACCGATTAGAAAAACGATAACAAAAGTTATTTCCCCGCGGGATACGAACCCACGACCTCCGGTTTTTAAAGCAAGGCACTGTACAATAATAAACCACGGAGGCGATTCAAACAAATATATTAAATCCATTTTCTACCGATATACATTTATCCCCTTTGCTTTCTTTCTTTCTATCAGTTTTATAGCAACATTTAATAGCCTATGTCCTTTCTAAGTGTGTACAAAATTTATCCAAATCGGTTCAATCGCTTTGACGGTAAAGACAGATACACAGACAGACAGACAGACAGACAAACACTATTTGATTTTAAATCGTAACACTAAACACCAAGTAAAATTTAAAGCATGGTTGGCGTTAACCACGAAAAGTGAATGAAATATTACAAAATATACGATATATTTCAAATCAAAATGACACTAAGTATTTGACATGAGTATCTATAAAATACAGATAAAGAACAATAATAAAAACAGAATGAAATAACCAAGATAAAGCCGCGTAAATAGTAAATAAACATTATTATTCGAGTTGACTCGTTCTTGTACCGTGAAATGAATATTGCATATTACAATGCAAATAAAATGTTCCATTTACATTATATTATATTAACTAATATAATTATATATGAGTTAATTATGACTAGGAAACAACTTAGAAAAGTAGTCGAGTCCCCGCAGTATTCGAACCCACGACCAACGGTTTCTAAAGCACAAGCCTATGGCACAAGGCTACAGAGGCAGTTATAAATATATTGCATATACAAACATTCGTAACGTATATAAACATTCTATGACATTGTTTAAGCAAACAAAAGCTCTTTGTTCAAACCTTGTGCCGACTAATCGATACCAGGGGTCCATAAACGTCTAGTGTAAATTGCAGGAATTTGCGAATAGACTTACGTCACTATTAAACATTGTTACCTAACTACTATAAAGCTGCCTTAGGTTATTAATTAAAAACTTATTTCCAAAGCTATAAATATATTTAATGTCTAAACACGATGTAAAGTAAATTTAAACAATCGTTAAACGTTTTCATTGATGGACCGCCAAAAGTTTACCATCACGCGATGTTTTATCCTGCAAATCTATGATATATACTTTTACCTTAAGGTTAAAAAAATTACTTTCTTTTTACCTTATAAACTTTCTGCTGACACTTACCAAAAACTAACACGACCTGGGAGAGGCTAATCCCCTCTCTGTTAACCGACTTCAAAAAAAGGAGGAGGTTCTCAATTCGTTTGTATGTTTTTATTGTTTGTTACCTCAGAACATTCGCCTGCGTAAACCGATTTGGATGCTTTTTACTTAAAAGCTGGTGCTTCCCGTTTGGTCCCATATCAATTTGGTCCAGTTCTGACAGTGGCATCCATGAAAAAACTGAATAAGTCTGAAATTTACATTAACTGTGTGCCCAACAAATGGACAATTAAAAGCTCAATATCATCCCAATCGACTTGCAGTCGGTTTGTTTTTTGTTAAAATGTTGATTATTGACTAAGTGCAGCGGAGAGAAGAAAATATCGTTCATCCCGAGACGTCTTAATTACCCAACAATTACGCTGGCTAAGTCCTTCGAACCGGAACACGATGGTGTTACCATACCGCTGCTTTTCCGAGGAAACGGGTACAGCGGTAATGCTACCCCACTCACAAGTATAAGAGGGCTCACCGTCTTTAAACATGTTTCAGTAGAGCAAAGTAAAAAAAAAAGTTTTTATATGCCTCTCTGACGCATGGACGATCTTTAGATCAACCAAGGTTCAACCAATTCAGAAATTAATGCAGAAGACAAGTCATATTGATCTAACCAACTACAGAAGAGAGATTTTGCATTAATTGAGTACGAAAAAACAACACAAATTTGTGTCAGTGAACAATGTGCCAGGAGTCCAAGCCACAGATACCACAATGCTACAGAGGTATGAATCTACCGTCTCCGTAGCCTCCCGTTTTCTAAAGCACACGCCCTTACCACTAGGGCGTGTCCTTTAGAAAACGCAGGTCGTAGGTTCGAATCCTGCGGGGAATCAACGAATTTTCATTGTTGTTTCCTAGTTGGTTAGGAAAATTTGGACCGATCATCCAATTGTCTGAGATCCATGCGTTGGATGGGCGTGTAAAAAGTCGGTCCATTCACCAACCCGCATTGGACCAGCGGTGGTATACTGTCCAAAAAATAAAATGGAGAAGGCGTGCATTGGGAGGCCTATGTCCAGCAGTGGACTAATAACAAGGCTGATGATATATCTACTGTACCGCATATAACTATTTCGATAAATACGTCCATACGCCATAGTTGTAAGGGACACGGGTCTAAGAACAATGATTGTGTTTATAATACAATGGGCCGTATAGTGCGAAAGGAAACGACAACCTAAACGTATGAAGTAGGTTAGCTGATAGATTGACATATTTAATTTATATAAAGAAATTTCGTTACATTTAGCCTATATTTTTCACAGACTTTTCCCTTAAGTTATAACTTAAATTCGGTCAGTTTTTTAGTGTGTTAGTATCACCTAAAAACATTTATTAAGCATAGATACTGATATCCATCCTAAACAACCTATAATAAATGTAGAAAAGATATATTAAAACAAGTTTCAAAGGTTTATCTGCCACCTAATCTACGTTTGTAAGTCAACAAGTAGCTCAAATCACCGCAGGACCCTGAATTTGGGTCGACCGAAAAATTCGCCTGAAAAATAAAACACTTAATTTCTGTTGGCAACGATGCCAATGCTTCTAGACCCGTGTCTTGGTAAGTTTCATATAACACAGAGTTCGCAGGAAGCTACCGTCCCCACGAACCAGGTGACCGACACTTTTTGCTAAAAGTGAAGGCAGCACGTACAGAAGGGTTAGGCATTCTGTAGTGTCTCCTAAGGGTTGTCGACGATCGGTTTGCGGACCGGGACGCCAACGATCTGGGGACTGCTTTAATCGTTTGCAGGTGTATCCAGTGTACCGGGCGAGTGTTTCCTGTGCTCATAAGGGAGGGCGAACTACAGGTGGATGTGTGCTATCCCTACTTGTGCGGTGTGTAAGGTCAACCTTACGTCCTTAAGAAAAAAATACTTAATGTTTCACAAAATGTTATCCGATATTTGATACAATCGGAAATAAAGAAAGCCTTTATGTGCAATAATACACATAATTACTTTTTTTTGAACGGTGCCAAAACAGTTATGTGCACTTTTTGATTAAAAAAAATTATAACTCGTTAAGCTTTTGTTAAAAATTGTGGTATATGCATACTCTTAATAAATATTTTGATTCTATAATACTGCTTGTTTAATTTAAATAACCATTTCTTCAAAAAAATGTTTTTTGTTGTTTCCCAAAACCTAGCAAAAATCACAAGTGGAACTTGTCAGGCGCAGCGACGATATATAATGTAAAATTACCACGATTGTACTTCCCCAGTCGCCTCCAACGAGAAAGGTAGTCTCCACATTTAAACATCTACCTTTATTGATAAGTATTTCATTACCACAGATAAATTAAAAAAAGTTGTCAAGGAACGTTAGTGCCTTAAGGGTTAGTACAATGTAAATGAGTTTTTAAATGATAACACATTGGTAATTGAATGCTAGCTTCATACTTTTTTCAAAAATATGATAATTCTATGCTTGCTCTTAATTGTTTGTTTATTGTGTCAATAATTTTGAAAAGATGACAAAAAAAGAAGTCCCGCTGAGTTTCTTTCGCCGGTTCGTCTCAGGTCAGAGGCGTCCTTTTCCGAACCGGTGGTAGATTATTGACATTCAATTAGTGAGTGCATTTAAAAGTCGGTCCGCCCACCAACCCGCATTGGAGCAGTGTGGTGAGATACGGTCCAATATCTCCCTAATGGATACGGGTAAATTAGGGGAGGCCTATGTCCAGCAGTGGACTATCACAGGCTGATGATGATTATATCCTATGTTAAATAAAGATATTTGAATTTGAATTACGAACATTATGTAACCGTATTTATAATGAGTGTGTACGTTTACACCGTATTTTGACGCAGCTCTTTTTCTCTGCTAGTGCCCAGTAGTACTTCTGAGAATCAAGAACCGAAGAACACAACACATAACAATCGGTTATTGTTCAGAGCTATAAACATCCTGGTCTCTCTGCAACTATGGAATCAAGTTACAGTCGACAGTCATATAACCATTTTATACTAGCTGTTATATATATAAATTACTATTTTTTCTTCAAAAAAAGTGGCTACATTAACCAAGTTTAGCCAGAACAAACGGACAAACAAAACATTTACAAAAAATTGTTTCGTTCTGTGTATCGGTTATGAATCACAATGTAATCATTTAAAGAAGGTTATTTTGATGTTACAAACGGACACTACAATTTTTATTTAAGTGTATTAAGATAATACATATTTGGCTATAGAGATGCTACAAAAGCAGAATAGTCAAATGTCGCGTGATTTGACTATTTGGTGGCATCAACCAATCTGTATTTCTGTATTTTGCCGCGATTGGAGTTCGAAATGATCCTTTTTTTAATACAGATTCTAGGTCTTCTTTGACTTTCGAATTTTAAATACATAACCTCAGTATTATATTCCTAACATATATTTCCGTTACTAAAATCCTGAAAGTTGCAAAGGTACGTTTGTGCGTAAAATTATGTTATGGCTATTCAAATGGTCACACTCCCTGGTAAGGAACTCTTCGCATTATTATTTATGACTATTTTGAACTGTGTCTGAACTGAACTATGAAAAACTGCCTCCGTAGCCTAGTGGTGTGGGCGTGTGCTTTAGAGAACGGAGATTGCGGGTTAGTATCCTGCGGGAACTCAACAATATTCATTGTTGTTTCCTAGTGGTTAGGCAATTTCTGCCGTTCACCCAATTGTCTGAAAATTAGGATTATCTATGCGTCGGATGGGCCTGTAAAAAGTCGGTCCAACCACCAACCCGCGTGGTGGGATATATATATATCCCATATAGACAGGGGTGTACAATTTTAATATTTAAAACGATAGTTTATTGCTTTATTTGTCTCTGAAGCCAGGATAACTTGTACAGTATCATACCTCCTACATGTATGGCTGACCTTTTCTATGAAATGTACATCAGCTGAGGTAGCCGTAATCTCCAAGAGGTTGTTAATAAATTCGTTATCATTTTAAATATGTCACGCTTTTTATTTAGTTGTTACATAGCAACCGTGCAATCGATTATATAAAAGGTATTGTTGGCATTAAGTTAATTTGATCCGATTAGCTACGAGGCAGTGCGCAGACGGATCCAACTGGTTGTTATGTAAACTCGCCGATAACAGGTGGCCCTTGATCACTATACACGAGCCATATAAGCGATGAAAATAACCTTAAAGAAGTCTAACGTCAAACGTCTATTGATCTACCCAGACCGTACTCCAGGCGTTTACCTATCTGGTAAACGTCTGGTGCCAATCGGCCAGACTAGATACACTCTCCCGTGATCCGGCGAATGTAAGCGCAAAGTTGGCGGTCTACTATTAAATACCATAGATAACATATTTTTTTGTACCATTAGCCTGAAAGAATTCATTCGATTGAGTATAGTTACATAGTTCATGAATCAGTGGGATATCATTTTGGTACAAATATCGGGTAAATTAGGCCGTTATCTTAATTCACGCAAACAAAATCGCCAGTACCAATCAGCTAATAATACAATTGCAATTTATTTAAAGGACCGACCGGGGAGTTACTGCTATTTTCACAACAAAACAGCCGTGCGTTTTGTTTAAAATGGCACCTGCTAGCCATTGTAATTACAGGATTAACAAGACACCACGAATCACTTACTATTACGTGAACGTCTCGTCACTTCATTCAATTATACAAAATTGCTTCTCCTAACCCTACTAGGCGAAAACATGTCGCCTTGTATTAACCAAGATTAAATTAAACAATTTTAGAATCACCTGACCGCCTGGACTAGAAGAATTAACTACAAATAATTGAATTGATGTCACTACATTGAAGGCACTAACGTGTTATAACAATTACGCTGAGAGTCTTGACAACTTTTTCTTTGATCATGTTATTTTTAAACAAATAAATGATCAAACCTTGTTGCTCTAACCAACCAAAAAACAACGATACAACGACTTATTTCCGCGCACGATTCCAACTTACGACCACCGTTATAACCTACAACCAATACCACTACACAGTGAAGTACGCAAGAGGACACGATCACCGTTGCAACACACGGCCAATACCACTAGATCAATGGAACTCTTGTAAAAGAGGAATAAATTAACTCACTTGTGCCCTCGTACAGGACGAGGGCTGATCTCCAATGGCGGCAGACGGACGTGGCGGACAGCGCGTCCTCCGTACACAGGTGCTCCAGTATACACCTGAGTGGAAGCAGGGGCAGGGCGCCCCAGCCCACCGTCGACATCTGTGAGGGGAAAAATTCAGTTAACATCTACGATTCTAAGCGTTATCATACACTAGCTGCTACTATGTCATCATCATCAGCCTGTGTCAGTCCACTGCTGGACATAGGCCTCCGATCTTCGGCCATTCTTATCCAGCCCACACCGGCCACTTTGCGAATGTCGTCACTCCATCTTGCTGCAGCGCGTCCTACACTACGGAAAGTTAGGGAGTGGAGACCGACGCCCTGCTATTATGTAAATGCAACTTATTATAACTTAATGATTGTTTCCAGTTAATCAAAGCGGTTTATATTGTCACTGTAATATTTAAAAAGTATCGATTGTTATTGATGCATTACATCTACCCTAAATAGCTGTGAAGAATAAATGATGTAGAATTGTATATAGGGGGAGGACGACCAGTCGAATCACCTGATGGAAAGTGGTCACCGACGCCCACTGACATCGGTATCATTAGTGGTTATTATCAACGTGCTGCCTACCGTAAGACATTGGACGTTACGTTTCGATGAGCCAGTAAATACGCTGGCTGCGGTGCCCTTCGATCCGGAAAACGTTAGGGTTTTTTCGCAGTGGTACCACCCTAGACGATCCCTAGTAAAAGGGGGACCTAAACATGATTACATACATCCCATACATTACTTGGCACGGGTAAATGTCTCGGCAAAACTTTAATATCCTCCCAATCAGATCAAGGTCAAGGGCGTATATATACGTTGAAGACGTTCTCAAATCGATAATCGCCTCGTTGTTTAGTGCATTTTATTACGACTCAAGTGAAATACGGTAAACAACGAACAAGTGCCAAGTCCACTTTCAACAAGCGAATGTGACATTAGCGGACAAATGAGACATGACCAATCGGTACATTTTGAGCACGACTTATTAGTTTTGCATACATCATCAGCCCGTGATAGTCCGCAGCTGGACATAGGCCTCCCCTAACGCACGCCTTCTCCATTAGGGGTTTCTTTTTTTTAAAGAGCAAACTCATGAAAAAGTAAAATGAAAACGCGACAAAAACTCTATGATTGGTTTGCGCTGTCCAATATGATTGTTATACATTTAAATGCACTAATTTTATCACAAAGTTATTTATACAAAATTTAGTGTCCGTTTGTAAGAATATATAACAGATATAACAGATAGATATAACAAAAGATTTTTTTTTATTTTTTGTCTGTCTGTCTTTTTGACTGTTCTGGCTAATCTCTGGAATGGCTGGTCAGATTTTGACGCGATTTTACTGGAAGATAGCTTACGTAACTAGGAGTAACTAAGGCTGCTTCACTACATAGTATAAAACGAAGTCGCTTTCTCTGTCCCCATATCCCTATGTATGCTTAACTTTTTCAAACTACGCAACGGATTTCGATGCGTTTTTTTTAATAGATAAAGTGATTAAATAGGAAGGAATGTATAACACATGCTCAATATTGTATGTATATTTTCTATGAGCAAAGCTCCCGTGAGAAGCAGAGGCGGGTCGCTAGTTCTTCATATATTTATATACTTATATACTATACATCAAACATTAAACTTACTTTTTAAGGGGTTATTGAATTTATTTTCTTAACATTTCAGACTATTACTGTGATTATTGACGGAAAGGGTCCGGTATATAAATCATATTTCCCAAAAGAGGAAGTTTATTTGCTGCATAATTATATAACTTTATTTATATACATTGGAACAAGTCGAAGGCCCATATTTGGCTCATTCCTTAAAGTAAATATATTAATACCGTACAATAATAGCCTTGATGACGTTCTCTCGTTGGCATATTCCTTTCATCTTAATAAATTGTAAGCAACTTTATCCTTTTTCTTTGTACGCTTCCTGATAATCGAGTGGTCGACACGCGGAAATCCGTGCGATAAAAATAACATGACATTAATACAAACATACCGTTATGGTAGCTTGACGAGTCCCGGGTTCAAACCTCAGATTGATGTGGTCGTATAAAAACTATAATTTATACGTCAATTGTTCGACGATAAAGCGAACATCGTATCTCTAAAATGGACGGATACTTCAAATTACGGGATAATTTCTAAACCTGCGGTTGATTGTGTTTAAACGTGGGTGTAATTTGACGATATACGCATTTAATTTTCTTTATTATTCCTGCCGATAATAGACATTTAAAGCATCAAGGAATTTTTTATTAGATAGAGTGATTGGAGAGGAAGTTTATATGCGTCACGCACGCTTAATATTGTAGGTAAATTTTCTATCAGCATTGCTCCCGAAGCAGGAGCGGGTCGCTAGAATGCAATAAATTATAATGATATAATAAAAATTATTGAAAATATCACAACAAATTTTATGTATGTGGAAATAAATCTGATATCAGCGAACAATCCCATGTACACCGCAAAAACGTTTCCGCTTACTATTTTTAATTGCGCTATCACCTATTAACCTGGAACCATAAGGGCATAGCAACTGAAATTTGAGTAAATATTCCTTTCAGCTCGAGTAGAAGGTCAGTATGACGGATTTTACGAAATTCCAACCACAAGCGGTTGGGGGGTTGCTAGTGTAGAAATAAGCAAGATGTTCACCAGATGGTAAGTGTTACACCCAGACCGCATCAACAGTAATGCCTCAAATTACATTACCACAATTATGATTGGAGATCTTTAAGCTTAAACTTAAATGTGGATCAAAACTTCTGCTATACAACAGAAATATGTCCCTAACTTAGAAAATAATCATATATCATTTATACAATTAAAAATGTTGGTGAAAAGGGAGACCTTATTCTCCATTTATATTATTATTTAATACAATCAATAACAATATCATACTTATCATCACATCACTTACATACACATATCTGTTTTTTCCAATTTAGGCGAATCATAAATCTTTACAACAAATTTAAAGTTATTAAGTATTTACGCTTAATTCAAAATGGTGAAAAACTGTCATTAACTCAAATATAGTGAATATAATTTATTACAGCAAATAATTAATAACATTTAATTAATTGCTTAATAAAAGAAATGATAAGAAGTTGTTGATGTCAAAACAATAATCATTTATTATAATTACTGCATTATAAATAGATTGCTATGTCATGCGCATAAGAGGCCATTCACTTGAGATTATCTAATTGACGATTATTTCAAGTGATAATTCTATATAAATAAACTAATGCCATAATGTCAATAAACATATTATTAATACTTTAATTATGGAAATTTTTAAAAGTCTTAGTAGCATCTGTACCTATATATTATCAAGAGAATAGATGTTTGTTTTGAATACTATTAAAAATAGTATTTTCTTACTATTAGAAAGCTACATTATACTTAAATAATATGGAATACCTTTTAAAAAAGAAAAACCATCTAAAAAAAAAATCCAAAAACAGCATAGGCAGATATGTGGATAGACTGCTAGTAAGCAATTTTTTTTTTAAATAATATTGTTACTTGTCTTTTAACAGTATAAAATTAGTGTTAATGATTATTATTATTTAGTACCATGTTTTTATTTTTTTTACCATTATTCTATATATAAAAATAACAGACATTTACTATATGGATCCAACATAAATTGCCACACTGAAAAATCAGCAAGCTTGCAATGATTATGTGGGTAAAATCTACATTAATAAATACATGAATATAGGGAAACTTAAACAGTCAAATTCAGAAATTTAATTATCTAATCCCAGGAGGAAATCTTCAATAATCAAATAAATTTTATCTGTATAATTACTTAAATTCTGTAATTAGTAATCATTCACTTATTTCTGCACTAAAAGTGAATTTCTTTAACTTTCCCTACCATGGTACAGACAAGTAGCAAGTTATCAAAAATATTAAAATAGGTCTCCTTTAATTGCAGATATAATATTAATAGTTAGTTAATTAATAGGTTTTTAAGCTCTCAGTAATAAATAATATGGAAAAGTTTCCCTGTTTTTAGGTTTGGTTTACAACAATTTAAATTATTATATCATTTAAAATACACTTAATAAACTTTATAATGTTTTATGGGGTAAGAAAAATAATTTTTTGTGGTATTTTGCTAAACAAACCTAATAAAATATTTACAATTTTCCTTACTAAAAACTCCAATAAAGTTAAAGTACTATTTGTCTGCAAGTTTCTACAAGGACACTTTCTTTGCAGAAATTATTTTTTTTTAATTTATTTAATCTTGGAAAGTACTGAAATCTTCAAAAATCTAGTTATGTAATTTGAAACATTAATAGAATGTATTAAATAATGCAACACATTTTTTTTAAAACAAATTTTAATTAAAATACATAAAAGATTTTTAACACATTTAGAATGACTACATTTGAGTTATTAAAAAAAAAATATTATTAAATTACCTTCAGTTAAACGTTTTCAAACGTAGCAATAAGTTTAAGGAATGCAAATGATCAGCTGTTAGTCAAAAGGCGTGACGACGTAACAGCTGTTTTTACGAAAGTAGGCTAAAATAAAAACATTGTAAACTGCGTAATACGTATTTCTTGTAAGTAGCCCTGTTATAATAGACTTAACTAGAGAAACAGTGTACAAACCAATTGGTAACACTTAAAAAAAAATAAAGAAAAAAGAATAATAAGCAAAACAATTCTATTAAAGAGCAAACAAAGAAAGGTCATTTATATCATCGGATTACTTACCTCGAAAAATTAATGCCTGCTTTGTTCGAAGATATCTTGATCTTTACTCCTTTTTCGAATGAGGACACTGATTAGTATAGTCAAGGAGAAAGTCGCTTCAATATTTTAAACGTCCATTATCACTCACATTATCGCACAAATTAACGAAAGGAAACAACTCGATTTCAAGACGAAGATTGTAATTGTATGAAACGTTCAACATAGATGCAAAATATAGGCTGGCTGTCAAAAAAATTATTTATTAAATGTTCCTAATTCTTTGGTTTAATTAAAAAAAATATGTATTTTCATATTTAAATTTATTTTCGGGTTTTGTAAACCTAAATAATGCACTAAGTACTGGTGTTCATTAATTATACAGATTTTTTAAAGCTTGCCATACCACGCCCGTGATGTGATGGCGGACAAAAATCAATTTTAAAAAGTGACAGATGGTTGTCGCTGAAAGTCGCATTAAGAATTTGAACGCAGAAAACTTTAATATATTGCGCACAACATAAGTTTTTTTATTAGTCTTTTGTTATGTATTTAGAAAGTTTAAAATATAAATAAATTTTGTGTGTTTGATAAATTGTTCCATCTGTTTTGCACAAGCTATTGTGATCGATGATGTAAGAACAAGTAACTACCGAAGTTAGTCAGAGTTTCATTGTTTAGATTTAGTGTTATCTGCGATACATAGAGCGAGTCACGATGGAAAGTGAAGAAGGTAACCATGAAAAAGAAGATAAAGAGAGCAGCTCTCACTCGTCCCCTCAGGAACACAAATCTTTTGCTGAATTTGCAAAAGATAAATTAGACAGCGGTACGTACGGACTTTAAACATATTGTCTATTATGCATAATACTATGCATATAATTTTATTTTAAATACAGCTATAAGTAAATTTAAAGCTTAGCGGTGAAGAAATATGTTTAAAATATTTTACGAAAAATTTAATATAATGGATAACATGTGCAATGAAATGCAGATTTTGGTGGGAATACTTAAGTTTAACGTTTAGCTTAGACTTTTTTATTTTGTTGTAAAACTTTACTAATCATTTGAAAAGTATGTTTCGTTCTAATATATTTTCAATGTTGAATTACTTTATTCTACCTTTTTATTACTTTAGTATATGTTTTTGCTCTAGACAGTACCTCAAAGTTTTGTCACAGATCACAAATTTTACTAAAAGTTTGATTATTGAGGTTATTTATTACCTTATCATAAATCACAATATTCCTACTAACGTAATAACTGTAGTAATATTACTGCTGTGGGCTACTAAATTTAATCATTTGATTGTAATTGCATTGCTCTATTGTAATTGTGCAAAGTGATAAAAACCAAAGTTTAGTGCCAAGTAATTGATATCAAAAATTTTAGTATATATGTCTCGATCATATTACATGTAAAGTTGGTTGTAATAAATTTGCTATTATTTAGTGTATATTGTAGGGCAAAGGGCAAATCAAGGCAAAGGAGAGACAAAGCTGATGACATCAATGAATACACACATATACTATGTATATGTATGTATTCATTGCGGTGTTGTTATGTTGTAACAATGCTAGATATATAACACCACTTTGTTGTTATAGGTGTTGTAGGTTCAAGTTCTTACATAAATCTTACTTCTTTTTTACTTAAGTTATAACATAAAGTATCTGTTACTTTAAACCTCAATATATATATTTAGAGAATTATCTGCTTGGAGTTTAATTATTATTTCTTATTATGATCTATCTTCTCAGCTGGGAGAGAACTACGTAGACGACTGCCCATGGCTGGTCAGATTGGTGCCCATCTGATGCATCCAAGGCGCCTGCTGCTCCATTCAACACCCACGCAACAACGGATGTAGTCCTTATATTCCCCAAAGGTAAGAGGTTCCTTCAATGGAGTAAAAGCACAGCTTATATGTTTAATATGATGCCATAAACAACAACATAGGCTACATGAAGCTATTATTATAGACAGTTTGATAATCCATCAAGTATTTGGTAAACTATTGAGCCTCATATCCCCAAAATGGAGATTTCTCTAAGGAATATAAGAGTGATGAAATTCTATTAGCATGTTTAGTGTGACGTCATAAATGACGACATACACCATATATAGCTACTGTTATAGACAGTATGACAATGCCTTGTATGTCAATGTGTATGCGCTTAGTAACCACAAGAGCCCCATATTCCCAAATATAATAGTTTTTTTTACCTGGTTGTGAAAGCTCAAATGATACGTTTAGTGCGACATCACAAATAACGCAATATTAAAATCTGCTGTAGTCTGTTTTTAATGTCTCGTTAACTCACATGACATGCAATTGATATTAACAACGAAATTACAATGACGTGTCGTAGCCCGTGGTCTAGTGGTGTCGTAGCCCTTGCTTTATAAACCAAAGGTCGTGGGTTCGAATCCCGCGGTGAATTGTCAGACAATTGGGTGATCGGCACAAATTGCCCTAAACAACTAGGAAACAACAATGAAAATTTGTTGGGTCCCCGCAGGATTCGAACCTAAGAGCTCCGGTTGCTAAAGCACACGCCCATACCACTACGTTTACTACTATTATAAGAGTTTTGAAATGGATTTTCTTTGGGTAAAGAGTAGCCTGTGTTAATTTTTATAATCGGCACAGTAGTTTTTAAGTTTATTTATTACAAACAAACAAATATAGACATCCTTCTTCTTTGTAATATTAGTATAAATAATAAAAACTCTTTCGAAAGCACTGAAGCCTGTGCCTGTTAATATTTTGTAGGAATTGGTTATTTATTGTTTATGATATTAATCATTCGTCTATAATATGTTATTGATATATTCATCTATTGTTTTAAAACACGTTTAATATTTGTACAGACAAAGATACTATCTGCAATTGTTTCGTCGAAATTTTCTCTATCGTTTGAATGACTGTTTTAATCTTGGAATATAGTTCAACGCTATATTTGCCGGATATCTACAAAGAAATACGATTCGACCTTCGACCTTCACGACGATTTCTCTCAATTGAAATAGACACGAAATAGAAAAATTCCACGCAAAGCAGTAATCAATCTATGGTTTTTTGTACAATATGGTAAACGTTGCTTCTATTCTTTCTGTATCAAATGAGCTTGTATGAATGAGTATCTTGATGTCTTCATTGAGCTAATATTAGACAGTAGTTCAATATATTTCTTTTGCAAGAGACGAAATCGGGGTTCGCTTTCTGTGGTTATTATATTATATTCATTAGACTATAGTATTCGTATCTACTTACGATCTCCATTGTCTAAATTTGATCTTTGCATAGAATTATATCATTGTTTAAGTTGATTAAACAATATTTTTTAAGTTATTTTACATTAGCTTTAGGCTTTTACCACTTGAAATGATATCTTTAAAAAACTAATGAGTTTTTCCAAAGTTATAGAATATTTACATATACATTCAAAACTCAGATTTTTGAGTTAACTAGTTAATTGAATAGCAGACACGTTATTTAAAATTACTTCACTTGTTTTGTTATTGTTTGAGTTGATAAAACAAGTTCAACGTTCCCGTAAGTGTGAGCCATATTTAGTTCGCATAAGAAATGCAACATGCCACACGTAATGATTCTTCAGACATGAAATCCACGAGCTGCGGTGGTTTTAACAATTCGTATTGGAATTATTCTATTGGCTCTCTATACACAATCATAATCATCAGCCTTTGATAGTCCACTGCTGGACATAGGCCTCCCTAATACACCCCTATCCATTAGGGGGTTTTTGGACCGTATCCCACCACGCTGGTCCAATGCGGGTTGGTGCGTGGACCGACTTTTTACATGCCCATCCGACGCATGGATCATCTTACTTTTCAGACAAATGGGTGATCGGCCCAAATTGCCCTAACCAACTAGGAAACAACAATGAAAATTTGTTGAGTCCCCGCAGGATTTGAACCACGACCTCCGGATTCTAAAGCACACGCCTATACCACTAGGCTACGGAGGCCGTTATCTCTTGGGTTGGGCTATTGTGTATAGCTCTATACACAATACCTCAACCCAAGATGTGTATAAGATAGTGTTTATTTGTCAAAAGTAAATTTAATTATTTCTTTTATTTACGCAATAATTATACGTATCAAATCCACAAATTTACGGATTTTTCGTGTTAGTTATATATATTTATTCCCGGTGTTTCGGATTCTTTCCAGCATCCAAAATCACGGGCAGACTAAATTGGTATATTTCTGTATCTTTATTCTTTGGAATATCCATCAGAGTTTCCATTTAAAATTGACATAAAGCAATAGGACAACATAGGTACTTTTTGTCAACCCAATCTTTAAAATTAAGAAAAAAGAAATGTCAATTTAAAAAAAAAAAAAAACAGAAATATACCAACTTAGTCTGCCCTTGGTGTCTGATGGTGGAAAGAGTCCGAAACGTCGGGAATAAATACATGTAACTAACGTGAAAAATCCGTAAATCAGTAGATTTTAAATGTAAAATATATCAAGTTCTCGCGTGAACTAGTAACATACATACATCCATACTTGCTTTTATTCCTTCTCATCATTACATAGTATAAAACAGAGTCGCTTTATATGTCCCTATATCCCTATGTATGCTTAAATCCTTCATACTTCGCAACGGATTTCGATGCGGTTTTTTTAATAGATAGATTGATTAAAGAGGAAGGTTTAATGAATAACACAAGCTATATATTGTAGGTATATTTTCTATCAGTGTAGCTCCCGCGCGGAGCAAGGGCGGGTGGTTAGTTAATAATATTAGTAGGAACTATATATATCCTTATAAAAACAGATATAAACATACAGTATTACTATAGAAAACATATAACAAGGTTCTCCACTCGAAACAACAAACTTCCATACCAACTTCATTGTCAAAGTTCAAGTCTATGAGCAATATCGCTTGGCCAAAGTTGGCAATTGTTATACGAAGGTCAATGAACTGCCAAGCGCCTGGCACTAACAGATTTGGGCTACTTTATTGTGCTGGAATGTTGCCAATAGCCAAGGGAATGTACGAGCGAAAAGGCTTCCCCATTCTTGGAACACATTATTTACTCTGTACATTAGTGGCGTTTTGCGAGGGTAGACAATAAATGTTTACCGCAAAGCTAGTTAGTAAGTTATTGAGTAAACGGTTATGCGGTGGCTTATTCTACATATCTGCAGAATATGTAGTACTAGCGAACCCGCCCCTGCTTCGCACGGGAGCTATGCTGATAGAAAATATACCTACAATATTAATCATTTATTATATATATATAAACCTTTCTCTTAAAACACTCTATCTTTAATAAAAACCGCATCGAAATCCGTTGCGTAGTTTGAAAGATTTAAGCATACATAGGGATATAGGGACAGAAAAAGCGACTCGGTTTTTCTGTTCCTACATCCCTATGTAGTGATAAGCCACCACGTTGTATTAGGTCAGTAAAAAAAGACAAGTTCGGAGGAAGTTTCCTGTTTGCAGTGCGACTAGGGATGCAAATAACGATATAATATTTGCGGCCAATTGGGCAACGGCAGTGCGTTCCGGTTTGAAAGGTTCACTGAGTAATCTTAGTTGAAATTGCCTGTTTTAAGGTAGTCAATCTAAGGTAGGTAATTGGAGCAGATTTGCCTTAAGCTGCAAACCTATTTTAAGGGCAGCTGGTACCGTATACCATAAAAAGAAAACACGAAACTATACCCCATGGAAATTATAGATAAAAATTGCGTAATAAACTCTAATGTCAAGCTCAATTGACTTAATCTGTTGTGCGAACTTGAGTGCAGTGATGGAACATTTTTTGTTGCCTTCTGATGGAAAGTGCTTAACGATGACATGGGTGATAACAGGAGTATCAATAATGCGCTCCTACGTGAAAATAATACGTTACGTCTCGTTTTCTTAATAGATACTCTAGGTACGGTGCCCTTTAAACCAGAATACGGTAGTGTTTTTACACTACTGCTTGGCGGCAGAAATGGGCACCGCGGTGGCCCCCTGTCTCCAAAACGTTCTTGTCACTGCATTGGGAAGTGTCATTATTATAAGAGATGCCACGAATAATGATTTGGCCAAATACCGAATATTCGGCAACGATTTTGGCCGAAGCGCTGAATATTCGGCACAAAATGGATGGTTATCGAGCACGCTAACATTAAATAACATAAGTCGCAACCGATCGTACCAACCATCAGCTGAAGTTTTTCTTAGTCCTTCAGGAGTAGCGCGTATTGTGAGGTAATTTTCTGCAGTTATCCTGTAACGACGAAAACCCTAATCGTTTGCTACCAAAAAATGATGAAAACTTGATTTTATCCATCAGAACTTACCCCAGATCAATTTTACTTACTAAATGATTAGATTTGGTTATACATTTAACCTTAAGTAATATGATGGGGCTTAAGGCCTAAATGGGGCCAACTGTCTCAGAAACCGGAGGTCGTGGGTTCGAATCCTGCGGGGACTCGACAAATTTTCATTGTTGTTACCTAGTTGGTTAGGACAATTTGGGCCGATCACCCAATTGTCTGAAAAGTAAGATGATCCATGCGTCGGATAGGCATGTAAAAAGTCGGTCCACCCACCAACCCGCATTGGACCAGCGTAGTGGGATACGGTCCAAAACCCCTAATGGGTAGGGGTGTATTAGGGAAGGCCTATTTTACGAAATTCGACCCACAAGGGGGGTTAGGGGGGTTGCTAGTTACTTATATAATTATTTATTATCTGCTGATACATATAAGAAGAAACTCCAAGAAAAATATGTTATAAAAGCTATGTCGATGAAAAAACGTTTAAAGACCCCTCAGCTTTTAAAAAGGGTTGTGAGTGATACCGTCAGAAAAACTAACAATGATAACGAGGTCGTTTCAATGTTTAAAGTTTTCTATTCAACTTTTTTTGTTTATATTTTTCTTTTTCTCTTTCGTTTTGGCGTCTTTAGTGGCCAGTTCTTTTGATATATTTTTGATGGTTTTTGTTTAGAAGATGCCAGTATGATCACTAATTAATGTTTATTTATGGGATATAAGTTGTTTTACTCGTCTTTAAGAAGTTTATTACTTACTAATGTTTAAAACTGCCTTCGTAACCTTGTGATGAGGTCGTGGCGTTAGTAACCGGAGGTAGTGGGTCTGAATCCTGCAGGGTCTGAACAAATTTTCATTGTTGTTTCCTACTTGGTTAGGGCAATTTTGGCCGATCACCCAATTGTCTGAAAAGTAAGATGATGCGTCGGATGGGCATGTAAAAAGTCGGTCCACCCACCGACCCGCATTGGAGCAGCGTGGCGGGATACGGTCCTAAAATTTTAATGAACCTTAGTGAATTGCTACACTTATCTGACAACTAATGGTCGCCAAAGTCACTACAAATATAGTTATTTTTGTTTTTGTACTGATATACAAAATTTTAGTAGAAAAAATAAAAAAAAAACCGTCTTTAAAACAAAAAACTATTTCAAAACAAATAAAAATACACTAAAAAGTAAAACAACTCAAAATGTCAATTATTTGGATAGCGGAGGTTTATGACTCATTTGCTCCCTTATCCAAAATCCTCATCATCCTTTCCTCCCCTTTCGACCCTCTCGTGATTTACGGACGGCCCTTAGGCGATGAAAGATTCCTTCGAGTATCGTTAATTTGCTCAAAGATTTGAAGAGTTCCGTCGCTTTTTCATGGATCCTATTATCAGAACCTAACCAAACTTATCGAACTGCCATCGAACGACATTCTTTCCAATAATTAAAAAAGAATCATCGAAATCGATTGGCATCACGCCAGCTATTAATATAAATCGAGCTATTAATTGTCCATTCGTTGAGCAATTTTCTCACGGAAGCCACTGTCAGAACTGGAACAAATTGCTATGGGACCAAACGGGAAGCACCAGCTCTCAAATAAAATAAAACATCCAAATCGGTTCACCCAGGCGAAAGTACTGAGGTAACAAACATAAATAAAGACGAATTGAGAACCTCGCTCCTTTTTTGATGTCGGTTAAAAACCAATATAAATACTAGTGATGTATGATTTTTTGTCAAATTGACCTACGTTCTGTCCTTGTGCGCATTTTTCAGTTTGTGTTTTTGTGCGGGGAAAAAGAGAAAATAGAATGCGACAAATAAACTCGAGGCTAGAATTAATGATGTTACAAAAAGAAGTTAATTTATTACTTGGGTTGTGTAACAAATCTATTAACAATAGTTTGTGTAAACAATGCACCTTGATTTATAACGGCTCTACTTTAGAAAGGCATAATATAATATAATATACATTATCATACATTGTTTGAATTACATTATAATATGTGACTGCAATCTTTAATTTTATCATCATCATCATCATCATCATTATCAGCCTGTGCTATTCCACTGCTGGACATAGGCCTCCACTAATGCACCCTTCTCCATTAGGGGGTATTTTGGACCGTGTCCCACACTATTCGTACGCGAATAATGTACACGATAAATAATCGCATTTTAATAAAACTAGAAAAACTAATAATGAAATATGGTGCCTGACCTTGTGAAGAGTCTTATGTAATTTGAATATAATGTAAAGAACTTAAACGCGGTTAAATCCGAAAAACCATATCATAAAAATCCTTTCATCATCATCGTTATAATCAGACCCTATCAGTCCACTGCTGGACATAGGCCTTTTTCAATGAACGCCAAGACTGCCGATCCCCTGCTTCTCGCTGCAAACTTGAACCGGCTACTGCACGGAGAACGCCATCCCACCTGGTCGGGGGACGACCAACACTCCGTTTTCCTAAACGCTGCTTCCACTTTAGAACCAAAGGTACTGAGTTGCCTGAAGGGGAATGCATGCCTTACGGCCTTTTAAATTTCATATAATATAGGCAATCAAATGTCTTGAATATATGTTGTATTGTTTTGGTGACGTCTTACCGATGCCTTAGAGAGCGTCAATCAATCTGATTGATTGATTCAACATTCAATCAATCGATGAAGCAGCCAACAAGGCGCAGTGCATTGAAAGAATATTAGTACGGAGAGGAATATTAGTGGATTTCCATTTCCTTTGTGGAGTATGTATCCCTATTAGGTTAATGTCCTAATCGTCGTTGTTTCATTGAATAAAAAACGTATAAAAAAACATTTTTAGCGCTTCTTTCGTATGTCTATGAAGACTTGAATGTGGTAACCAACGCCTATTGACATCAGCAGTACCAAGGGTATCACGTACGCGCTGCCTACCTTGTGACATAGGATATTACATCTCGTTTACCCAGTAAATACGCTGGCTAGGGAGCCCTTTAAACCGGAACACGATAGTATTTTAATACTACCGTTTGGCAGAAATAGATACCACAGCGGTATGGTACACCAGATGGTCCTCTGTAGAAAGGGGACCTACCACTTCGAAAAATTTATTTGATTCGTAAGGCTACTTTTAAAATACCAAAAGTTAAATGTGTCGTGTTGAAGCTTAAGTCTAGTATCGTAAAATATTTTATATGAATAATACATAGTTTATTATTATTGTATCCATCTATTATAGATCTAAACAACCTTTGAATTTATGAAGGAAATTGATTTTTTTTATAAGTTATATTGTATTAAATTCAATTAAAGTTTTAAGTAATTACTGTATATTACTAAAGTTTTACTATGTTAATTCAATATTTTGTTGTAATCTTTTTTCGTAAACTCCGTAAGATTGGTTATTAGAATGCTTAAAGCATTAGGCCCGCCTGTTTACTCTTAATTGGTGCAAAAAGTTTAAACAAATAAGTACGCAAAGTCATCGCATGTCGCTGCTAACTTCCAATCGTTCCGTGGAGCTATCACTATTTCATATTTATATAACAAAGGAATAAACTTTATCGTCCAAAGCTCTGAATAACTCAGCCCAGACTACACGATAAGTTTGGCTATGCCAAGAACTTATTTATTGGAATTGCTACACTTATCTGACAACTAATGGTCGCCAAAGTCACTACGATATAGTTATTTTTGTTTTTGTACTGATATACAAAATTTTAGTAGAAAAAAAAAAAAAAACCGATTTCAAAACAAAAAACTATTTCAAAACAAATAAAAATACACTAAAAAGTAAAACAACTCAAAATTTCAATTATTTGGATAGCGGAGGTTTATGACTTTGCTCCCTCATCCGAAATCCTCATCATCCTCCTCCCTTCGACCCTCGCGTGATTTACGGACGGCCCTTAGCCTGAAAGATTCCTCATATCGTTAATTACTGCAAAGATGAAAGTTCATCTTTTGTTTTGCGATCCAAATTTATAGAACAACAAACTTAATCGAACTGCCATCAAACACATTCTTTCAAAACAATAAAGGAATCACTGAAACGATTGGCATATCAAAATTTATTATTTGGCATTCTTGAGCACACGTTAATCAAATTTACCTCATTATCTTTCTCACTGAGGCCACTGTCAGAACTGGAACAAATTGCTATGGGACAAAGGATTCCTCCAGCTTTAATTATATAAAATTCCAAAGGGTTCCCTGTCGAAAGTCTGGTAAAAACATAAATAAAGACAGATTGAACCTGATCCTTTTTTGATATCAGTTAAAAAAATCATAAATCGTGGATATGCATTTTTGTCAAATTGACCAGCTTCTTGTCCTTGTCGTTTTCAGTTTGTTTTTTGCTGAAAAAATATGGAACAAACTGAGGGCTAGAATTAATGTTTAAAAAAAAAAATTAGTTGGTTGTTAACAAATCTATAACAATATTATGTAAACAATTAGATCTCTTTATAACGCTCGTTTTAGAAACAAATAATACTAATATAGAATTTTCATACTTATTTTGAATCCATGCGCTTTTCATTTTATTTTTCGGAATAAATAGTAGCTAAATATCCATGCTGAATTATCATCCACTAATGCAATCTCTATTTAGGGAGGTTTTGCCAAGTCCTACAATTTGTATAATGAAAATGTATAAATAATCGCATTTAAAAACTAGAAAAACTTTAAATGAAATATGTCAAAATTTAATGGACAATTATGAATTTGATTTAATTTAACACATAACATCATGTTAAACCGAAAACTATTCATGAAAGCCTTCATCATCTCTCTATGAAATAGGTTGTTTCGGACTACCCACATCTCACAGTAATCCTAAATAACGCAATTACCAACGCATGCTAATGCAAAATTACCGGCTACTGATGAAATCAGACCTATATAATCCTTCAATATATCTTAGATATAAAGAAAGCCATACGATAAACCTTTATCCACTGTACATAAGCCCTTGTCACACTGGACAGACTGCCGAATCCACGCTCACTGCAAACTTGACCACTCTGCACGAGAACGCCATCCCACCTGGTCGGGGGACGACCAACCCTCCGTTTTCCTAAACGCGGCCTCCACTTTAGAACCTTATGGGGCCGTCGGCCATCCGTTCTTTGAACCACGCGACCGGCCCACTGCCACTTCAACAAGCTTATCCTTTTCGCTATGTCGAAACTGTCGTTCTTTGCTGAATAAATTCATTATGAATTTTATCCGACAAGGAGACTCCGAGCATATCCTCAAAAACGCCGTTAATTTATTAAAATACTAGCTGTTGTCCGCGACTTTGTCGCGTAGTAATATAAATAAAAAAACAGTAGCCCAAGTTACTCCCAGTCACATCAGCTATCTTCCAGACAACAGACAGACAGACAACAATTTAAATAATCTTATTTTGTTATATGTTTCGGTTATATATCACTTAAATCCAGTATTCATTTACTGCCCCCGTAGCCTAGTGGTATGGGCGTGTGCTTTAGAAACCGGAGGTCGTGGGTTCGAATCCTACGGGGATACAACAAATTTACATTGTTGTTTCATGGCAATTTAAGCTGATGATCCAATGGTCTGAAAAGTAAGATGATCCATGTTTCGGATTGGCATGTAAAAAGTCGGTCCATTCACCAACTCGCTTTGGACCAGCGTGGTGGAATACGGTCCATAACCCCATAATGGATAGAATGTGGGGCTATCTAGTGGACTATCACGAGCTGATGATGATACATATCACAATGTAATCATTACAAAGGTTATTTTGATGTTACAGACACACTGGTTATATTAATTTGTATAGATTTCATTTATAAAAACTCGGTCCAGGTCTGCCAGACAGTATGCTACTGTGGCTGCTCCAGAAGCTACGTGGGAGTCGACCAAGGTTGAGGGTCTGCGTCCGACAGCACGCCTCGTCCCAGTGCTCCGCGTTCTACATAACTGCCGATGATGAAGTGTGAGTAAACTTAAATCCAGTCATTAATTAAGATGACGAGACGAAACCCCCTAAATAGAGAAGGCGCGCATTAGGGGAGGCCTATGTCCAGCTGTGGACTATCACAGGCTGATGATGTAAGACGACGAGATAGACGGTTAAATGATGGTAAGTGTCGCTTATCCAGTTTCACGCTGGCTTCGAGGACCTTCAAACAATGGCCTATACTAGCAATCTTACGTACATACGACAATAGCCTCCTTTGTTGATATATGTTGATGTATATGAGAAAACCAAGAATATTTATTTTTTGACATTACAGCTTAGCGTCTTATACTACTCGAAATTATTTTTTATAAAGGATGACAAACGCCCATTAAATTACATATTTTCCGCATATAAAATTAGTTGTATAATAATATTTATACAAATAATAGGAAAAATATGTATACATTTGACGTGAAATTATTACTACGCCGTAGCACTTCGTAGAAGTGGCGTAGTGCTTCAATGGCCCAGGGCTTTTTATGTACTTGAAACATCCAAATCTCAAGTGGAGTATTAATCGGGCACTGGTTAAATAAAGAGCAGATCGTTTTAACGTTTTTATCGTAAATAGAACGTGAATTTTGTATTTTTTTAAATATGATATGATTGTTACTGAAAAAAAAAACTTGACTACCTCCGTGGACTAGTGGTAAAGGCGTGTGCTTTAGAAACCGTGGGTTCGAGTCCTGCGGGGACTCAACAAATATTCATTGTTGTTTCCTGATTGGTTAGGGCAATTCAGGCTGATCACACAATTGTCTGAAAAGTAAGATGACACATGCATCGTGTAAGAGTGCACGATTTTTTATCGCCAATCGAGTTTCACATTAGACTTTTGTTATATGTTATATTGATATCGCCAACGGTCACAATCGTTTTGTAGCCAACATTTTGCATCAAATATAAAATAAAAGAAAAATAAATTTTTATGAAACATTATTGCGATTAGAAATTAAAATGTAAGCTAGAATAGCTTACATAATCTTTCAAGTTGGCTTAAACTGCACATGGTAGGTAACTATATTTTAAAATCAGTAAAGTAGTTTAGGAGTCTATCGCGGACAAACAACTTGACACGTGATTTATATATATATTAAGATATCGTCAATGTGCTTGGCTTAAAGTACGTTTTTCCAAGGACTAAATAACAATTTTCCATATCTGATTTTGCTTTGTGCTTGTGAAACCAGTTTGCTACAAACCGCAGAGGAGGTGCATCTTCCAAAGCTACTCAAGCCTGAATTCGGCGGTGGCTATAAGGAGTTCACGGTTAGAGACATGCACTGCTTCAAAAACGTAAGTATTTTCGTATTAATAGGTAACTGTTATGTTATAGCACGTTAAAGGTAAGCTCCCTTTCGTACTATATAGCTAGGATTGAACTGCCTCTGGTCTAGTGGTATTGGCAGTTGCTTCATAAACTGGAAGTCGTGGGTTTGAATCCCGTCGGGAGGAAACTTTTGTTGTCGTTGTATTGGTTAGGACAATTTGTGCCGGTCACCCAATTGTCTGAAAAGTAAAATGATCCATGTAAGATGGGCATGTAAAGATCGGTTCGACCACCAACCCGCATTGGACCAGCGCGGTGGGATATGGTCCAAAAAAAGCCCAAGGCATAAGGCGTGCATTAGGATAGGCCTATGTCGAGCCGTGGACTAACACTGGCTGTTAATGATGAGAAAGGATTGTTCCAGAATATGTTTGTATTATTGCTAATTCAGATCCGAAACCAACGTAAATATTGAGACCCATTGAAAGGTAGTGACTTGATTCAGCTTGATTGCTTATTGTTTAGGTTTGGTTTCAATATTGCATAATATGTATGATTATATAAAATAGCCCGTTGAGTTCTTTCGTCGGTTCCTCTCTGCTTAAGGGAGTTTTTCTCCGAACCGGTGGTAGCGGGTTGACAATCAATAAGCAAGTGTGTACTTCTATATGGAATAAATATATTAAAATTAGACAAGTTGTCACAGACATGTGAATTATCAAGTGAGATTTATACTAGAGTTATCGTTTTAATTATTAATACTTGTTATGTAACAACATCGTTTGTTTTGTCCTTATCGGCCAAGCGTTTAATGGTAGAATTTGCAGTATTATATAATTAGCTTATCGGACTATTAGGCCGTTATTCGGCTGAAACGTTATCTGCATTTCTGGTGATGATACAAGCAATTGTGTCTATGTTATTGTGTTAAAAGGGGTGTGAGAATATGGTTCGAATCGAATTTGAATTCGAATCGAGTAGAGTAATAATTGAAAAATCGATTATCGTAATATGATGGAATTTTTCGAAAATTGGTAAATTCAATTAGATCCGCACACTCCCCTAGTTAACGCGTTTGTAATTGTCGCTTTTTAAGGTATCGTAACTAGTTAAATTACAAGGTTTTAGAGAGACTAAGCATCCTATAAGTAAGTTGTGCAGAAGATTCTGCGTACGTGTTTATTATTGAACGGGTTTGTGTGTGTGTGTGTGTTTTTTTTTTAATTATTTTGTATTTATTCACCTGAAAGATTGGTAAAAATTTTTCTTTAAAAGTAAAGCAACAGATTTAAAACAATGTTTTTTTGTCGTTACATAGTTTTAATAAAAAGAGCATTAAAAACCACTAACATCTGTTCTAATGCTGAACACCATACATTAGTTTTAATACATATATAAAGAAAATTACGATTGACAGTAAATTAACAATTTCTATAGACTTATGATTGGAATTAAAATATTTCGTTCGTTATAACTCAATGATTAGAAAGCATTGTGTGTAAGCCAAATATGGTGTAGAATTATCTTGAAATATGTAGATTAGAAATTATTCAAAAAAAAATCGACTTTAATGTGTTGTTCGATTTTTTCGAATTATTGGGGAATCGAGTAATTCGAAACGATGATAACGATATTCGCACTGCCCTAATAATGACCTGTTAACTTCTGTTATCTTCGATATTACACTTTGTTTACAAAAATTCCGAGTTTTTAGTGCCTTTAGTGTATGAAATAACGTCGATTGATCAATAGATATAGTACTAGAACATATATTATTATAGAAACATTTTTCCACTGCACCTTAGTACCAGCCGCGGACTTTCAGTAATACTGACAAAATTGGCGAATCATTTCGATGGCAACTTTCACGCGATCACATAAATTGTCTAAGAATAATCTTCGATCAGAATCGTACATTTATTTGCTTGGAGTACAGCAATTTACAAATGCTATCGTCTTACGTAAGCCTTCGTGGCAATGGCATATTTATTATTTCGGTCTCCAATTTTCCCTGAGTGCCTTTGCATCGTAAAAATGTACATTTAATACTGAAGTGTTTTAGCACGGTCTTTGTTTTGGACGGTTCTTGTGAGAAATTTCTATGGAAACGTTGATTTTAAATGATTTTAACAGTTCATAACAGCATTAAAGGTAGGTTTTCTGTAAGAGTTCCGAATTTAAATATCTTTATACAATATCGAAGTTTACACTTGCTTATTGATTGTCTAACTCACTAACACCGGTTCGGAAAAGGACGCCTCAGACTCGAGTAGAACTAGCGAAAGAAACTCATCCGGGTATTTTTTGTGTCATATTTTAAAAATTACAAACAATTATAAGGCATGACATATTATGCAATATTGAAGCAAGACCTGAAGCCAGCATTCCATTACCAGGCTGTGTTATCATTTAAAAATTCATTAGTATCGTAATAACCTTAAACACATAAACGTTCCTTGACTACCTTTTAAAATTTATATTTTTATGAGTAAACGGGTTGTGGAAATACCACGCAATAGTGAGGTAACTATTATTAATTAGTCACAAAACCCTAATGGAGAAACCGTGTGTATTAGGGGAGGCCTATGTCCAGCGGTGGACTAACACAGGCTGATGATGATGATGATGATCAGTGTGATAACAGTATAATGTTTGAAGGGAACTGTAGCCAGCTTATTACTGATACAACAAGACTCATCATCCAACATATCAGAGTGGAAAAATACTTGTGACGTCTTACGAATTTCTTATGGGTAATCATATACTACCATAAGATTGCTTGGATGGTCGTTAAAATAATATTATATTGTATATTATAACGGCAAACGTAGAGTGGGACGCCTTGCAGCAAGATTGAGTGACGACATTCGCAAACTGGCCGGTATGGGCTGGATGAGAATAACCGGAGATGCGGTGTTGTGGCGTTAAAAGAGGCCTATGTCCAGCTGTGGACTGTCACAGGCTGATAATGATGATGATGATGTTTACATCTACTATATCCTAGACATTACCTCATAGTATCAGGGGGTGGGTTTTTAATTTATCTAGATTTATCGTCACAACCAAAAGATTGAACTGAATTCGATTGGTGGATTAGGTGTTAGTAATTTAGAAGGAACTTGGAACAACCTTGGTTCTTGACGGTCAGGACCGAATTTTTACTTGTCCATCCGATCTTTGTCTTTCCGCCTGTTTTTTATTCAACTGCTTCTTCCATTTTGACTAGAAAATAGCAGTTGTAACAAAACATATTGTGTCACAAAAATAAAACGATTAAAGTTTATCAATATAAGGGTATTCCTTATTTTTATTTCTTTTACTAATTTAGACATTATGTTTTTTGATATTATAACAACAACTCAGATGGCAAAGTTGCCTCGGGCAACAATAACTTTTTGTTTCATAGAATGCGGACGAAGTCGCGGGTAGAAGCTAGTTCCAAATATCATATGTAATAATAAAAATGTCCTTCTAGTCGATTCCCACTAAAGAGCAGCACTTTAGTGCACAAATGTAAACACTGGTGCACTGTCCGATCCTTGTCCTTGTTACTGTCATAGTTCTATGGGACGGATAACCGACACGACCGTAGATATATCAGCCGCAGCATCAACTGTTTACGTGCCCATCTGATACATGGATAATCTTACTTTATAGGCATTTGTATGATGCACCCGCATTGTTGTAACCAACTAGGAAACGACGTAGACAAGTAGCTGAGAACCCGCTGGATTCAAACCTAAGACCAGTGGCTACTAAAGAGCGCTTACCACTAGTCTATGGAGGCAGTTTGTTGTATATATATCATATTTGTGCATTGTTCATCAGGGCTCAACGGCAGCCGAACTCCTAAACTCACAAGAGCGAGGTGCGTTGGTTAAGCATGTCTTAGAATCGGCGCGCGCCGAAGTGGGCGACGAGCATGCACTAGAACCAGCCTTGACTTTGAGACCCGGACAGAGTATAGGTAAGTGTAGTATACAACTCACGAATGAGGTCTGTTGTTTAGGTTTAACCAATGGCAACGAAGCGTTTCTTATGTCATTTCCATTCGTGGGTCGCGCTCAGTAACCGACATTTTTTACATATACACACGCAACAATATCGACACACACACACACATTGTTTATATTTGTATGTATATACTATGTATCTTTACTTTATCTTACCACGATTCCGTACACAGACAAATTCTAATACTTCTTACAATTTTGTAAACATTAATGAGTAAACTGAACTGTAGCTTCAAGTTTTGGACTGACAACGTCTTCAAAATTGTTCAAGATAAAGCCACATTCGTCGCTGTTGTCACAGTGCGCTCAGTAAGCACTCATAAGCAACCATAAGAGAAAGTAGAGGGGCACGTCTCTCTTACTTTGCAGTTGGCCTGCTAAGTGAAAGAGAAATAGAATAGTTGATCCTTCTTCCTACTATACTAATGAATTATAATAATTCTACCACTAAAAGACGCTGTCGCGTATAACTTTCGCCCGCATTCCGAGTTTAGTCAACCAATTTCGTTTTTATGTATAACTCTATACAACTATTAATAAAATGCTGATGTTTTCTCTAATAAATGAGTAAATATACATATATTTTTAATTCCTTCTTGTAACTTTACATTCTAGTGCCGGCGTGCGTCAGTCGCGGCGTAATAGCAAGCATGTTTCCCTTACACGAGCGAGTGGCCCTTGAGGGGCTGCGCAAGAAATGGGTTAAAACACTCTTCACGCCCCAGCCTTTGGGTGAGCAATTGACACGGTTTCTCGTAGACGTTTGTTTTTGTACATATTACTTGGTTCAGATATTAATTGCTGTGTATTGCTAAACCGGAGGTCGTGGGTTCGAATCCTACGGGGACTCACGAAATCTTCATCGTTGTTTTCTAGTTGGTTGGGGCAATTTGGGCCGATCACCCAATTCCGCACGGGTGCAATACTGATATCTGTAAAATCTATGGGAAATTATATAAATTTATCTGAGTTTCTCTACAATATTATGCATGAATTATACATATAAACCATCCTCTTTAATCGCTCTAACTTTAAAAAAAACCGCGTCAAAATCTGTCGCGTATTTTTTAAGATTTAAGCATACATAGGGATATAAGGATACAGAAAGCGACTTTGTTTTCTACTATATAGTGATGTGAAGTGATAGTGATAATATAACTCAACTGCCTGTCAAAAGGATTGATTTAATGTGGATTGGATTGATGATTGAATGATGGATTTAATAAGTGAATTAATTTGAAGGAGTGGTTGTATTAATAATATCTAATTTCCAGACGAGATTAGCGAATACTTCGGGGTGAAAATCGCCATGTACTTCGCGTGGCTCGGACACTATACGCAGTCGTTGACGGTGCCCGCGGTGGTCGGATTCGTGTTTTGGGTAAGCGGCTGTAATTAACAATTACATTCCATACGTAATCATCATGATCATCATCATCACAATCATCATCATCATAAACAGCCTTCAGCAGTCCACTGCTGGACATAGACCTTTAAACGGCGTCGATTACAAAGAGTTTCTCATAATAGCCACGCTGAGCAGGCGGATTGGCAATCGACCAATTGCACTTGTACTGCGGATCTGTCTTACTCCCACTGGAAGGCAGATCCGCCGTCGAGTGGGCGGTGGGGTCGTCACATCCCTAATCGTTGCTTGCATCGCTTCGTCTGGTAATTTTTGAGTAGTTTGTTTAATATAAGTAACCAGTGTTAGGTAATATTAAATTTTAGAAACCGCCAATTGGCTCAATAAATGGAATAATTAAATAAGCACGCGTAAACTGTGCGTTGGCAACGCACGCTTCGTGCTCTAAAAGCGTTGACCTTTAAAATGTAATTGAAATCAATCGATGATGATGATTGCAATCAATGTAGACTTTGATTTTATACATTTATGTGGCGTTTTTATCCGAGCAAAGCTTTATCATGTCGTTTACGTGCATACTATGCATAATTGAATTAGTGGACCTTTACGGATTTCAGAAAAAATAATACCGAAGTATGAAATAAAGTTTAGATAATGTGATGAATGTGTAAAAGATGTTTACCCGTCATAACCCGGTGAAAAACATAGACAGGCGAACATCACCTCAGTCTGCCTGTGTCCGAAACGTCGGGAAAATTAAACGCGATAAAATCCGTAAAGTCTTTTATCAAATCGTGTATATTATTCGCGGAAACGAGAAGAAAGTATTTAAATAATGTGTTAGATGTAAAAGAATATTTTTCTTTCTAGATCTGGCTCGGAACGGCGAACGAAAACTGGAAGGACATCGCTTACGTTCTGTTCTCTCTGTTCAACGTGCTGTGGGCGTGCGTCTATTTGGAGACTTGGAAAAGGTGATTTAATATACTTTTTCTTAATGATTCCTTAAATTTATACGATTGTACAATTTTTGTTTTTTTTTTAATTTATCAAGTATTTTAATTATAGAATAAGTTTTTTAATGCTTTTTTTGCACTGTGTACTGCTTAATTACGGTGCGTCCTGCTTAATTACGGTGCGAACTTCTTAATTACAATGCGTACTGTTCAATTATGGCACGTTCCGTTTATTACAGTGCGTACTGTTCAATTATGGCACGTTCCGCTTAATTACAGTGCGTACTTCTTAATTACAATGCGTACTGATCAATTACGGTGCGTTCTGCTTAATTGCGGCGCATTCTGCTTAATTACGTTGCGTACTGCTTAATCAAGGTGCATACTGCTTAATTACGTTGCGTTCTGCTTAAATACTGTGCATACTGTTTAGTAACGTAGCTGTCTGCTTTACGGCAAAGAAACGAACCTCCCATGATAGAAGGGATCAATCATATGTCCACCATTAATAATATTATGAATTTTATATATATATATATATATTTTCAGGTATTCAAACGTGTTGGCGTACAGATGGGGAACACTGGATCAGAGAGACGAACTGTTGGTAGAACCTCGTCCGTTATTTCAGGTATCTAATGAAAGGTCTAATTTACATATTAATATGGCAAAATAAATACTTGTGGCCTTAAACTGACTAATCTCTTTGAAATATTTTCAAATTTCGCACCAAAAAAAGATTACGTATTTATCAATTTTGAATGCCAAACTCCTTTTTACCTTTTTTATTTCCAATGTCGAGACAGTTTTAAGCCCTAAGAGGGAGAAAAGGAAAATGTTTCTAATTTCCTCTTCCCTATGCATAAATTTGGAACGCCATCGACCTTTTTCTTTATCCCTTTTCGAATTTCTAACGCCACCGACCTCGTTCTTTATCCCTATTCGAATTTCTAACGCCACCGGCCTTATTCGAATTTCAAACACCACTGAAATAGATCTTTATCCCTTTTTGAATTTCGAACGTCATCAAACTTGTTCTTCATCCCTTTTCGAATTTCGAACGCCACTTCGCGCGCAGGGCGAGATGGGCGTGAGCAGCGTGACCGGCCGCCCGGAGCCTCAGTACGCGGCGTGGCGCCGCCGCGTGTGGAGGCACTGCGTCTCGCTGCCCGTCATACTGCTATGCCTCAGCGTAGGCGCCGTGGCCACTTTCGCCACTTTAAGAGCGCAGGTAATATATATATGTATATATGTGCACATTCAAAGGCCTCTTTTTTACAAGAGAACCTCTGGGATAGTACAATCGCGGTCCCTATTATCCCGCAGGGAACACAACTTTGAGTTATCGTTGTTTTCTGGTTGGTTAGGACAAATTGGGCCAATCACCCCATTGTCTGAAAAGTAGTAGTAAAGTAGCGTCGAATGGGCATGTAAAAATAGGTCCACTTACTAATCAGCATTGTAACATCCGATTCAAAAACACCCTAACGGATAAGAAGTGCGTTAGGGGAGGCCCATGTCCAGCAGTGGACTAACACAGGCTGATGAAGACCATGACGAAAAGTCTCTTTTTTACAAGCGACCGTCTAGGGTATTACCACCGCGGTGCCTATTTCGCCGCAAATCATTGGTGCTTGCAGTCTTCCGGTTTAAAGGGCACCTTAGCCAGCGTTATTACTGAATAAGAAAGACGTAATGTCTCCGCCTCAGGTGATCGGATGTATAGAGCGTATCTGTCAACGTTAAGTAAACGTACTACTAGTGTCTTAAAAAAACGTATTTATAAAAATACACACAAACGCGGCCGATTGCCAAAAACAAGAGAACGACGATCCATGCGTTGATCGATTCCATATATAGTGATATTAGTAATTAAATATTGTCCTTGCTGTTAAGCGACCAGCGACTAACTAACACAAAAAATCTAAAGAAAAGGAAAAAGTATCGAAAAAAAACGAAAATTAATCTACTGCCTCCGTAGCCTAGTGGTATGGGCGTGTGCTTTAGAAACCGGAGGTCGAGGGTTCGAATCCTGCGGGGACACAACAAATTTTCATTGTTGTGTCCTAGTTGGTTAGGGCAATTTGGGCCGATCACCCAATTGTCTGAAAAGTAAGATGATCCATGCGTCGGATGGGCATGTAAAAAGTCGGTCCACCCACGAACCCTCATTGGACCAGCGTGGTGGGATACGGTCCAAGAACCCCCTAATGGGTAGGGGTGTATTTGGGGAGGCCTATGTCCAGCAGTGGACTATCACAGGCTGATGATGATGATGAATCTACTACCCTATGTTCCTATTAAAAATACACGAAAATTTACGTCGCAACCATAAAAAACGATACAAACAGCAAGCAAACTATATAAGCAACGAAATGGAAGGTGAATGTAAAAAGTAGGAATGTGTAAAAGTGTACAAAAATAAAGTCAGATGAAGAAAAAAAAATGTTTACAAAAAGGAATACAACAAAGTTGGTCATGAAAGAGGCCTATGCCGATCGGCAAACAGATTTTAGAAAACATTAAGAACATCAATGGAATATACTATTTTAAGGTTAAGGTCTATATAATTTAAAGGTTTTTGCGTATTTTTTACAATTTAAGGGCTTAAGATAAACGGGTAAAATAATATCAGTCATGGGACCACCATGTTTTATTAGATAAATATCATTTGTAAAAAAAGCGACCTCAATGATGCTACCGTTACGACATAATACAATGAAAAAATAACACTGCTATAAAAATCGATTGGATTGGTATTTAAGGTGACTTAAGACGATTAACGCGACGACGCATGCTAGGAAGCTATTTTATTCGTTACTTTTTTTTTAATTGATGGCCTGGTATAAAATAAAGGCGTTATGAAATTGTATTTTTTTTTTATCAATAGATAAAAATTATTATAAAATTAACTGGCCAAAATGAATTAATTCTTAGCAATTACTTTTCATTGTTCCAATTGGTCCTATTATATCAACGAAAAGTTTATACTATAAAACCGCGACATCTATTGGCCAACAACACAATCAATCGCCAACTGTCACAATCGTTTTGTAGCTAACATTTTGCATCAAATAAATAATGGAAAAATAAATTGTTATAAAACATTATTGCAATTATAAATTAAGATGCAAGCTATTCTATCTCTCAAGTTGGATTTAACTGCACATGGTGGGCAAGTATATTTTAAAATCGGTTAAGTATTTCAGGAGTTGATCGCGGACACACATCGTGACACGAGATTTATGTATATTAAGATAACAATTTTAAATAAAATCTGTTACTTCGTGCTATGCAATGGTTACAAAAGCTTTATCGCACAAGTTTTTCAAATATCTCGCGAGACTATAAATGTTGGGTTTGACAGAACCTCCTTAGCCTAGTGGTATGGGCGTGTGCTTTAGAAACCGGAGGTCGTGGGTTCTAATCCTGCGGGGACACAACAAATCTTCATTGTTGTTTCCTAGTTGATTAGGACAATTCAGGCCGATCACCCAATTGTCTGAAAAGTAAGATGATCCATGCGTCGGATGGGGATGTAAAAAGTCGGTCCACCCACGAACCCGCATTGGACCAGCGTGGTGGGATACGGTCCAAACCCAAAAGTATTAGGGGAGGCCTATGTCCAGCAGTGGACTATCACAGGCTGATGATGTATGACAGAACCAAAATAAAAACAGTGTGTTCAAAGGATGAAATTTTCGTTCTTCACAGGATTGGTGGGAAAACAATCTGGTATATTTCACTTGGATACCACGAGCTCTGCTAGCGATCATAATAGCTGTAGAAGAGGAGGTCTATGCCAGAATAGCGAGATGGCTTAACGACAAAGGTATTTTCATGTAAATAATTATATAAATAAGTATAAAGAACATTAAATGTAATGATATATTACTAGCCACTTTGTTAGTATAGTTTCTTTCATAATTTATATCGAATAAATATGGAATATATGGGTAGATATACTTTTTAAATTTATTTAATAATGGAATTTAAGATTTGACTGTTTCCTCTTAGCGCCCCTTCTGTTATTAGTTCTATAATAATTAATCTATATTGATGTGCTATATTTTTATTTATAACATTTTTATATTTTTTGTTATATTATAGGTTTTTTTGTTATATTTTAAAAATTAAGCTGCACAAAATACCTTTATATACACCACATTGTGTGAGGATTTTGTTGGTTTTAAATAATTTCGGTTTTTCATTTATGTATGAAGAGAGTATTCGTCTTATAAAAAGGCAGCTTTTCCGATTCAATTGCTGATTCTAAAATGAAATGTTCTCTCAGTTTTCTTTCTTAAGTTCTCTACATATATTTTGGTATCATTTAAAAAAAGTTTCGAATGATTCGGTTATCAATTCCCTTCTTATGTTTTCACAAAAGTAATGAACTTGTAAACAAACAGACAAAGGCTTAGTTTAAGGAAAACTAATGTGTGCAGATTTTAATGTTCAGTACATAACTAAATAACCAACTCTAAAAGTTAGAATCTTATTGCATGGTTTGTTCCTTCATGAAGTGTCCCACTAGAACATAAAAACCTAGTTTTATAGCTACAGTGTAATTCTATAGTTCTGCCAAAATAGACTCTGGATTAATATAAACTTAGTAACCAATGGCAACGGAGCGGCGCTTTAAATATATGACATTGTTAGTCAACTGTCGTTTAGTAACTGCCTCAGTAGCCTAGTGGTAAGGGCGTGTGCTTTAGAAACCGAAGGTCGTGGGTTCGATTCTCGGGACTCAACAAATTTTCATTGTTGTTCTTGGATTAGAGGACAATTGAGCCATCATCCAAATGTCTGAAAAGTAAGATGATCCATGCGTCGGATTGGCAGTAAAGTCGTCCTCCCCAACTGACATTGGACCAGGCGGTGGGTTAATATATTACATGTCCAAACCCTTAATGGAGTTGTGGATTAGGGGAGGCCTATGTCCAGCTATTGACTAAAACAGGCTGTGACAATGCATTTCAATGTTATTATTTTTCCTCATAGTTAAGTGTAAACATTTCTTTTATTTACGCGATTATTATACACATTAAATCCACCTAGTTACGGAATTTTGCGTTACTTATTTATATTTATTTCCAACGTATCGGACTCTCTCCGGCGTAATGGATGCTCGATAGTAGGAATGATCCAAATGAATACAACATTACAAAATCTTGGCTAAACTGATATGTAAGTTGATAAATTCAAAGTAAAAAATATTTACTATAGACGATAGACTAAAACATCTAGTCCATACTAAGTAAAAAGCTTCTACACAACTAGAGACATAATACATAGGACGATAAACATAACACACATCCCATACTACAAAAACAGTTTACTATCAACTAGATTGTACCATGGTGGGAATTGAACCAACACTCGGGCGTAACAGTAAGGGTCACTAACCAATGCGCCAAGCGGGTCGAAAATAAATAAACGCTATATGTCGCCACTTCGTTGCCATGGGTTAAAATGTTTCCATCAGTTCCGTATCGATATTGGCCCATATATAGTTTTTTAGACATTTGTAGTGAACATGTACTATAGACGCTATGTATTCTCTCCCTTAATGCTTTCCCAATGGATACTGGAAACGCTGCATTCGACGGTTTTCGATATATATATTGTATCACTTGGACGCTATAGAGAATTATCGTCTGGAGACAAAATACGAGAATCATCTGATAGTGAAAATCGCCTTGGTTTGTATAAAACGAGCTGCAAATGTATAGAAATGCTGAAACAAAATGTTTATTTATTTAATCTTTATGCACAAAGGCCGACTTAATCCCGATAGCATTTTCTGCAGTCAACTGAGGTGATGCAGACATTGAAATAAGAACGTCCATTACCATAGTTGAAAATAAAATATGTTATATATATATTCGTACAAAATATTTATGACTAAGTTGAATGGGATATGGGCCAGTTGTAATTATGCAACCAATAGCAATATCACTGCGTCACACTTGGGACATTGTAATTGGTGTACTCTGACCGAGAGTGATTTGTATTTTGTATGCATCAAATAAACTTTAAAACTGTAATTATTATTTGCCAAAAAATGCTTTAGGAAGTTCGATAATGATTGTATCATTGAGGCATGGGCTGCATAAATTTCAAGAAAAGAATAAAAAATGCTCACAAATCTCTACTTACACTGACTTACAGATAAGAGATATTTTTGTTATGAAATACCATTTTAACTTTTTGCCTGCATGTTACAAGAAGCCAACCATGAAAATCAACAGATACATTCACTGTGGGAAAAACATATTATCTACATGCTAAGATAATAACTTGAATTGGTAACTGACATTTCCCCGTTGACAGATATATATTTCTTACTGTCACAACGCTTAGATGACAGCTTGGTGACACAATGTCATTAAGAAATTTTGACCGTCATAAAATTGCTATTTGTTATATTATATGTGCAGTCCTTATCTATTTTCTTCCCAGTATAATTAATTAATTGTAAAGTACACATAGTTCTAGTCGATAAAGAATTATCTACCTTTAAGAGATTACATAAATTGATGTTTAATCTCTTTGTAAACATTTTGTTTTGGCATATCGATCTAAAGCATGGCTTTTGTATGTGAGTCTAATGTTTTTAACATCACCGCGCTGGTCATTTGCATGGATTCTGTATTCATAGTGTATTATAATTTGTAAATTATAATATTTGTATTAATGTATTAACATACTTTGTAACATTTTAATATTGTTCATGTAATAGCTAATTATCATGTTTAAAATTATTTTTAAGTTTACTTACAACTCACATTAAATTTATATTTTTAATTATATCTGTAAAGATACAATATTAACACTAACAGTAATGATTATAATTAATTTAAAGGGGTAAAAAAGTTGTATGTTATGTAAATATTTCTTCATTTATTGTTATTTTATTTATTTAGATGTATTTGTGATGGCCAGCATTTTACAAGTCTAAGTTTTTATAAAACTGTGAAAAAAAATAATAAAAAGCTTTAGGCTAAAATATATTGTTAAGTTTATGAATTATTTGAAGTCACCAACAAGATATTTTTATGATAATTTTTTAATTGTTTTTTTTTAATAATACATAATAAATGACAAATTTGTTTTAAAGTTTATAGAATAATATAAACATCATTTAGAATAGTTTTTTCTTTCAGCTACAATCCCATATCATTTACACATACATGACATGTTACAATGTAGTCGCTTTTGATGTTTCCAGTTGTATGTAGGTTTATTTTGATTTATGTTTGCATTATTTCCACTTTCAGTTTCAATTCGTGAACTCGTTCATGAGTTTGTTCTACATTGCGTTCTACCTTCAGGATATGGATAAATTGAAAGAGGTAAGGCGCCCCCTAACATTATAGAAGTTATACTTAAGTTATGCGCAATAGCGAAAAGATCGTCACGAAAAACCGACACTTTGATGTAACCTTTAGTTAACTGACAACTGTATTCACGATATTTGTTTCTGCAAACGTGAAATAAAAGGCAATGGATAAATTTTTTGTTGTTGTTGTTCTAAAACTTTCACTTCAGTCTTTAAAAAAAAAAAGTATCAAAGCCCGTTGCGTAGTTTGAAAGATTTAAGCATACATAGGGATATAGGGACGGAGAAAGCGACTTTGTTTTTTACTATGTGGTGAAGACGTACCCTAAATGCGCCTAAATTGTCTTGTTTACTTATCACCCAATTGTCTGAAAAGTAAGATGATCCATGCGTCGGATGGGCATGTAAAAGTCGGTCCTGCCCTCTGCTCTCTCCGGTCGCGTCGGTTATCCGTCCCACCGGAGAGAGTGGATCGCATAATATCTCCTGCGTAGTTGGCTGATCTCTAGTATAGATCGGCCGCCGTATTCGTAATCGACTGGAAAACATCATCGGTTAACATCGTGTGGTGGTTTAACTTTGGCGGACTGTCAGTTTGTTTAGAAAACATTTGTTGTTTTGAAACGAAACTTTTTAGTCTCTTTCCGGATTTTAATTATTTAATTATGTACGTTTCCGTTTCAGCAACTGGCCGTTTTACTAATAACCAGACAGATTATCGGAAATTTGAAGGAATCCGCGTTACCGTACTTGATAGAGAACCTGCGCTTGGCGAAGATTTGCGTCGATGTGTTCGGAGCGATTAGTCCAAGTAAAAGTAAGTGAATAGGTAATGGTGAATGCAATATTTTAAATAGAGATTGAAAGCTCTGAATAAAACATTTACTGGTATTTTTTTACTATTTAAAAATTTATAAAATCAGTTAAGAAAAATACCTTGATGTTGAAAAGTACATTAATTTCAAATATTTTTGTTATAAAGCATAATAATCTTTAACAAAAATTCGTTTTGAAAAGTTGTGTTCTTCAGTAAAGATGTGGACAAAGTAATAGTCTACGTCAATTAAATTATTCGATTCGAATCGAACGATATTTGTATACTTATAGAATACTAGCAAACCCCAACCCCCTCGTGGGTGGAATTTACTAAAACTCTTAGCTTACCTCTACTCGGCGAAAGGAATATTCCTACCAAATTTCAAGTCCCTGCGCCTTATTATTCCAGAGATATCGTGATGAGTCAATATATGGGTGGGAATCTCTTTTGTATACATAGATAAGTTTCGATATCGGTGACGATCAAATTTAAATTGTAAACGGGGTCGATCGAAACAATTCACTGATTTAACAAATCTTTTGATACAGTACCATCGTCCACGCAAATAACGGAAATGTTCGAGAAGCGTACATCCTCCAGCGGCGAAGCGCCGGATACTTTGGCAAATGGCGGATCGGACGAGAGACGTGACTCCGAACCGGTTGTTGGACAGAAGGTGATACATCAGGCGGAGTTGGAGTCGCAGCTGTTCAAGGTATTGAATAGTTGTAGTTCTTGACTGTTTCCGTAGCCTAGTGGTATGGGCGTGTGCTTTAGAAACCGGAGGTCGTGGGTTAAAATCCTGCGGAGATGCACCAAATTTTCATCGTTGTTTACTAGTTGGTTTGAGCGATTTGGGCCGATCACTCAATTGTCTGAAGAGCATGTAAAGTTCGGTCCTCGAATTAGCCGCATTGGACCAGCGTGGGATACGGTCTAAAACCTTAATGGAGAAGAAGTGAATCATGAGAGGCCATGTCCAGCATGGACTATCACAGGCTGATGATGATGATGATTATAGTTCTGAAGTAGTAAAGTTTAAACGCCGATATTGAGGTTTTAATTAACTACAATATTTGTTGCCGATATGGAGGCACTAAATATTGAATTAAATATCATCTTACATACACATCATCATTGTGTTTTAATCCACTGCTGATAGGCCCCATACATCCCCATCCATTAGGATTTGGACCGATCCCACCACGCTGGCACAATGGGTTGGTGGGTGGACTGACTTTTTACATGCCCATCCGACGCATGGATCATCTTTGCTTTTCAGACTGGGCGATCAGCCCAAATAGCCCTAATCAACTAGGAAACAACAATGAAAATTTGTCGAGTACCCGCAAGATTCCGGTATCTAAAGCACACAACACACCCATACCATACAATCTCCAAATCCAAACGGATCAATGTTTCATCACTCAAATATGTTCTATAACGTCTTCGTTCCAGTACGAAGGAACGTTCGCCGAGTATCTGGAAATGCTGACGCAATTGGGTCACGTGGTGTTGTTCTCCGCCGCTTTCCCCTTGGCTGCGCTGTGCGCTCTCTTGAACAACGCGGCCGAAGTGAGGGCGGACGCCTTCAAGCTGTGCCACGTGGCGCAGAGGCCCTTCGGGGAGAGGGTCAGCAGCGTGGGCAGCTGGCAGGTGGGTGGTGGCAGGCTATGGCCAGCGGTGGACTATCGAAGGCTGATGATGATGATGGTGTGAGGGGTACCGTAGGCAGCGTTAATGCAAGAAAAATTAATTATATCACGGCTGGCGAACAGATTGGTCGCGTCATACACTCGATTTCTTATGGATAGGACACATCCTATACCGGAACTTGCATCAGGTGAACGTCCACCTCGTCGTGGCGCTAAACAAATACCACTAGGCTACGGAGGGAGAGGTGGGGGGAAATGTTGCGTTATTTTTTCTGTGAGAAGTGCGAGGGGATTTTAGGGTGGATAATAAAATTAAAGCTTAGAAGTAGTTTTATTACTGTTTTAATTTGAAAATAATATGTACAAAAACGTTCACTTTGTTGTCACAGTGCAGAAGTAGGATATCGACTACGGATAAAGTATAAGTATAAGTGCTAAGGAAGGCGCGCAATTTAAAAACTCAGTAGTGGATATTGGGTTAGGTTTTTAGAGAGAGCAATGCAAGGTGTAATGTGAATAAAACGTGTAATTGAATTAGAACAACGAGGTAATCTCTATTATATGCACTAGTCATCAACAACTTTTTCCGGTTTGCGACGATATGACAACCGAAAAAATTCCCTGAAACTGGGTACTATAAAGTCAATATATCCGGTCTTTATTAGTATATTGAACCTATTTTGGTGTGTTAATATCGTTAAGTTCACTGTTCGTTCACAGCACGCTATGGAAGCGATGGTGGCGGTGGCGGTTCTGGTGAATTGCGCTCTCATAGGCCTATCTGGGCCGGTGCATCGGTTGCTGCCCGATGCCACTCCGGCGCAGACGATTCTGGTCATTGTCGCTTTGGAGGTAAGGGTTGTTTTTATTTGGCAAGGTTGAATTAAGTATATAATAAAGTAACATGAAATCTCACTCTACATTCTAAATGATTTTAAGGTCGAGGTATACAATACCGTCTTCAGGTATGAGAGGTTTTTTTGAGGAGGTACTGCCTCCGTAGCCTAGTGGTACCTATAAGCGTGTGCTTTAGATACCGAAGGTCGTGGGTTCGAACTCTGCGGGGACTCAAGAAACTTTCATTGTTGTTTCCTAATTGGTAAGGGCAATTTGGGCCGATCACCCTATTGTCTGAAAAGTAAGATGATCCATGCGTCGGATGGGTATGTAAAATCGGTCCACCCACCAACCCGCACTGGACCAGCGTGGTGTGATACGGTCCATAACCCTATAATGGATAGAGGTGTATTAAGGGAGGCCTATGTCCTGCAGTGGACTATCAAAGGCTGATGATGATGATGGTTTGAGGGGTACCGTATGCAGCGTTAAGGCTAGAAAAATTAATTATATCATGCCTTAGGCTGGCGAACAGATTGGTTGCGTCATACACTCGATTTCTTATGGATAGGACACATCTTACACTGGAACTTGTATCAGGTGAACGTCCAGCTCGTCGTGTTGCTAAACAAATACCACTAGGCTACGGAGCCAGTCGCTATTGTACGAATTATATTACATTTACTGTAATTTCACTCAGTGTACTGTATACTGTGTTAACTTGTGTAAACAAATCTAAATACTGCGTATGAAAATACTGTAATTTATTTTGCGATACTATTTATTTTTTCGTAAAACAAAACGAAAACAATTAAAATTCATTAATTCAACAATATATAATGTTTCAAATCCACTAATATACGGATTTTCCGCGTTACTTATACCGACTTAGTCTGCCCGTGATCATGGATGCTGGAAAGAATCCGCAACGCCGGGAATCATCATCATCAGCCTGTGATAGTCCACTGCTGGACATAGGCCTCCCCTAATACACCGCTACCCATTGGGGGGTTTTTGTACCATATCCCACCACGCTGGTCCAATGCGGGTTGGTGGGTGGACCGACTATTATGATGATGATGATGATAATGATGATGGAAAATCCGTAAATTAGTAGATAAAAGAAATAATATATAATGTGTTACAATAATGTCGATGATAAATATGACAGTAAAAAATGGACATAAACACCAGGTAAAGATACCTTCTATCACAAATATCATTAAAGGAAATACTTTGGCATAACAGACCATTAAACGTCATGCAAGTAGCTGTGTTAATTGCAAGCCTATCGATTCCATGTTCAAGTTGTTTAATTCAAGTTTCTACAAAACTGACCCACCGCTAAACGAGATTTTTATTTACTGAAGAATTTACTGTACTTTCTTATATGAAAACACTGTATTTTTAATTTTAAAAAATGTAATTTCAAATAGCATACACTGTAATTTAATTTTTTGCAATCTGGAAACACTGATTTTTTTCTAACATTATATTTATTGCTCACAGCACGTAGTTCTGGTGATAGTGTTCGCCCTTCGCATCGCGATACCGGAGATTCCCGCTTGGCTGGCGACCGAGATGGCCAAGGTTGAGTTCCAGCGGAGAGAGGCCATCAAGAACGCGCACGCACCTCTATTGGTAAAGAAATTATTATTTTCTCCTTCAATAGGGTATCTATTGGTGTTTGTATCTATATTATTTGTATTTGTAGCGGCAGCTACATTGCTGCTATCTCTTTCTATCATGTGTGACTCTTGATGAGTGCAATGCTCTAATAGTTCTCTGCTGTCGTGAAATATGGTAGAAACTAGCTTTTTTCACTCTAGCTTTACAAATGCTAGGTCGTGGGTTCGAATACTGCGGGAAACATGTGCACGGTCGTTTATATCACACGAACGACTGATTAGTTCACTTACATTAGAACAGACTGAGGAAGCGGTATGCACTAAATCAATTAACTATTGTAGTCTCAATAAATATTTAAAAAAAATAACTGGCTACTTTTATTTTTTTTTAAACTTTCTTACATGAATACTATAACTTTCGTAACGACAAGATAACAGATGATATGTATTATTATGTTATATGCATTGGTGAATATTAAGTTCAATTAATACAGAGCATAATATAAGCATATCAAATTAATAATTAGTAATAATTAAACGGAATGAAATCCCGTAAAACTGTTTTTCATCATCATCATCATCAGCCTGTGTTAGTCCAGTGCTGGACATAGGCCTCCTCTAATACGCCCCTATCTATTAGGGGGTTTGGACCGTATCCCACCACGCTGGTCTAATGCTAGTTGGTGGGTGGACCGACGTTTTACATGCCCATCCGACGTATGGATCATCTTACTTTTCAGACAATTGGGTGATCGGCCCAAATTGCCCTAACCAACTAGGAAACAACAACGAAAGCTTGTTGAGTCCCCGCAGGATTCGAACTCATGACCTCCGGTTTCGGCACACGCCCTTACCACTAGGCTACGGAGGCAGTTTTTATTATTATAAATAACGTTAATATTGTATGTATTTTGCAGTCAGCGTGCGTAAGCCAGGAGGATGTAAGGACTTCGTGCAGGAACAGCCCGAGAACGGTGACCCCCACTACCCCCAAACAGGCAGACAAGCCGAAGCGCGTGTTCATTGGAAAGATACCCGAAATACCGCCTTTTAGGTGAGTTTTAACATTATACATAACTATATATGTATATAATACTAGCGACCCGCCCCGGCTCTGCACGGTGCTATAGTAAAATAATAGAAAAATGTATAATTTTATTAGCGTTACAACGTCATGCTTAATACATATAAACCTTTAACTTCAATCACTCTATGTATTTAAAAAATCGCATCGAAATCCGTTGCGTGTTTTAAAGATTTAAGCATACATACGGATATAAGGACAGACAGACTTTGTTTTTATGTAGTGATACTAGCGGACCCGAAAGACGTTGCCCTGCTTGGTATCATAACAAGCAGTTAGTATATTAAACGAAGTATGAAATTAAAGTTTGAATAGATTCAACATTTCACTTGCATTATATATAAATATAATAGATACCGACTGCAGCGCCATCTGTCGGTCTTGTGTGTTAATATACCATCGAATCCACTTGTACACTCACAAAACAATTCATTCGATTCGGTCTAGCCGTTTAGCAATTAATATCGAACATAAGTAATTGTGATTTGTTTACGTTACGTCATTAAATAAAACTGCTTTAGACGGATTTTATGTTTAGTCCCGTGACCACGAAACGAGATACATTCCGTTAAAAGTCCTTTTGTTCAGTAATATGAAACATATGGAGTAAAATATGGAATGGGTGTAACTGCTAGGAATGATGTCGAAAATAGTGACAAGTCACAGATTACAAAACAATACGTTGCCATGCGTCGGATGGGCATGTAAAAAGTCGGTCCACCCACCAACCCGCATTGGAAAAGCGTGGTGGGATACGGTCCAAAAACCCCCTAATGGGTAGGGGTGTATTAGGGGAGGCCTATGTCCAGCAGTGGACTATCACAGGCCGATGATGATGATGATGATGATTACTTTACCATGGTAACAGTGTTTATATCAATCCCATGTCTCATTTGGCTTCATTACGAATTCATCTCATTCCTTTATTCACGCGGATACTAAAGATTATTGAATTGACAACATCGGAATTTTAACGTGACAGACAGTCCGTCCCTTACCCACGACTGTTGAAATGTTCAATCGTCGGCAATTGAAATATGAACAAACATGTACATAAACGCGATAAAAGCCGTTAGGAAATTATTAAATATAACGTAACTGGATTATTTCCACCTCCACAGTCATACTATTCGATTTGTTTTGTAGGACATTGTTTACTTAGACTGTGTAATTTTAAATTAATAGGAACAAACACCGCCGCCGTGGCCTTGCGGTATTGGCTCTTGCATTGTAAACCGGAGGTCGTCGGCCCACCACGCCGGTCCAATGCGGGTTGGTGGGTGGACCGAAATTTTACATGCCCATCCGACGCATGGATCATCTTAATTTTCAGACAATTGACCTAAATCGCACTAACCAACCTATAAACAACGATAACACAAAGTTTATTCGAAAAATTCGAACACACGACCTCCGGTTCTATAAAGCAAGGGCCAATACCGCTAGGCCATGGAGGCATTGTTTGACAAATGATTTCTTTTACGCATATCCCATCTCTCGTTTGACTGGCAACGGTTGTCTTCATCTTTTTTGGTTCAGCATATAACCTGCATTTTGAGTATGTCGGTGAGCGTTCACTATGTTGTATTGCGGCTTGCGCGCACATGATTATTGAAATGCAAGTGCTTTGAGTTTACAGTGCTTAAGTTTAGGTGCGTTTGTGATGGTTCACAGCCAAATTATAACGTAATTAATTAACAAAGTCCATTGTATACAAATACACCACGTTCCAGGTTCTCACCGCCCCCAGCTACCGATTAATACAGTCGCCACACCGTCGGCGTCTCGGTCCGTACACCGATCGCCGACGATACTTAGGAGGCACAACAAATGCCTTACTCACGTACCTTCTGTACGTGTGGCCCTCATTTTAAGCAAAAAATGTTGGCCACCTAATTCGTGGGGACTGGAGCTTCTCGCGAACTCTGTGTTAGATGAAGTTTAGCAAAGACAAGAGCCTGGAAGCGTAACATCTCTTTTAAATAAAATATTGAGCTCTATTCCGTTGCTAGGCGTTTTGAATCGGTTTTTTTGACCAATTTAAAGCTTATTTCGCCATACGTGGACTATGTTCGGATAAATTACGGATCTGAATTGGCTGTGGTTTATATTATGAATGGTCATTCCAATAATCACGTGATAAGAGGGCTGCAGAGTATCTAAATATACATATTGTACATGGGAAAAAATTCTTTGGTTAGGTATCCTACCTAAATAATAAAATGATCATTTTATATTTAGTTTGAATCGCGTGATTATTGGAGATTACATTATTACATATCGACTCGATGATCATAAAGTAATTGTTCATGTTCGTTACACCCGTAGAGTATATCATCCAGAAGTACAATCTAACTATAGTAGTAATTACATAGTAATCAAACATATAGAAGAAAAGCTTACTAAGCGAAAAAGGATATGCAGTTGTTATTGGAAAGCAGTAAACGGAAAACCTTTTTTTAATTGATCGACCGCCCTACTTTGATTTGAAATCTGCAATTCACTTTGTACATTACGATAAAATACATTACCAAGAAAATGTACATTAAAAAGGAATTGGTGTAAAAAAACCCGATGCGATAATGTGGCGAGATATTCACTGAGCAATTTTGGCGTATGGAAGTGAGCTAATATTTATTCTTTATTATATACGCCACTCGCTGTCATAGTCTTGATTTTTCCACATTAATTTCTAGTGAATTAAAAATAGCCATAATTGTTGAAACTCATAGTAAAGCCAGCTGTCGCTAACTAGGAAATTGTCCACCAATAAAATCGTTTTGCTCTCAAAGTCCAGTTATGTGTTGTTAACAGAAATAAATAAATTAATAAGTGATTACTTTAATATTTATTAATTAAAGTTCTAAATCTTGCTTCGTAGATCGTACTTCTGTTTTGTATACTCTATGGTTCTATCATTAAGCGGCGGCCATATTGGATATAGAGTATAAATTGTTTTTTTTCTTTTTTGTTTACAGTTAATTTTACACAAGTTTTTAATGGCGGTATGGGTGTGTAGCTATCAAATATATATTTGAACTTTCGATACGTCAATATTTATTATTAATCTATGCTTGTTCACTCTTACTTCTGCCCAATTTGTATGTTAAAAAAAATATAATAACATATGAAAGCTTAACTTATATATTTTCACCTTACAATATGTATTCGAATTTTCCATTTGAAATAAATATTAAAATTTAACTATGTATTTTAAATTTACCTCCCTGGTAGTATATGTGAAGTGAATAATATTAAAAGGTAATTTTTTTTTATCTAGATTGGTTTCACGTATTGATTATGATTGGTACTTAAATAAAGAAGAAAAACTATATTTATTTCGAAAGAATGAAAAAGGAATGAACATGTAAACTTTAGTAAACTGAAATGAATATAGATTTTTTTCTTAAATAATCAAAAAATAATTAAATCTCTAATGAGATCGACGCCGTAGAACCTTTCTAATTTTATTTTTCATTTGTCTCAACCTAAATTATACCATAATCGAAATAGACGTGAAGTTTTCGTGAGCAATGTAACCCATGGCAGGTTAATGGATATGAGAATGCCATCCATTTAATGCGATCATTCACAGACAGATAAAGATCCGAGTTTTGCCAAAGGAAAATAATTTCTCACTCCATCAATTTGTACGAAGTTGCTATGAGTTACATTGTTCAGCATAATTTCTATAGTACATTTGGCTCTTGTATATTGTCAACGTTTCTTAACTTCACTCCATTCACATTTTTCCATCACTGCACGATTATTGTAACATGTATCGCTTCATGTGGCTGTCAGCTTTGGGTGTTTGTTTATGATGGCACAGATTGCGAAATGCGTCGATTGAATGACAGTTTCGATGAACCTTTTTTGATCGATTAAAAACTGTACGTGGCAAACAATGCGAATATTTTAATATTCGGTATGGCTTTTTATTATATTTCAATGCTGCTTCGATGTTAGTTTTGTATAGTTCCATAAAAAATAAAAATAATTGACCTTTAATAGTTTACAATTTTTCATGAAGACCAAAACGCTTGGATCTTTCAAATCGGTATTTTACGTGTTTTAAATGACATACAAGTGTTCATTAGTATTTATTTCATTTAATGACATCCACAGACAATTCTCCGCATAACTTTTAAAAGAAACTTTAAATTTATGCCATAACTATAGTTGTTCCTTTAGACCATCATTTGTAATATAATATATTTAAAGCCAATTATTATTCTTCACGTATTTATTGTTTTTTTTGTCTATTCTCACGAAACATTATTGAGTAAATAGTTATTAAAATGAAAATCTCTTTTCTGTTATCTAAATTTAAAAGCTGTTGTACTCGTATATTTCTTTCGCTTAAATTTTCGCGTAATTTTCTTTGTATCCTTATCGATTCATAACAAAGGTTTGTCACCCTTGCGTTACTATAAATCTCACATTGTTTTTATGGCAATCTGTGGTGTTATATTAAATCCTTCAACACGCATATCTCCCTCTTCACCCGAACCGTTTACACATTGAAAACTCAGCGAAGACAAAACGATTTCAGGCCCAAAGCTGCCTCCATAACCGAACCGGTGGTCACCACCGGCTCTTTGCAATTGCTACAGGACGTAAGCCCGACAAAGCCGATCAGGCGTAAGGTAAGAGACTATGTAATATAATGTAATGCCCTTCCAGTCGATTCTGACTTAGGTGGCCGATCTTTATTAGAGATTAGCCAACTAAGAAGGAGATAGTATACTGCATAAGTTGCATAAGTGTATGCTCTCAAAACCCAAACAACAAGAAAACCGAGAGACAAGGCATCCATGCCCATCCGACTCATGGATTATCTTACTTTTCAGACATTTCGGGTATCAGCCCAAATTGCCTTAACCAACTAGAAACAACAATGAAAATTTGTTGATAGGCAGTAAAATTTGACGTAGGTACTCATATATTAGACAATCATGACCTACTTTATACTTGCTCATCTGATATTTCATAATCGGAATCGACTTTACAACCCTGTCCCAAAACGCAACCCCATCAGGATACAGAGGCAGTTCTAACCAACTGGGAGACATCATGAAACTTTGTTGAGTCCCCGCAAGATTCCAACCCACGACCTCCGTTTTCTAAAGCACACGCCCATTCCAATAGGCTACAGAGGTAGTTGCTAAATGACAGTGTATTTTATGACATATGACCTCCTAATTACCCATTACATTGATGTCAACTTGGTAACCCATAGTAATGAAGAGGTTCAGTTGTCAGTGACAATGAACTTGTAACAACGCCTTAGGTACGACGCCACTTCCTTGTTTTGTGTTCTATTAGTTACCTGAATTTTTACTTTTCTTTACAGTACAATAACATGTTACTTTATTAGCGATGGTAGGTCCCCTCTACAGGGATCTGGGACGGTACCACCGGTTCCTATTTCTGCCATAAAGCACTAGTGTTTAAACACTACCGTGTTCCGGTATGAAGGGCAGGGTAGCAGATTAACGTATTTATTGGGCAAGACTATGTCTTACGGTAGGCAACTCTGTTGATACCTCTGATATTGTCGATGTCAATGTTTATCGGTGACTACGCTCGTGTTATTTTTGGAATTTTTAATGAAAGAATTTCCTTAAATCGGCATAGTAGCTTATGAGTTGATTCAAAATTATTTATTACAATTTTCTTTATAAATTTCCATGTTTTGATTTCGAATTTGGAGGAGGCCACTCCCGGCGCGCCACTATCCCTCTTGGGGGTCCGCGGTTTGAGAGACGAGCCGTTGCACAGATCGGCGCATTGCATACCGCATCCGACGCAGCACAGGCCTTTAGTTAACCCCACTCTACAGGTGAGTTTTATTCACGATACCTAGTTGTTAGCCGCCACTTAGGAATTTTTGGAATACGAGAAATGTGTAATATAAATGAGGCGTTTTTATTGTATGCCTATCAAAGACACAAAGTTTTATGGCTTTTGCTTCGACGATGACCGATTTCTATGTAAACTTTCATCCCCTTTATTGCTATAATTATTGGCCTATGTCCTTTCACGGAATCTGTTCTAAATATGTGCCAAATTTCATCTAAATCTGTTCTGTGGTTTAGACAGTAAAAACTGACAGACAGACAGTTTTTTACACAGTTACTTTTGCATTTAGAATTGTAGTATGGATTGACGAAAATGTATTTCATTATATCATAGCTAGTTCGGTAAAAACTATGTAGCTAAAAACGATGTTTTCTCCATAATTCCATTGATATAATCTGAATTTCGGATTTTTAGTTCCGGATTAAATTCCTTAATGTTTGTTTCATGCACGTAGTTTATTATTGCCTTTATATCTATTTGTATACAAAAGAGATTCCCACCTATATGTTGACTCATCACGATATCTCTGGGACTATAAGGCGTAGCGACTTGAAATTTTGTAGGAATATTCCTTTCGCCGAGTAGAGGTTAGCTAAGAACGGATTTTACGAAATTCCACCCACAAGGGGGGTTGCTAGTATTTTATATTATTATAATGTTTTTATTACTATTTCTTATTAAGGAGTTATCGGGAAGTGTCAGTGCGGGTGGTTCAGAGCCGGATTTGAACGCTGTACCCTCCGCGGCGCCTTCAATAGACGCCAGCGCGACTTCAAGCGAGGACGACAAACCTAAGGATAAAAGCGGTAATTATCAATCAGTAAATTATCGATTTCTAGATATCTATAAATGTTTAAATTCAATTTCTGCATTATTAAATAATCTACTGTGTGACTATGTGAAAGTTGGCTTTTTAACTTGGACGTTTTATGACCTTCTGGTTGGCACTCGTTTACGTTTTTTATCTATGGACATTGTATTATATGCTGATTGTTGCTATTTTTTATAAGTAAGTAAAGCGATGAAGCGAGCGGAACTTTCACCTGATGGTAAATAATACGACCTAAATCTTAGTAAGGCGCAACTCGTCAGCTTACCACTTTAAGACATTGGTTTACTTTAGGTTACCTAGGTGACAAACAGCCTAAGTCATAAAAGACTGCCAAGACTTGAGCTAGCACCTAAAAATACCTTCTTTAGAAGTCCAACTTTGATGGTATTCTGCGTATCTTTTGGTTCAAGCTGTTGTATATAATTGATGTTTTGTCAACTCGTAATGACATACATAAAATCTTCGCTAATGCTGTTTATTCTTAATATTTATGAGTTTGAACGTGTTTCTATCGATGAGATAGTATTTTACAGCGTTATTGAGTGAATATATTATGTTTTGTTTGTCTCTAGGGCGTTCAAGAGCGAAGGCGGCGCTAGTGAAGCGGGTGCGATCGGTTGCGGTCTTCTCTTTGGGTCTGAGGAGGGCGAGAGAGGCGGCCGCGGCTGGGGAGAAGGCCCATTCGCCACATTCACCCGTGAGATATATATATTATACGATCATCGTCAAATAGTCTTGCAACCTCATTGGACTCAAATTTTCCTTCCAGTGCAAAGCTTTTAACTATAGTACCACTATATACATAAAAGATTCCATTACGTTGACTCATCACGATATCTGGAAACTCGTACATGCGTAGCGATTTGAAATCTAGTAGGAATATTCCTTTCGCCGAGTAGAGGTCATCTAAGATTTTTCCACGAAAGACTGACTTCACGAAATTCGACCCACAAGGGGCGTTGGGGGGTTAGTAAATTGACGAAAAATCGAAGCTATTATTACTACTGGCTATTACTAACACGCGTTCCGATTGGTCGTCTCTCGCTCGGTCTGCGAACAAACATTCGACTATTGTCTACAAACTACAATGACATGGCTGTGAGTGCAGCACACCTCTCAATATTCCTTAAATGTGTGAGAATACAATTGTAATAATTTGTCGGCTGATGTAAATGTGTAGTGGGTTCCTCTTACAAGGGCCAGTCTGGTGGTACCACTTCCATGCCTGGTGTAGCGCAAGCAGAGTGAAAACCATGTGTTCCGTTTGAAGGCACGTAGTCGTCGATGTTACGAATGAGACGTACTACATACATGCTCACGTAGCAGCGATTAGATACCAGCATTGCCATCTGGCGTGGTGACCACTTTCCATCAGGTGACCTGACCTCAATGTATTTTATCACCAATGTTAGTATATCTATAAGGCATGACATATCAATCAACTGCTCAGCAGTGAGGCGTTGAATCGGAGGTCGGTCGAATCCTGAACTGAATGAAAATATGTTGAGTCCCCAACATATTTTCATTGTTTTCTAAGTTGGTTAGGATAATTTGGGCCGATCACCCTATTGTCTGAAAAGTAAGATGATCCATGCGTCGGATGGGCATCTAAACAGTCGAGTCCACCCACCAACCCGCATTGGACCAGCGTGGTGGGATACGGTCCAAAAACCTCCTAATGGATAAGGGTGTATTAGGGAAGGCCTATGTCCAGCAGTGGACTATCAAAGGCTGATGATGATGATGTACATATAAATAAACCCGTAATACGAATACTAAATTCAAATATTTTATACCAGCGATCTGCCCCTAATTCGCACGGGAGCTATGCTAATGGAAAATATACCTATAAACCTTCACCTTCAATCACTCTATGTATTAAAAAAAAACTGTATCGAATCCGTTGCGTAGCTTAAAAGATTTAAACATACATAGGGACAGAGAAAGCGACCTCGTTTTATACTATGTACATATAATATATCTATAATAGATATAATATGTTTTTTATACTATGTAGATATAATTTATATGTTATTGTGTGATATAAAATATGTTTGTGAACTTAAATAAATATCTCTCCTTCTAGGGTCCACCGGCACCCATGCTAGGCGGAGAATTATCCCTTATACCGATCGAGCAACTGATACAAGTGGACGACGTGAAGCCGAGATCCGTAACCTAATAGCGAACAACTTATCGAGGAAACAAACAATTTACTCCGAATATCATACAAAGAAAATTTTAATAGTAACCAAATGGTCAAGTAATAAACTATAATCATACGAAGGAGGAGTCGACGCAGGTAGTACAACGAATGTTTGTATTGAGGCAGGGGTGGCCAACCTTTCAATGTGCATGGTCGATAATTTATTTATATGTTTAATAATGTCAAACCATATTGTAAGATGGAACTTGAGTAATGAATAACGCCAGAGACGTTTTTTTACGAATTGAGTTTGAGATTTGACTTTGTTTACGTATATTTTATCTCTTATTTTGCTGATGTATAGTTTATATCTGGTATTTAACTAAAGCTTTAATAGATAAAGTATAAAACTCACACACACAAACACATATTATTACACATAAAATTTTGTTTTAACCTACAAGAAGCCATTCTACTGAATTGGTAGGAAACAGCAATACTATGGTAAAATTTTCTATTCAATGCCTCATTATAGAAACGCATAAAAAATGTAGTGTTTGAACAACTATTTAGTATTAAAGCGATTAATTGATCGCCGAATATTGGTAAAATAAAGGTTTAGTTAGGTTGGCTACCCTGTGAACGATTTCTCGATTGGCTGTACCAGATATTTGTACGGTAGAATATGGAATCTTTTAGTTTTCTACCAAAAGTTACCATAACCTACCAATTTGGTAGCCTTTAGTAACTTTTGGTAACAAAATGTATCCTTACCCATAAGAAAATACCGTTTAGGATTGTTCTATTGCAAATAACAGTTTTTTATCACTCGTTTAAGCGTTACACAAAGTTTTTTGAGTAATTTGTAATGTCACCGATTTATAAATTAATATTCGAGAGTACAACATGTTACTAGTTGAAGAACGATAGCGTTAAATAGAATATAGAAGGTACCATTGTCAAATAAAATGTGGAGTGTTTGTAAACAAACTAATTTCAGATCCGAATTCTATTGGATTGGTTAAATCAAACATTGGTGTCGATGGCCAAGTGATAATAGTATTATTGCAGTTTCATCTTCAGCCTGTGTCAGTCCACTGCTGGACATAGGCCTCCCCTAAAGCACAACTCCTTTAGGGGGTTTTGGACCATATCCCACCACGCTGTTCCAATGCGGGTTGGTGGGTGGACCGACTTTTTATATTTTACTGTTGTTTAGTAAGACGCCAAAGAAAATAAATAGTAATTAAACGTACGTTAAGTCGCGGTCCGCGGCACCGCCTCCGTGGCCTTGTGGTATTGGCCCTTGCTTTACAGACTGGAGGTCGTGGGTTCGAATCCTGGAAAAAAACGTTATGTTATCGTTGTTTTCCGGTTTCACAATTGGGGCCGATCACCCAATTGTCTAAAAAGTAAGATGATTCATGCGTCGGATGGGCATGTAAAAAGTCGATCCATCACCAACCCGCATTGGACCAGCGTGGTGGGATACAGTTCAGAACCCTCTAATGGAGAGTGGACTAACACAGGCTGATGATGATGATGATGATGAAAACACTATCAACATTCCACGTTCTATTTGGAAGTGGTATAAATATAAGCGAGTAAAAGAGAAATAAATAAATAAATAAAAAAACTAAACGGACGTAACACCTATTTAGGCATTGAAATAGTCACCAACAATATATAGTCGTAACCTAGTTAGCGGTTGTGTAACTGATAGGTGGTTTAGTGTAAAATTGGCTTTTTTTCTAATCGCGAGTGAGAAACGCCTAAATTCGTATGTTCATGTCAAACTAATGGCGACCAATCGAAGCGTCCTGATTGGTCGATCGCCGCCATTTGCAATCAGTTTTGGCGCGTAATTCGATATTGACGTTGGACTTTATTAGAATACATTTTAGTTGTTTTCTTTTCGGTTTGAGTACGTATAAATAATTTATCATGGTTTGAAGATTGTGACTGAGAATATATGTATACAAAATAACTCATAGCAACGAGGCGGCGTCGTACAAATGATACTCAACTCAACGATCCCTCGGTAATTGATATATTGCTGAACATTCATCAATAAGTATAGATATTGTGGGGAAAGATTTTCCTTCGAAATTGTTCGGAAAAGTTCGTGTTTATCGTGCTCTCCCTGATAGATTCAGTACTATTACATCTCTATATTATACGATGACATTGTTCATTTTAATTTTGACACTAAACAATAAAGTTTCATTATTAAATAAATTGATCCGTCAAGTCATTTTTTTAATAATGTATAATAAAATGTATAGTATTCGCGTAAACGGAAGGAATAACAAAGTTTCATAATAATGGTTATGAAAATATCACTCATTTACTAGAATCATTCATTGACAGTACGGGTGTCATCGTATTCTGATGAAGATTCGAGTTTCCCGAAGGAAAGTTATTTCTGAGTGCATCTACACTGCATCTAACCGCCTCCGTAGTCTAGTGGTATGGGCGTGTGCCTTAGAACCGGAGGTCGTGGGTTCGAATCCTGTAGGGACTCAACCAACTTTCATTGTTGTTTCTTAATTGGTTAGGGCGATTTGGGCCAATCGCCCAATTGTCTGAAAAGTAACATGACCCATGCGTCGGATGGGCATGTAAAAGGTCGGTCCACCCACCAACTCGCATTGGACCAGCGTGGTTGGATATGGTCCAAAAACCCCCTAATGGGGAAGTCGTGCAGTAGGGGAGGACTAAGTCCAGCAGTCACAGGCTGATGATGTTGAATTTCTTACTATATCGATTCATTTAATGTATGACGTCACACCGTTGCCATGGGTTACCTTGTTAACATATTTTCTGGATTTAAATAGGTTATAGTCAAGCATAGTACAACGTGTGTGGTTGAACGTTTTTACCGTTAAATAACTTTTAAAATGCAATTGATACATTTTCCATGTCTCTAATTATGGTTCGAATTAATGTTTCGAATACGGCACATACATCGTTGAACGAATAATAAACTAAAACAGACATTGAATTAGAAAGATCCTTTGGTTATTGCAAAACTCGTTCGACGTCTCAATGATTATCAGCAATCGGCTTTTATCCGGGACCAAGTTCATGTTAAAAAAGCGTTTTTTTTTTTTTAATTAATCACTGCATAGTATAGAAAAAAGTCGCTTTATCTGTCCCTATATCCCTATGCACGCTTAAATCTTTCAAACGACGCGACGGATTTTGATGTGGTTTTTTTTTATGGATAGAGTGATTTAAGAGGAAGGTTTATATGTATAGCATACGATTGATATAGTAGGTGCATTTATTATCAGCATAGCACCCGTATAAACACCGGCGGTTCGCTAATATAAGAACACTGAAAAGAAATTTACTTCATACGTGTTTATTCCATTTAAATATTTTTTTTATTATTGTATCCATTACTGTCCAGGACACGTCTGTCTCGTGACTATAGCAGACGTTGGAAACAACAATAATAATAGAACGAAATGAAAATAACACGGTAAATGCGCAAAAAGTTATTTAATTAATAATTTATGTTAATCATTAGTGATATGTTTTAAGCGTCGAAAAAATAATACGGCCATTTTAATACGATTAAAATTAAATTTTAATAAATAAGATTAAATAATGAACAGCGACTTACTAGTCATACAAACAAGAACGATATATAATTTTTTTTTATTTAATGTGTTATTTAAAAAATTAGTTCATTTTAGATTGTAAGAAATTATTGAGTTTTTCAGTATGCATCAATATGTTCACATAATTTTATATCTGAAATTGACGGTAGCCGAATTAACAATGACATTTCGACGGCCACCATCTTAGTCGGTCCAGACTATGGATCCTGGGAAGGGTTTGAAACGTCGGTTATAATTTCAAACAAATTGGCAGTAAGACGCGATAAAATCCGTAAAAATTGTATTTTTTTAATTCTGTTTCCTTTTTGCAAACAAAAAAATTATAACTATTTTCTTTGTACAGTTCGGCAGCGATGTGTGTGCCTATGTTCTTTAAAAAAAAAAATAAAAAATAAACCAAAATGCGTTCACAATTAACGTGTCGTTTAATGATCGCTACAAATTGAAACTCAATTTTGATGTTACACGTGTTGAAATGTTGGCTTTTTGAGAATTTTTCATGAATATGTCTATAGAATATCCGATGTCGTTGATTTTGTGAAAGCAATCGTTTTGGTCCGTCGCCATCTTGCGAGTGGAAGCGATCGTGTGACAATAATTTGAATTTGAGCGACGCGTTGTATGTTTTTCGACGCTTCTTTCCTCCTTAGCTTAAGTTGAACGGAAGAACAAATATACACTATATCTTTGTATATTAAATACATTGACAGAAAGCTCATAGTATACGGCTGGACCGATTCAACTATTTTTTTTGAGTGTTCAAGTGGATTCGAGGATGGTTTAGATTCACAAATAAGGCAGATGGCGCTGCAGTCGGCATCTGGTTTTATATATACAGCAAATGGACAATAAACTTTGACTTTCATTCTTTACTTTGTTTAAAATCTTAATCGCTTGGTAAATATATCACTACATAGTATAAAACAAAGTCGCTTTCTCTGTCCCTATATTCCTATGCACGCTTAAATCTTTCAAACTGCGCAACGGATTTCGATGCGGTTTTTTTTAATATATAGAGTCATTGAAAGGGAAGGTTTATATGTTATAACTCATTAATATTGTAGGTATATTTTCTACGAGTCAGCTCCTAGTCGATAACAGGGCGGTCTTATATATTTATGTAATATATAAACATATGTAACCTATACTCTGAATTGATATAAACAATAGCAACGAAGTGGTGTAAGTATGGTGTTGTCATTAGCCGTTTGTCACTCGGCGATTGTCATCAACAATTTTTCAATAAGAATGTTGATGTATAACGACTTTTGGTTGCCATGGTAAATATTTGTTTACACCGAGTAAATTTTGACTTCACTATAGTGTAAATTATGAAAAAAGTATATTTGTTCTTCCGATGCAAACCTCTATGGTATTAATATTGATAAGTTTCAACTGTCTGTTAAACCATACTTTTCTGAGACGGCTAGGATACCTTCACATTTTCTCGGTGTTAGGAATAAGTAATGTTTTGTATGTGTAATATTATGAAATGATGAAATGAATGACGACAGTAACATGCGTCTTCCACGGCGTGTTTTTTCAATGACGTTTTTTTGAGTAATCGATTTAAATTAATTAGTTTAACAACTTTTTCCTTAAGTCAATCCTTTTTGTAATTTGTCGCAGAATAAGCACAGATATTGAACGAGTCTTTCAGAATGTCCTTTTTAAATATTCGTCTTCGATTATCTGTGTATTTAATTATAACCATAGATAAAATGAGAAAAGATTTTCCTCCGTAATTTTTTGGAAAAGACTTTTCGTACTATCTCAAATAACTTCAGTTTAATCTCTATATAGTACAATGACTTATGACACTGACATTTAGACATTAGTAACTCAATTAATACAATAATTAATTGACAGTTCGGCTGTCATCGTATTCCGATAAAGATCTGAGTTCACCCGAAGGAAAATAATTTCTCAGTACCTATACTATTAATTATCTATACTATTAAATTAGGTATTAGTTAGTTTATTTAGTCTATGTCCGCGGTTTTGTATTTGACATTTAGATAGAATTTGGCGCGCTTTGTTGAAGCAATAAATGGTTGACATTGATATAACGCCCGTACAAAGATTAGCAGTCGGTTATTTTTGATATTAGGCTTTTATGCAATTACGTTTCAGGATATAGATGTGTTGTACGCGTTCAAAATGGCAGTGCAATGTTCTGTATTTATCTAAATCGTAGATAGTATACAGCCGTCGAAAGTAAAATCAACTAATACCAATTTATGTATACATTTAAGTATTTACGTATTTATTATAAGCATTTAATATGTATTACTATTGTTATTTATACTTTATTTACTTTTTTTTTTAATGTAAAACATTGGTAACTGTTATTATCTTTCGTAATTATGCGCACCCACGTGGATCTCTCTGAACCCCCTAAGGTTGGTTGGGAGAAAACGTCTAAGGCATTAAGTCCGCCTTTTGTACTTAAATTGTGCAAAAAGGTATATATAAAGTAAATAAATAAAATATAGAAAAACTTATCATTATAAAAATATCACGCGGACGGTCACCAGCAAGGTGGTAGACTTTGTTCAGTCATAATTCTATATAGCTACTATGAAACGTCGAATACACAATGTAAAATGATAAAAACTAAAATACGCTTTTCTACAAAATCTAACTAAAAAGTTAAAAAGATTGCATAAAATTAGTGTTTAAATATTATGTAATAGGATTTTCTAGAAAAGCGTATGTTCTTAGTTTCTTTTAACTATTTATTTTTAAATTTTTAGTAGATTCATCGGCCCTTCATAAGTATACCAAATTGCGTTAATCCCACATTCCGAAGGGGGTCAAAATCATTTTTAAAGATTCCGTATTAGACACGTATGAAGCTAGCAAAAGCGTATCAAAAATACAAGCTACAGATTATTACCTATGGAGTGTTCGTGTATGACATATCTGTATTGTGAAACGTCATTGCTCTTACTTAATTAAGTTAGTGGATATAAAGGCAATGTAAACGTTTGAGAGAAATAGGTTAGTTGTATTTAGCACACGTATTAGGCTCTGTATTTGCTAATTGATAATTTAATTCGCATTCAAAATATTCTTTTTAAAAAGAAATCCGTCTGACTTATGAAGGTTAAAAATAAATAATTGATTTAATTTTTTATCTGTATGTCAATTTTTTATGGTTTATAATCTATATTAATGAGAATATTGAGCCTCTGTTAAAAATTTATGCTTGATTTTTAATGTTATTTCTAGTTTAGCCAGATTAGACTGTGAATAAGTGTAAACCAATGTAATAGGAAACGTTTATGGACATTTTTATTCTTTAAGAGATTGGGGTCACGGTTAGGCTGTCAACATCTGCCTACAAAGTTTTCGGTCATTCAGCCTTAAGGGATAGCTCCTTGAAGCTCACCTGGTCAATGGGAAAATACAAGGATTGCGTTCAAAAGGAAGAATACCTATACATTGGACAGATCATATCCGCAACGGTATTGGAATTGGAGTCAATAAAGCATTTAACACTGTCAGGGACCGCGATAATTGGAGTGACAACATGATATACTTTAAGTTTACGACCCTTAGCAATAAGAGAGACACAAGGAGGAGGAATTCCCACGCGATGTTTGACCTATTAAGTTTACTTTAGACTATTTTTAGTCATATTCCGTCTCTAAATTGGCTAAACTATAGCTATTTTTTACGTGACAACATTATAACATACCACGTTAGCTGACTAACTAGCTAATACGTTAGTATGTAGTTTATGTTAAAGAGTCATTATTTAAATACGTAAGTAGAGTACGATGAGGCCTTATAATTTTGTCTCATTAGCTTGATGCAATGAAGCTTGGCATAAAACTGTGTTAACATTTAGTTGGTTAGTGACTAAGTATAGGTATGTACGCTTTTTATTTAAATTTTTAATTTCTCTGTTCTCAATGAACTTCCAAATTTATCAAGAAAGTGTTCGTAATAGAATGACAAGTCGATGTTAATTTATTGAAAGTTGTAAAATGTTGATAACTGTTATATCTAAATGCTATTAATTGTTCTTGTATTTTTACCATGAGCTGAATAAGATTTTCATGGTCAAGTTTTTATTGGTGACTCGCCAATAACCGACAGTACACGATGTTTCACGAATGCAAACATTTTGCCGCCATGTTGTAGTTTTGTTAATGAAAGTTCTAGATCTTATTTAGCTCAGGTATAGTCATGCGTGAAGGGTCCGTATATTGTACGGCCAGATGTTGCGCGGCCCGATAATCCATGTACAAACAAATGTACACGAAACACGAAGCCGTAAATATCAGTACGGGTTGATAATGCACGCCCACGTATTGTACGGCCAGATAATTAGGAGCCGAAATGACTGCCTGAATCTATCAGAATGCCATCAGCCTATCAATAAAACCATGAATGAAAGCACAATTTATTAAACAATAAGAGATGAGCTAACCATTATCACCCCGAGTACAGCCAAGTATGTCCAGTCAGATAATGTACGGCCAGATAATTAGTGTACATATTTGTGCAATGGAATATTTGGCGGTACATGTCATGGTTGTACAATATACAGGCCCGCGTGTGAATGATGCTTCGGATTGCGTCGAACGAGCGAATCATACATTTGTTGTTACTCGTTTATTTTTTATACGGAATATTGATGAATGTTGCATTTTTGTGTAGTACATAAAGTTTTAAGTTTGCCATATGAAATGTTTTATTTCTAATCCGACATTTATTACGATTAACATATGGACAAGGTTTGTATATTTATATAGAGTACTGTATCCAGAACTCTCGTAGTAATGATCCTTGCTCTATCAATCGGAGGTCGGGGGTTCGAATCCTGCGAAAATAACTGTTATTGTTTTCTTATCGTTTAAGTTATTTAGTTAGCTGTAGTTGTTAATTATGTAGTTATGAGACATGTTTTCCTTCTAATTCACTGACGATTCAAGACGGATGCTACACGCTGTATTAACCTGTTATTCGGATTAAACTTATTGCAATTGCAGCTGTCTTACTCCTTATAATTTAGTGAAATGCCTAGCAAGAAAAATAATATGAATGAAGGCGATTTGGTAGTTTTTCCTAATGTATGTATCTATGCGTCAATCTTGTAAAAAGGTCCCGGTATAATAAAACGCGAAAACTCCTGCTGTAAGTAAAGACTGTATATGCTTACACGCTGAAAGAAAAAGCACTGATTGGGTTTCGCTACCAAACATCAACCCTCAAGTGGTTTTTCACCAATTCAAGAGTAGCGGAAGAGTCCGACATTAACTTTGACTTCCCATATCTTATTCAGCTTAACTTACCGCCTCCGTGGCCTAGCGGTATTGGCCCTTGCTTAAATAACCGGAGGTCGTGGGTTCGAATCCTAAAGAAGCGTTAGAATTATTTTATTATTGAGTCGTTATAGGTGTAGAGCTCTGAAAAAATTACTGACAACTAATTTATATTTAGAATGCAGTTTAACCTTTGGGTCGTGGAGGTCAGATACCATTCCGGTAAATCTGGGTGAATTAGAAGCTTACCACATGATAACTTGGGATAGAGGCTAAGTGAAAGATTAGATACAGCTTAACTATACCTTAAATTACAACACACATTATGGGGGAGGAACGAAGTCTGACAAGGAGTGTTATTCTTAAAATCACGTTTAGAAACAAATGCTATTAACGAAATATTTAAAAAAATTGGATATTCTACTAATATTATCTTTATTATATTAATATTATCTTGTAATTTAACCAAGTTTCTATGATAACTTGGGAAATGTCTTAAGACGAGTTTGTGAATGATATGCTGAACCCCTTTTCTCCTTTTAATTCCTTTTTCTAGTAAATATGAATTAGTTACAACATTTCGATGAAACAATTTTCATTTACAAGCTGACATGCGGTCGGCCTCTTCCAGATTTACCTACCTAAATAAATTTTTACACAGAGCGATTACCATCTGACCTCCTCAACCCAAAGAGCACACTGCATTCTAATGATGAATTAGTTAGAAATTGAAGATGGTCTTCACAATCGGGACCGGCTTTTTACATGCCCAGCCAACGCATGTATCATCTTACTTATCAGCCAATTGGGGGATCGACCCATACTGTCCTAACCAACCAGAAGTCAACGATAACACGAAGTTGTTATCTCGCGGGATTCGAACCGTCGTGGGTTTATAAAACAAGGCCAATATCACTAAGCCTGTAGTAATTATTACAATATTAAAGATTAATACCCCACCAGCCCGCATTGGACCAGCGTGGTGTGATACGGTCCATAAAACCCATAATGGAGAAGGCGTGCATTAGGGCAGGTCTATGCCCAGTAGTGGACTAACACAAGCTGATGATGTTGATGATGATGATTATAGTTAAATGTTTGGGAGAATTGGTTTAGGTTTTATTCTTGTAAAAACCTTTGTACTGTTAAAGAACGCCGATTGTTATGCTCTGATTAGAGAGGGGGGGGAAATAAAACAACGTCTTATTTGCACGTAAACATTTATATATTATCCTACATTTAGGAATATGGCATACTGACAGTTTTACTATGCGAGACATTCAAATAATGTTACCCATAGCAACTAGCAGGCGTCACATCCACAGATGAAACAGTAATAGCAGGTGATGGTCGTCCGGTGAATGACGTTTTACTTTTGGCTTTTTAAAAAGAAAAGTAAAATTACGCCGTTTCGTTGCTATGAGTTACAATGTTTACATCAATATTATGAAGTAGCTTTGGAACATTACTAAAAAAAATAAAACGCATATACAAAAGTACAAAACATATCCACAAATAATCCGTATCACGGGATAGAATATAGAATACAATAAAAATATTTTCAAAAATATATTAACAAGATAAAATGTATTTTTTTTAAATAAATGCTTAACAAGTAACGATTGTTCATGATACAGAATGTATAGAGAGATAAAAAAATACTATCACACTTTATCACTGGCCAAAAAGACTGATAACTGTATATTTGAGTAAACAAAATTCAATAAATAGATAAATACTAACTTATTGTCTACCACATACACTACTTACCCACAACTACTAGCTATTTTATAAATATACGTCATCCGTGTCGAGTAAAATCTACCAAAAATAAAAACATGAATAATACGACAAAATGGCTGACGACGCCATGTTTCTCAGTAAATCATAAATTCTAAACTTTTCTCACTTAAGTATATATTTTTAGAAAGACAAAATAACTAAAATTCGGAACCTGTAAAACGATATTTCACGGAGATTATAAATACTAGAAAAATTTTAAAATCCTGGATGACTAGTCGACATTTACTAAGTTTTCTTGACACATTTTCTATAACAATAGTGATATTCAGACAAGCAGTATAAGTAGAGTGTAAATAAGTATTTACTATAATATGCATTATGGTAACATTAATTTCTACGTTAAATCACATGGCTACTGACATTTATCACTTAAATAGTATAAGATTACAACATAATTAACAGCAACATGACAAGGTTTCAGTTAAGCTATAATAATAAATATTATAACACTTCAAATCAAGCGACATAGTGTAGTAGCTGGTTCAAGTTGGAAACGAGGAGCAAGGGATCGGTTACTTTGGCTTTCATTGAGAAAGGCGTAGGTCCAGCGGAGGACTTATAGAAACAGATGATGATGGTGATATGTATGCGTAGCTAACATCGACAAGGAGAACGGATCACAGTAGAATATGGCAGGAAATGGAATAGACAAAAGAATCCTATAGCAGAGTCAAGTAAGGCCTGGAAGCTGCATAAGCAATGCGAAAATGGCCGGGTTTCAACTGGCGTAGCAACGCGAAAAGTCAAGAATCACGCGATTTTAGAATAATAGGACCCTGCGAGTGAGAGTTAGCGCCTAAAGTTTTCAACAATACAGTTTTTTACGCCAAATGAACAACTATGTGAATTAAGTCAATTCACTTTTATCGAATTTGACAAAATTAAAAATGTGCGTATTATGTCACTAAAAATAACAGTAATAAATCAGGTTATTATGCTTACTAAGCACAGAATCTACTTAGCGCTTAGCACAATCCAAATTTTTAGACGAATTTCCTCCTTTTGAAATCTTCGCGGACAAATTTCTGGTACAAGAAGCATTGCACCTCTTCGTTGTCTACATCCTTCAACTTCTGCAATGTGTTTTTTGATTGGTTAAAGTACTGATTAGGACAATCGGTTGGTAGTAGCATTAAAGCGAGCAAATGGATCTCTATTCTGCCAAAACCAGTCAAGCTGTTACATATCAACAAGCGCACTAAATCGGAGTTCCTATTGATGGCGTTAGAGAACACCGCTATATGACTGTTTACCAACGCAGCTATTTGAGGGAGAAAACTCTTATAGAACTTCCCCTTCACAATAGATTCTTGAATAAGATTTTTGATCTCTTTCGCGTAGTCTTCACAAACCTCTTCATCATCGGGACACTCAAATTTACCGCTGTCATGGTATTTCAGTTTCGTACACACCTTACGGGTCAATAGTGCCAACTGTACATCCCATATGGTTAAGTATATCTCACGAGAGGGTAGGACCTCGTTTACGGTAGACAAAATAGCTTCGAATACGCAATTGACTTGTTTGAAATTCTTTATATAGCAGTTGCTATTAGCCCTGAGGCTGGTTATGAAATTGGTAAAGAACAACCTCGCCGTATAAATCTCCCCGTGCACTATATCCCACATTTCCGCGCAACGCTTTATGAAAAACGTGACCAAATCAACGCTGATTTTGCTGTCATCGTCGTTTTTGAACGTCACTATGAATTTGGCGACCAGTTCCCATTTCGTTTTCACCAGCTCGCTCATCTCGCGAACCTTGTAACTCGGTCGTATCTTCTTTCTGTAAGCATCTCATGTATATGAGGGTCGACAATGTTCCGCTTCAAGAAATCTCTATCCATTAGATTGATATTGGATTTTATCGAGCGAAGTACTCTCGCTTGGCGCTCCATGTTTGTAACTTTCTCGCTGAAATTGCTGACAGTAGTCCAGGCTGTTATGAGAAACTCGCCCGCTAGATATTCCGGAATCCTTCCCGAGGTGATAATGCAGAAAATCTCCTTATCGTCTTCATCGTTCAAATCTGCGGTGAACATTTGGAGCACTTCGTACAGCTCCCTTTGTGCGGCTCCATCCTCTTTTAGCACTTTATCGAAAAGATTCTCGAATAGTATCAACCTTAGGGATACATTTTTCGTTTTCTTCCACACAGTCGTTACCAGCTTTGTGAGATCCTCCGCTGTGTAGGACTTGAACGCTAATCGCAAGCCGTGTTTCTGTATTGACAACGGTGAGTTTAGTGTGGCCTCGATAAACTTCATTGCCAGCGGACGCGTTAGATGAACGAAGTAGTATCCGAATACTGGAAGACAATAATGTACGTAATCTCCTCTGAGGTACATAAGAACGTGTTCGAGAGGTAACGGAGGGCGGGAGTAGCACGAGAATCGACAAATACCCTCTCGTATGTGCAATAGTGTCCTGTCAATATTCTTATGATCTATCTTTGGCTCAACCGGTGCGTATTGGCACATGAAATCAATCTTAAATCTATGGTCCGCTAGTTGGAATATGCAATAGACCGAGGTGTAGATAGACATGTAGGCGGTCTCAGGTTCCGATAGTAAACTGATGAAGAAATTGAGGAACTCATTCGCGATGTCCATAGAGAAGTATATTTTTAATTTCCTCATCAGCTGATTTAGTTTAAATGTGTAGCTGTTGTTCATGGTCGTCCTCAGATCGTGGAACATATCGCTGAGTAATGTCGCGTCCTCTTTCAACATCCGAATCAAGTCGTACTCTTCCAACAGCGTGATTTCGACCTTCTGTTTGAATATGTGATGGTTCTTATAGTCGTCCCAATCCATGTCTATATACGTCATTATTATATCGGGACATTCTTCCTTTGTCTTGTCAAAAATCTCCATGACTCGTAGCACCATTGATATGGATTGGGTGATAGCTTTCTTCACATCGCCTTCGTAATCTTTCCCGTCGAACTCTTGTACTTTTTGAATGTACAAATTAATCAAGTAGTCGTAGAGTAAAACCCGTTTCTCTTCCGACAGCTTGTCCGTGTATAAATAATTGAATCCCGTGTATAGAATCTCTTTGAACTGCTCCGGCACCTCTTTGCCGCGGACAATGCAGTATATCACCACTATAAGCCTAAAATCCGTCATATAAAAGCACCCTGGAGAACTGTAGATCTCCATACTGTATAGTATGGTATTGAACGCATCCCAGCAGTCTTCGTCGAACTCGAACACGTTATGATTGGTTATGATCGTATTCATAAACTGCTCTTTGTTCGAAGGGCTCTCGTTGACGTGCCTATCGTAATAATATTTGAACAGTTTCTCCAAATCGCGTTGGGTTTTAGCCGCATCGACTAAGGCGTTTATAATCTCGGCCCTCTTATCTTTATCCTTTGTAATCATCACGAACTTCTTTATACCGGGTAGGGCCTTGTCGAAATTGACAAAACTGTACCATTTGAAGTCCTCACGGATCCTAGCACTTCGTTTTTACTTTCAATTTGTCTCAACGCCCACTCTTCCCTCTGTTCCACTGACAGCAAGTCGTAGTACCGATAATTGTAGAAGTGAACACTCATTTCGAATTCTTCACCGGGATATGAGTCTGTGAATATCTTCTTCAAAAAGCCAAATAACTCGTCCTTCGGTATTACATCTAGAATATACTTATTCGTCCATCTGAAGTTGTCGTGCCAAAACACTGACGCTGTTTTAGGAAGCAAAGCGACAGCGTATGCTTTTGAGTCATCAGGTTTACTGAATTTCACTATCATCTTCTTATTCAGAATAGGTAAGTAGTGTAAAGGCTTGCTTAGAACTCTATCCTTGTGTTTAGTCATTATATCCTTGGACATCCTCAGACCGAGCAAGCCTTGCATCATTTTCGTTTCAACCCTCCCATATTTCTCTACCAAATCTAAATATTTCGTATTGCAAACAGAGTATAAATAGCGCAGCCGATGGAGCAATGGCCACGCTTGCGTCTCCAAAGTGCTCAAATAGGCCTCCAAAAGTAAAAAGGAATCTCCAAAGAAATTCTTCGAGAATTCAGTTTCGTCATACAAGAAATTACATGCAACTTTTCTCTCATTTATCATTTTAAGTTTAAACGGCTCAGACGTGAAAAGCAAGAACTTCAAAGCGATATTTGGCATATTTTTCTTGTTGCAGTAATGAAAGAACGGTATGACCCTGTCTTCGGTTCTTACATGTATTGATATGGTTGTCAGCATTTTTTTCTTCATTTTAATTGACATGTAAGGAAAAATTTTCTCGTGAAGGTAGTCTGGATATATAATATTTGAATACTCATCGCTGTACAGCCACAAAGATTTAAGAGCTCTTGATATATATAAACTGTCACCTCCTTTCAATATTTCAATGATATAATCTACATTCTTGTAGTGCGAGGCTAAATCGATTTTATACAGCTTATCAACATCTGTAGCTTCAAGTTGATTTTTTATAGATTCAAATGGTGTCTTTTCATCTATTGTTTCTTTTACCCTCTCGTTTAGTTCTTTTTGCCGCAATGGCAAATTGATGCCTCTTAAATCCAGCATCTTTTTACCTGGAACAATTAAAACAATTACTTAATCATGATAATTAAACTTAAAAGTTTATACATGGGACTTTATCAAAATCAATTATGTCGTATTTCAATAAAATTTAGTAAACAGTAAGTAGCTGTTCTAATTCCTTTACTGAAAATTATCCTAAAATTAAATGTATGTAATTTTCTGTAGCATGAAAAACAAAAAAATACACAGGAATACAAAGTAACAGTTAAATTTTCTCACAGAAACATGACAACATACAACAGTGATGTATAATCTATATTTTGTATAGAATTTTTTGAAAAAAGTATAATTAAATGTATAATTTGTACAGCATTTTTATTTAAAAATAGTTGTTACTAATATTAAGATGAAGATACTATCTTGACAGTAGAGCAATTTTTGAGATTAAATTAATCAAATACATGTTAATTTTTTTTTGAAAAAATATAGTTATGCAAATTTAGAGAAAAGATTAATATACTTGTTGGAGTACTAGGGCTTCAATACCTACCATATAATTTAGTTCTAATTAAATCTAATTAAAAGCGCTAAACCAGCAGTTTGAGGAGGAGACAGCATGTAAAGTAAGTAGGTGACTTCCAAATAAAGTAAAGATTTGGGTATAAAAAGTGTGTAAGAGTGACGACTAAATATTATGGGGCACACTTAGAAATAATCCATTTAAAATTACTTTTTTATGTTGAAGACTTTTCTTACAAAAAACTCAATTAAATAGTAGGTTTCTCCAAAACTATGTCTTAAAAGATTTATCATCTCATGAAAGTAGTTAATCAAAAAAGATATCTAAACAAATAATCAAAACTTTTGTACGAAAAAAAATTATACTTACAAAAGACACGACACAATAACTCCATTGAATTCAATTTAATAAATTTACTAATCCCATAATGCTTGGGAAACATTATATCTCTTATCAAATGACGAATGATTTTAAAAATACAGACATCGACATTGAATACTAGTAAGAGAATAAATAATAATTACTTGCATTTTACATTCGTACTATTTAATATAAGTGACCACATTGCATACATGATTGTGTTCGTAAAAAAAAATATAACATTGTGAAAACAAGAATATTATAAAAATGTATAAGTTAAAAATTAGTTAACTGAAATATGTTTTTAATATTGGTTACATTCAAACGTTTAACATACCTGTAAATCTAGCACATTATTTTATAAATTGTTAGGATTTATTATAATCCAAAGGGTTTGGCAAGACCGTACAATCGAGATTGATTGACTTGTTTCTTTTCTTTGGATCTCCTTGATGGGTTGGGTAAAGTAACAAGTAGTGAAAAAGGGTTACCATGGCGAAAAATAATAAACATTGCACACTATATATTTAAAATCCCAAAGGTTTGCAGGTGGTGCCAAATTAGTTCTTAGGTAGGTTTTTTCTAAATCATGACAAACTTCTTATTATTTTTTAACGAACCATATAGAATAATTAATTAATAAATATATATAGATGAAATATTCGTCTGTTAGTGGTAGATCATTTGTAGAATTTAATTTATGCGTTGAGTTCAAAATAAATCCTTGTTGTAAATTACAATTGTGGCAATTTTTCCTTTAAATGAGTATTTTATCAATGCTTCAAGAATTGATTTATCTAAAGTCTGTTGCTATTTTGTTTATTCTTTCAATACTATTTATAGTTTTTTTTCTGACTTTTATAAAATAACATGATATGTGAAAATAGTGTGATACAAAATAATATTTACTGAATAATCTATTTAGGAAACTTCGCAATGCATAAATTAAAACAGATTGATAGATCAAATTAATAAGCCAAACTGTATCCAGAGGAAGTATCTAACGGTTTCAGATAGTTAAACATCTAAATATGTATAGATTCCCTATCAGATGGACGGATACAATAAACGCTGCAGTGGGTGGTCCCGTACATGAATGTGCCCGATTAACGAACGGCAGGCAAAGGTAGCGGGAAATCATGCGGCGAGTAGTGTCTACTGCCCAAAACACTAGAGCTTGATAAACACGACCAATCTGGCAAGAGTGTATCGACTAAGAACAACAAGAAGAGAAATATGTAATGTTAACCATTAAAAAAATATACATTAATCAAAAATTACATTTATTGTATTATAATTTAATTTTTTCCATTCAATAATTATGACATAAAAGATGTTTACTTAATATTGAACGCAACAATAATTTTTACACTGTTTGACAGCACATCATTGAGATAAAATGGCGGTTGTTGTATTAGGAAACACACTTAGCCTGTATTTTCTTTACATTTTCATGTGATGATGAATTTCTTATTAATACTAATTTAATTTAAGATTGTTTTTGGATTTTTATTGTAAAGTAATAATAATAATTTAGAAAAATAGCTATATTTACAAACAGTATATTGGTTCATACCACAACAATTTAGCGGTGAGATACCGCGTTTATTTACCATGCAGCATTATAGATATATCTTTTAGTTTATTCTATCTAGTGGAAAAAGTTTAGTACGGTGAAAGTGTGATATGTGTAAAGAATTTTGGAGTTTTTCTTGAGTTTATATAATTGTGATGAACAATAAAGGAATTTCCCACTAAAATGGGAGAGATAGAGGAATTTAATACGCTCACATTTGAGAAGAAACTAATGCACTTAAAGGATACTCAGGAGAGTATCCAGTCGCTGTCTTCTTGGTGTTTAAAACAAAGGGAGCATCATAAAAAAATTGTATCAAGTTGGTTGAATGTTTTGAAGAGGGTTAAGGTTGAGCAGAGGCTAGTCCTATTCTATCTGGCCAATGATGTTATTCAATATAGTAAGAGGAAGAACTACCAGTTTGTGGATAGTTGGGGTTTAAATTTGCAGAAAGCTACTCCATTGGTTCGGTGAGTAATAAATACTAAGTAATATATTATAACTATTAAATAATCTTAATTATCCAAATCAATCATTTTGTTACTTATGTTTGTATATACTAGTAAAATTCAGTAATTTTATTGACAAATAGATTTTGTTTTCTTATTGCCATTTTAGGTTATGTTTATCTATTCATGTATACAAATAAATAAAATTTGTGTCTATTTGTAACATCAACCCTTTGAGTTATTACATTGTGATTTATAACATGTTCATATAACAAAGATTTTTTTTTTAATTTTTGTATCCCTGTCTGTCTGTGTTTGTTTTGGTTAATCACTGGAACGGCCAAACTGACTTTGGCAGATTCAATGCCAGTTATAGTCTGCTAGTCCGCCTTCAGGTGGTAAGGACATTTAATAAAAAAACATATTAAAGCAATGGACCTTTTTGCTGCAGTCCAGATTATTGCAATTCTTTTTTGTATTGCACAAACATCACAAATTTCATTTGGATACATGGATGATTCTACTTTGTAGTCATGGATCACTTTGTTTGCATCTATTCATCATCATCAGCCTGTGTCAGACTACTGCAGGACATAGGCCACCCCTAATGCACACCACCGCTTCCAATCTTCGGCTATTCACATTTATTCTGAATTTAAATTGGCTTAACTATAGGTATTAATGTTTACCACTCTAAAGATAGTTTATTATCTGAAAAATTGTTTGTCATTATGTTTTTTTTAAATAAGGGCTTATAATTATAAAAATAGAATGTGATCATAATCTGGACATAATTCAATTGTAAATTATAATGTTTCATGCCTATCTTTGTGTGTTATGATGAAAGTTTTCATTGTTGTGCTAAATGAGCCTCTATGAATTGCATAATGGGGACCTGAATTAGTCAAATTTTTGTAAATTTGGTAAGGACGTGGTTTAGAAACCAGAGGTTTTGGGTTTGGGCCGATGACCCAATTGTCTAAAACATAAGATGATCCATCCGTCGGATGCTCACGTAAAAAGTCGGTCCACCTATCAGACCACATTGGACCAGCGTGGTGAAATACAATCCAAAATCTAAATAGAGAAGGTGTGCATTAGCTGAGGCTTATGTCTAGCACTGGACTAACACAGGCTGATGATGATGATGACAACAACACACGTCACATTATGTTGATCATCATGTAAAAAGTTTTATTTATACAGTTTTTATGCACTTTTTTTTTCCATTACCTGTCTGTCGCCCACAACATTGCTTGTGTGATAATATATATAAATTCTATAAAAAATTACCCTGAGTTACTGTCAGTTACACCAGCTATCAATTAGTAAAAGTCCTGTTAAAATTGGACCAGCCATTTCAGAGAATTATAAGAACAAACAGACAGTAACAAGAAAATATAAAAAAACAGACAGAAAAAAAAAAAAAAAAATTCTAGTACATACATTGGTTATATATCACAATGCCTATTTAAAAATGGTTATTTTAATGATATAAACAAACACACCTATTTTATTTATTTGTATTGATGAATACCACAATTCATTGGTTTCTTATCAATATAACAAATTGGAAAATTTATAAAAAAAAATAATAAATTTGTTCAATATTTTTTCCAAATGGAATGAAAAAAAAGGGTAACAAAACTTAGTTTGATTATTTTGAAAAGGTGACCAATTTTAATTACTCAGGTCTTTCAAAACTGGAACAACATTTATGTACTTATTTATGATTTTTTTTTTTAATGAAACTCAATTGAAGCACCAACTTTTTTATTCAAAACTTTCAAAAATTCAAACAAAGCACCAAAACCATACTTGACTATATAATGTAGATAAACAAGAATATAATTTGATACAATCATAATTTAATTTAATTAAATAATCATAATAAAAACTTTTGCTACAGTCTTTTTTGTTCTTCTGGAAGGAGTCTGTAAAGTGAGTTAATGTTATTTTGTTAATGTTAATTCTTTGCGAACAATAAAAAAAAAAAAGTGTATTTATCCATCACAATATACCACTTAAAATTTTGCTTATTAAAATCTTGTCTTTTAGTAATAAATACATATAATCTCGAATAACATCTATTTTTCATGTTTCAGTAATTGTTATTTGGCTAAATAGGCCAACATTGTCAGTAAATATAACAATTTTTTTTTTAATTTTTAAATCCCACCTTTTATCCTTGAACTATGTCATTAATATTTCAAATCTGCCGCATAATTAAAACTTGTAAGATTTAATTAAAAATACAATCAAACTAAAACTTACAAGTTTTGTTTTGATATACTGCATCTATATAATTACTTACACCTTGTTTTTATTTTAATGTTTTTCTTTTAGCATTCATAATTAGTACATACAAATAGAAAAAAATTATATCAACTCTTTGATTTCCAAAATGAGGAGTGCCTACTAAACTTGCCTCAAATGGTGCCGAATACGGAATAACAAATGTTCCGCAAATCTGTAGATTGAATCGCCGAATGTTCGGGCGCCGAACATTTAGCACAAAATACGCGCTTGTCGAGCGCGTAAACCATGCCGATTTATGTCATAACCGATTATAACAACAATTTGCCAAAGTTTGTTTCTTTTGTTGGAAGAAAGGTGCAATTGCTTGATATCAAAAAGTACTGCAGGGATTGCTTTTGTCCATCATACTTATCGCTGATTAATTTTAAGAAATGAAGTGTACCAAATAAAAATATCCTTTATTTTAATGATTTGGCCGCATACAAAATCATTTACAAAAAAGATATTTTTTATTTCATCATCATCATCAATATCATGGTATTCGGCTAAATAGTATGTATTATTCGGCTAGACAAAAAAAGGTTGAATACCGAATAGTAGATGGATATTCATGACATTATTAGTGCTCAATATAAAGGAAATAGCATTACTATTTATTCTGTATTGCTTGCTATGTAAACTATGTCTTTACAGAGATGAAAAGGTCAGACCGAAAATTCTCCGAATTTTCAAAATTTGGGAACAGAGATCGGTTTATGATGATGAGTTTTTATCGGATTTAACTGGTTTGCTCAGTGCTGGTGCTACGAAGAAGACGGACGATGATCCTTTGGATTTTCAAGTGAGGAATTTGTGTAGTTTTTATTTATATACTGTGTCTTAGTAAGAAATAAAAAATAAGGCTTACATATAGCAATGAAAAGCCTTACTTGTATCAGACATTGTAGATATCCTGTTTTCGAAAAATTAAATGTTCTCTCAAAAGAAATGTTTTGCAAGTCACTCAATTTTTAGCTCAATTTTGACCGTTAAGTTATAATTGTTAAAACCTGTTGGTTTGATGCTTGTTTTAGAAGCCTGCTATAGTAGTACATAAGTTGCTGTAACTATTATCATCCTAATCAGCCTGTGTCAGTCCACTGCTGGACATAGGCCTCCCCTAAAGCACCCCACCGCTTCCGAACTTCGGCTATTTGTAAATGTTGTCACTCCATCTTGCCGCAAGGCGTCATACGCTACGTTTTACATTTAGTTAGGATAGAATGTTTATATTTCATAGAACACTTAACCTTAATGAGTTTTAGAGGTTGCCAATTGCTCTTTTTAAAAACTGTAGGTTTGATGCTTGTTCTAGTGATAGTCCACTGCTGGACATAGGCCTCCCGTAATCTATTAGGGAGTTTTGGACCCACCGCGCTGGTCCAATGTTGATTAGTGAGTTATTAGTTAAATAATAGACGGAATAAACGTAAACAAAGCTCAGTGCCAAATTTGAATGGTGTCAGAAGAAAGTTTGTTATTGGTGGACCTCCACTGCATTCAATCCCAATGTGATGATTAACCAATAAGGGGCATGACCTTTTGGACGTAAATTCTGTCTTTTGTTTTTATACAATATAACAAGAATTACTTATTTTAAAGAAGCCACTAACTCAACAATAAACAACATCAAAAGAATACAGAATTTTATATTTGATTTGTTATAAGTATTGTTGTCTTAATGATTTCTTTTATTTACGCGATTATACATATTAAATCCACTTATTTACGGATTGTTTACGTTAATTGTGTATATTTATTCCCGATGTTTCGATTCTTTTCAGCATCCATCACGGGCAGACTGTCCGTGATCATGGATTTGATATTGTTGTTTTACTTATAAGTCTATCTACGGCTCTGCCTCTGTAATTTTCAGATATTTGGAATGGATGCTTTCGGTAAAATGTAGCCTATGTTACTTGAAAATAATAAATATAGCTTCCTATTATAGAACATTTTGAATCAGTTCAGTACTATGGGAGACAAACAATCAAATCTTTTCTTTTTATTGTACAAGTATATATTAACTATTTCACTATATTTTTCAGCCGCAGCAGTTAGTGAACAAGATTAAACAGTGCACCGTATTGGAGTCGGATACAGAGATAAGAATGAAAGCTATACACAACTGCAACCTACAGCTCTCCGATCTAGATGCAATGTGCACTGATCTTAAAGGTATTATATATTTAATTACTTAACTGAATCCATAGCTTAGTGGTATGGGTTCTAGCTCTTGAATACGGAGGTTGTGGGTTTGAATCTTGGTGAATTAAAATGCTGACTAGTTGGAGCTACGAGGGCAGATCACCCTATAGTCTGGTCTGTAAAATAAGATGATTGATGCGTCTGATATGCATGTGAAAAGTAGTTCCAGTGTCTGCTATCTGTCCTATTGGACTTTGAGAGCGAACATACAGCAAGTGCAATTTAAGCGATGTAATATCTTATTCTTAGTAGGCTGGTCTCTAATATAGATTGGTCACCATGGTCGAAATCAGTTCATAGAACATTTTTAGAGGGGCAAGCGTAAGAGTATAGTATTAATATATCTTTCAGTTTGAAATCTTGCCTGTGAATGCTAAAGCTATTTATTAATGACTCATTCAATATTTTTCCCTTTACAATCTTTTATATCTCATATAAATTATTTGTGTTTTACTCAGGGAGGAGTAGTAAAGACGACGTTGAAAAAGAACTAAACGTAGGCATAGGCTGTGTTGAGAGATATACACAAGCCCTGCAAAGAGAGATTGTGGCGAGGGAGACATTATTGGCTCTATTGGCATCGGCAAGCCAGTACTATTCCACTCAGAGGGGCGAGGTGAAGGTTGTTGCTTATGTGAGTAGATTTTGTGAAACATTATTATTGTGATTGTGATATTTGATTAAAATGCGTTAATTTACTTTAGGTTCGACTGCTTTACAATTATTTAAAATTATCATGTTCCGTTTTGAAGGGCATAGCAACATAGTTTAATGTAAATACAATTTATTTCAATTTCAACAAAAAGTTTAGCACTTAGAATCATATAACATTAGAAGCTACACTAAAATTAAATAAAACTTTATTTTCATGAGATCTAAATTCAACTGTAGGACTCTAAATATGATAAAAGATAGAAGTACATATTTTTTAGACTAGTTTTTGTAAATTGTAGCTCTATCAAAATATAGTAAAAATTATTGGCGATGCTTTCTGATGCTTACATGAATAATATACTTGATAAATAATGCAGTTTTACGGTTTTCATCGCCTTTAATTACTTTACAATTATTCAAAATTATAACACGTGTTTTAAAACCTTCTCAGGGTCTATAGTAACGAGACAGACTGACCTATTTATCTTTTTATCTTAATACAGGCTTACAAAACTTTCGGTGCGCGTGTGCGTGCCTTAAAACGCAAACTGGACGAGTTAATACCAACGCTGCCGAACGCGGTTCCATCACCTCCTCAGAGGGACGAGGATGTCCCCTCACCAGGCCCTGATGAAGACCTGGATCTGCCGAACAACAATGAGAACAGCGAGGATGATAGTTAGTAAAATACTTACAATCAATCCAGATTAACTATATTACTACTGATAAATAGTGTAATAGTGTCATAGGTGGTAGGTCCCCTGTTAAACAGGAGACGGTCTGGGGCAGTACCGCGGTGCCAGTTTCTGCTCCAAAGCAGTAGTGTGAAAACACTACTGTGTTCCGGTTTGAAGGGCATCGTAGCCAGCGTATTAACTGGACGATTTTAGACGAGATTAAACAACATATGTCTCTCGGTAGGCAGCGCATTAGTGATGCGACTGGTATTGCCAATGTCTATGGGATTTGGTGACTACTTTCCACTAGTTTGCCCGACTGCTCGTGTGCCTGCGTAACCCATATGAAAAGTCGAGTAATTACTGATATTAAAATATTTATTTATTGTACTGCAAAGCCATTTTATTTGAATATGGCAATGGTATACGCATGAGCTATTTATTTGATGATACGCTTTGCCCATAAGTAGTGCGCGACACCACAAATTCGCCTCACCGTCCTGAGATGTTACGTCTCGTTTACTCAGTAATTAATCTGGTTTCGGTGCCCTGCAAACCGGAAGACAGTGTTTACACGCTACCGATTTGCTGTAGAAATCCAACGCGGTATTACCCAAAATATTCCCTTGTAGAAAAGAGATCTACCACCTGGATTCCAAGTCTTAATTAGTTCTCTATATTATAAATAAATATAATACATAGAGTATTTGTAGATAAAATAATTTTTAGAAACCTCATTAGGACATAATCATTGATTTTTTATTAGAAGATATTTCATATCTCACAGATATTTTGTATATATACACGTACACACTATTTAGCAAATATTTTGTATGTATTTTTTAGCTAATTGTAAGTCTATTGAAAAGTTATATATTATCAATTGGTGACATTAATTGTTTATTGATACATTGATGTTATTTTCTGTTCCAGTATCCTACAACATTGATCAGACTTTCAACACATCACTCGCAGCAGATGGTTCTTTATACAATTTGGGCCTCTCATCATTCTTGTCCTCGGAGAATCCTATGTCAATATTTAACGACTCGAGCAACCTTAATAGTGGTAAGTTCAAATTTCTCTTTTTTTAAGAGTATATAAGCCATAAGCCTCAACTAATATACCCCTATCCATTACGGGGCTTTGGACTGTATCCCACCACGCTGGTCCAATGCGGGTTGGTGGGTGGACCGACTTTTTACATGCCCATCCGACGCACGGATCATGTTACTTGTCAAATTGGGTGATCAGACCATATTGTCCTAACCAACTAGGAAACAACAATCTAAAATTTGTCGAGTCCCATAGGATTCGAATCCACGACCTTCGGTTTCTAAAGCATACGTCCATACCACTAGGCTACGGAGGCATGTTGGCAATGATAATAATAGTTCGGGACGAATAGCGTATATAAATAAAATAAATATGTTGTAATTGGTAGAGCATCGCCATTTGCAATTCTTACGCAATGTTCAACCCACCACTATTTACCTTGAATTTAGTTGTTCTTTTTCCTTGTCATAATAACTTCCTTTTTCTATTGCAGCTAAGAAAATAGAGGTGATAAACAACAGGCCTACGGAGAAGCCCGACTTTAATATACATGACTTCTTGAAGACATTTGCTCCAAATGGCAATATTACAAATGCAACGGATAGCAGTTCAGGTGAGAAATAGGAAGCTTTTTTTATTATAATAGCGGACTCAACTGACGTTATTCTGCATGATATTTTAACTGATCAATATATTAAATCAAGTGCAATATGAAAGATGAATACCACGATAATTTAATTTATTAAGCGGTTTACTTTGCAGTACACATAACTACACACCGACTGCAGTGCCATCTGTCGGTGTAATTTATGAATCTCGACCATCCTCGAATTCACTTGAACATAAAAAAATGGTTAATGTGAAGAGAATAAAGCTCCATCTTTATTTTCCCAAATTTATCCATTATTTTCGGATATTGTCTAAATATCGGTTAGACTTTCTATTTTTTAAATGAGGCACTAAAAATCTGATATTGTCTGAATGCAAGATAATCCATGTGTTGGAAGGGTTCTCTATCTATAGTTTTAGAGGTGAGTTGTCGGTTATATCAAAATTTTGGTTAAAAAGGCTAGATTTTAATGCCAAAAGGATGGAGGTGAATAGAAAGAAAGGAAGAAAAATTTACTCTTTGTTTACTATTATCGACTCATTGTACTTTTTTACTAAACTTTGTTATAGTTTAGTCAATTGAGACTTTGAACATAAAACAAATTTCATGTTCCCGTTAATTATATGTCATATATGCGTGGGCCTTGGGCATTTTCAATTACCACGCTTTGTTTAGTGGCACCCATAAGTGCACAAGAAATTTTTCGCGTCAGTAAAGTTTAACGTTGGCTTTCTAAATTCTATTTTAATTTGTTTTATTTATTTCCATATCAAATGCTACCAAATTTGATTTTGAAATAAATAAAATTATTTTCTATCATAGATGTAGCTATAGTTTCTCTTATAAGGTTAAATAATTAAGAACGAAATAGATTGTACTGGTATCTCTGTTAAATAGTTACTATCAGATTAGGCTTCAATTGTAAGGTTTAATTTTTTCTTTAGTAAGCAAAACTGTATCTAGCCGTACTCACTGCCAGGACCGTTCTCATCCTAAGATGCCTCTGACTCTATTAATTTAAAAAATATTTACTGCCCTGTTCCATAAGTGAATTCGCAAAGGTTTTTCTACATATTTTAAGTAACAATGAGCAGTGCCGTGTGTTAAATTTTCAGCATACATTAGTTTAAAATAAATGCACAACCCCATTAGGATAAATAAATTGATATAGTTAAGTGTATTGCTAAATTACCGGTGGTAGGTCCCCTTTTTACATGGGACCGTCTGGGTGGTAGCACCGCGGTGCCTATTTCTGCCGCAAAGCAGTATTGTGTAAACACTGCTGTGTTCCGGTTTGAAGGGCACCGTAGCCAGCGTCTTTACTGGGTAAACGAGACTTAAAATTCTATGCCTCACGGTAGGCACCGCGTTGGTGATACCTGTATTGCCAATGCCTGCGGCGTCGGTGACCACTCTCCATCAGGTGGCCCCGACTGCTTGTCTGCCTGCGTATGTAATAAAAAAAAATCAGTTGCGATGAAATCAAAGTGATGAAATCGCAAACCACGATTGAGCGGGTTCCGGATTACGAAAAGATTCGATTGTTTCCAACCCACACTTCACATCAAGCAAAAAGTCACCTTATGCAGTTGAAATAACCGTGTCCGTGTCAAATGTACCGAGAATCCGCAACTTTCTCGTTCTATTTTATGCCGAAAGAAAGAGACAGACTGCATGATCGGGCGCCGGGTTAGTATAGTAAGCCGCAGACAGACCAGACGCGACGTGGCGAGTGCGCTAGCCGCGCGAGTGTCGCGGACCGCGCATTTATGAATTAACTTTTATTAGCATGGTCGGTAACCAATAATCCACAAGTATAATTGCGATCTTAGCTGAATTTAAATAATTTGCTTATTACGTAAGGTAATTTGGCTTAAGTAATAGCAATTACAATAAGAGTTGTTTACATTCTCCGTAAAATTAAGTATTTGGTGAAATAATAGTATTTATGCATTAGCTTAATAAATACATAAATAGATAAAATTATTTTAAATATTTTATTAAAGTATTATACTTAATAAAAATCAATTTGGAGCTTATGATTTGAGAATTTAAAATTATGTCCTAGTGAATGTGTCATCACACGAACCCCACGTGAAGTACAATAGCACCGCGTTCGTTGACTAGCACAAAGTAAATCAATGCAAGACGATCGAATGTTTGTGATTCGAACGTCTAGCGAACGGGTTATGATCGACCCGGGTCGCAAGAAATGCTCGACTGACACAGCCCTAATTCGTAATGTTAGTATTTTCTTTGGCAGTGGCCAGTGGTACTTTGTCCCAAAAGTCTCAAGACATGCTGCCCGGCTTGGACCTCCTCACACCTGAGAGTACTGGCAACCCTCCACCTCCGACATCATTCTATGGTACTAATACTATTGAAACTATAAGCGGTGAGTTGTTATCGTCATTATATCCGCTTTGAGCGGGGCTGCCATCTATTATACAAACATTAAAAGAAATAAAAATAGCCTTTTAATGGTTTTGTCGGTCTGTCCTTGTGTCTGTTATGGACTATTGTCTATACATGCATAGTATTGAGCCTATATATAAACAGTGAGTGCACAACAAAAATTATAGTGCATTTGTGTTAAATTGTAGGCTGCATCTTGCAGCTTACACAAACCTACATACAATTTTATTTACCAATGTATTTATTTAGAAGGCTAAAGTAGGTAAAGCTTTTTGCAAATATATTAATATTTTACTAGCAAATCAAATGGAAAATGAATTTTCCTAAAAAAAAGTAAGCTATGCAAGGTAAACATAGCTTTTTAATCTTGACAGACTTCTTTAATCGGCACAGTAGGTTTTAAATTAATTTATTAAAAGAAATGCAAATCTTTCCTCTTTTTAATATTAGTAAAGATATACCTCTTTAAGTGATTAAAGGAGTATACAAAAATATAGGTGGCAACCCTGACTTTAGGTGATTCACAGAACATTGCGAGGAACTTCATTACCTGGGGAGAACAAGGATCAAATAATTCTTTTATGATTCACTATAGACGAAAGTTTGTAGGTATTAAGACTGAGTTTTAGCAATTTTCATGCATTGTGACTCGCATTTTCCTCCAAAAGTAACTTGTTTGTTGTTTCGATTTTTAAATATTATTTAATCAAGCAATCTCTAATAATTATATGTTATTTTATCAAGAAATAACCAAATTGACAGATAATTAATTATGTTGACTAAATATATTTGTATCTCTTTCGACCACTACAAAAGTTTAAAGTAATATTTAGGTGTGATTTAATATAATGCCATTGTTTATGACCGAACCATAGATAATATGCTTATATTGTGTGCAATATCATAGCAAGCCAATAGCCAATTTTGACTTAAAATATATTTGAATAAAGTAATCCATGGCAAGGATAAGGCGTCATATACCTACTGTTCTTCTTCTTTTAATAAGAATGGCCTAATCAAGTGTAACTTGGTCATTTTGCCAATGTCGAGGTTAGGAAAAACAAGTAGTATATTTAAAATAGGGTTAGTTTTAGCAACAATTGAACGTAAGAGGAGCTAAATTCATTTTGGCACCTACTGTTCTTATTAATAATTTGTCATTGAGATGTCAAGTGCTGTTTGACAGTCCGCTATAAACAGTGCCCCTTATATGAATGGTGTTGTTATTGCTATATGTAGCTTTGTTTACATCTGTATTGAGTTTAATTTTGTGATACTAAATTGTATACTAATAAGTGTTTCTGTTCTTCTCCTTTAGTTATGTGTAAACGGAAAAGTCAGGCCGATAACTTATAATTATTGCATACAGTAAACTATAATTGTTTTATTGTGTATACTTATTTTAATGTTAAATTGAAAATGCACCCCCATTTTACATATTTGCATGGAATATAACAATCGAATAACATCATTTAATAGCTTTTATTGACTTAACAACATTACAATGCATGAAATTGTTTGTAATATTACTAGTGATTTGCACAGACGAACCGGAGCAGACATATGTAGCGGAACGGACTACACAGTGGAATAACCATCAGAGCAATTGGAATTTACCTGTAAGTTTGTTATTACTATTATTTTGTGTTATGACTTCTCTTTGTTGTATTTTTTTAATTCCGTACCTGCTACACAGGGGGCCTGATGTAATTATTTGGTAGACAAATATGACTCTGAATCGCAGGAGCCGCATGTGAGCTGTTGTGTTTTGGTGTGAATCTTAAAAAATTTAAACTTAATGTGAAGCAAAACACTCATTACTTAACCGCTGGCATTTTTCAATTGAGTGTCGTTAGATTTTTGTTACTAAAATTATATTTCGAAAATGCTGAAGATTTAGTGTTGTTCAAATTCAAATATCTTTATTCAACATAAGAGTGATACACTCACTAATTGATTGTCGACACGGTGTCAACGGTTCAGAAAAGGACGCCTCTGACCCGAGAAGAACCGGTGAAAGAAACTCTGCGGGACTTTCTTCACAATATAACTAGCTGACCCCTCAAACATTGTTTTGCCATGTAAATAATTTTATATGATTAATAATTCCATAAACTGGTAGACATATGGAGGGGATAACTTACCAAGTGTTAATAATTGATGTTATCAATTGGGATAAAAAATCATAAAATTATTAAAATTACTATTGAATCATAGGAGTTACTAAAGTTGAAAATTTAGAGTTCTTCGTATTTGTAATGCCACCTAAAATATGAAATAAAACTTCAAAAAAAATTATAAATCTAATTTAGGGTGGGGACACCCTTTATCACTTAATAGGTTTGTAAAGTACATAATAGGCGGTTCTGAGACTTATTGAATATGCATAAAACAATCATAAGAATCGCTTTCGGAGGAGTAGTGGAATGGATACTGTGACATGAGAATTTTATATATTAGATTAAAGAATAAACTGTTTATTACATGCATAATCAGCAAATTATTGAAAAAGTAGTAGCCGTCTATCTTTATATTAGGTTGCACTGAAAACCAGCATTCATGGGTTGTAAAAACCCATGCTTCAACGCTGAGCGAAAACGTTTTTGGTTCATTGTGTCTAATATTGTTTTTGTTATGCACATATATATATATTTTTGTATTGACTTAATGTACCAAATAAACATTTTTTCTTTCTTTCTTTCTAAAAAGGCCTCGAGCGAGTATTCCATTACCAGAGTGTGCTATCATTTAAGAACTCCTTATTTTTATATACATTTAACACACCAAAATTATTCATAACTTCTTTTAAATACATATGTGGTAATTTTTTTTACTAAAGCAGTTTTCTGATAGAATGTGGAACAGGTTTATTTCGGGTTTCAATTTAAATTCCTATAGATATTTCTTATCATAAAATTAAGCTTTTTCTGTCCTTTAATTATCCGAAATCAACATTCTCATGTTAGGAATAACTGTACTAGTGCTATATGAAATATGGAATTGTTATAAACCAACAAAGTGGCGTTGGAAAATTCATCAACCATTGATTCTGAAATGAATCTAACTCATGGTACCACTTTGTTGCTTTGGGTAGCAATATTTATATAATTTTTGTTCTAGTATAGTATCAGCTATAAAAAAGGAACTAGTCAGTTTTCATAATTTGCTTAATAAAGCGTTAAAAGAAAGTCCTTTTGTTGGTCAATATGTAAAACACCCCCTACCATTAACAAAGATCCCAGATCTTTTTTGGCTCATGTGTTTATAAAATGTTCACAGCAGAGGACCAGCCCACTGCTGGGACGATCGACGTTCGTGGATACTCCCGAGTCGCCGCCCTCAGCGCCCATACCTCCGCCACCCCTTCCGACCATGCCTACGTTGTCCACGTTGCCCACGATGACCACAGTCCCTTCGATGCCCACGGTCCCTTCCATGCCGACTATGCCCTCGATTTCTACGATTCCCCTGATACCCTCGTTGCCTTCGGTTCCTCAAATATCTTCGATAACATCAATGCCTCTGATGCCCACGATACCCACGATACCTACGATTCCCACGATACCCACGATACCCTCGATACCTTCTATTCCCACGATGCCCACTTTGCCCACTATGCCGAGGAGCATTCGTCCGGAATCGTATAATCAGGTATGTTTCTCTTTAAGCCAATTTTATCGTATCAGGTTACAATCCAATCAGAATCATTTGAAAAACAATGATCTCCAATATTATCGACTAATTTAATGCTTCTTCAGTTTTAGTATTACAATTTATTTTATATATTAACCGAAGAAAATGTCGTGTCAAACCTATAATTCGTTAAAATTTAAAATATTTCTGGTTGGATCCAGCTGCAGCAATCACTATGTGATATTTCATTCATCTTACTTTGCTCTGGTTAAGACAGATTAGTGCAGTCAGTTTCAAATAACTCCATGTAAATTAGAATTAACTGCCTCCGTAGCCTAGTGGTAAGGGTGTGTGCTTTTGAACCCGGACGTCGTGGGTTCGAATCCTGCGGGGACTCAACAAATTTTCATTGTTCTAGGTTGGTTATGGCAATTTGGGCCGATCTCCCAATTGTCTGAAAGCCAAAATGATCCATGAGGCCTATGTCCAGCTGTGGGCTAACACGGGCTGATGATGAAATTAGCATTAACAATTAGATGATGATATTATTATTTTTTTTTAGAAAAGAGTCAGTTTCTTAAAAAATTATTTTAAGTGGCAATTAAAACTAAATAAAAATATTTAATTTGTTCAATAATAACATGTTTAATTTTAATTTTCAGGACTTACCTCCAGTGGATGTTGATCACAGAGGTATCTTACCACCACCTCCCCCGCCACCAGTTCTTCCATTATTAGGTTAAAGATTTTTCTATATTATCGATCATTCTATAGAAACACTATATTGTTTGGAATAAACAGTTATTTATTGTCACATACAAGCCAATACCACATTTCATATTAAACGATACTTAATTTGTTATATATTTAAATGTAAAGCTTTTCATTATGTAATAAGTTTTATGTAGCGTCTTTTTTCCATGATGTTATTTTAATTTAATTGCTTATGATCAGGCTTTTAGTTGTTGTAATAGTTTTGTTTTTATTGTCTTATACAATTATTATAATATATTTAATAATATCTTTATTACAGGTATTGAGGATATAGACCACAGGCTTCTTGCCAGTCTGCCCCCGATGCCTTCTGCCTCTTCAACGCCCAGCAGACATCCTATTACACCGCATCAAGGTAAGATTTGTAAATAGGTTAGTGACCTCTTAATTCATGCACCCGAGGATGTAGGTTCAATGCCTTGCCTACCTTTACTTCCTTGTTATGTGTACATCGGAGTATATTTTTATACAGCGTAACATGCACATTGCTAACATGACTTTTGTTTTCTTCTAGAATGTTTGTCCAATATTTTATAAAGAAACATCAAAATGTAGGACAAGCTTTATATATTTAATGGACAGTGTAATGATATTTCAGAGAGAGATTTTCGTATAGTATAGTGACTCAAACAAATATGACTATGTCTTTATAAGATTGGCCCATATAGGCAGCACAAAGTTGTTTTACCACAGGATTCGAATCCACGACCTCCCTTTCGAAGTGCCATATCCACTGAACCGTGGCGACTGTTCAAGTTGTCAGCATACTGTTATGTTTATTAATTTATTTCAGATGTGGATCACAGGAATTTAATTTCGCTTACACACCAGCTGACCGAACGAACTACGCATTCTGGTAAAGGTGATCAGGTCAGTGAATATTTTATCTGTAATTTATGTATAGAAGACTAATTTTAAACTCAAATAATAGAGAGGGGACACCTTTTTAAGCCATCACAATATGGCATTTGTATATATTTACATAAATTTGTAATCCTATTTGGCCGTTGTGTTAATTGCAAGATATTTGTTAATTTTGAATCAAATTTAAAGTTTTGTTCTTTTCTTTGTATTTTTTTTGGGTTATTTAATACTGGAACTGGAAAACAAAAATGTGCTGTAATGTGTTGGGGTCATTGCTGCAACCATTGACTGAGTGGCTTATAGTCATCAGACTGCAATTTTCAACCAATCATCATCATCATCAGTATGGTAGCTATAATTTTGTGGCCATATGTCATGTATTTGCAGATATTTAGATATATTTCAAGCTTAATTGACACTGGTATAGGATATAGATGTGGCAGAAAAAGACAATGTCAAATGTTCTTGGCCTGAGGCTATTGGGTGATAGGCTGATGATGATTGATAGTGTGCGGTGTCAATGATAATGATTGTGACGATGATGAACTATGATTAAGATGATGATGATGATTGTGTTCTATAAAATGTCTTAATCTAATTTAATAAACATTTTTATTTCCAGGACTATAGGGTGCCAGCGTTGAACGTACCAAGTGACATTGTGGAAAGTGTCGATATGGATCTATCGGAGGATGAAGACCACCGTAAGATTGTTTCTTTATTAAAGTATGAGAGTTATATTGGCTAGAAAGATGTATGTGTTTTACATACAAAAATACATACACCATTTTTTTGTCTGATGTACATGTTTTTTTGAAAATCTTTTAAAACTTGCCTAAAGAAAGGGGAATACTCTGGTAAAACTATTTTAAGGTTGTCAGTTATACTGTATACATTATTTAGTGCAATAATCAATTAGAGATGGAGTTTACATAAAATTTCAAAGTGGGATCTCAAACTCTATTTACTCCCAGAGGTATTGTAGGTTAAACATGATGTGAGAATTGAAAATGCCCACACACACAAATAGCGCCTTTACTGTATGTTGTTACGTTTGTTTACAATTATTCCATATTTCAATTGGCTTAACTACACATTAGTTTAAAACGATTTCAATGTTTATACCTCTGTATTGACCATTTTTATAATAATTATTTGTACTCATCCCGCAGAGGTTCATTATCCGCCTCAGTCCGCCCAGTCGGAGCACACGCGGCGCTTTAACAACCGTGTCCTGACCGGAGGCAGCAAAGAGCAGAACCACAACCTCATCCAGATCAGCAGCACCGACAAGCGCGAGGTGGAGGGTTCGGCGCACAACCCCTTCGAGAACGCATTCGAGAACCCGTACCAGAAACCATTCGAGAACCAGTACGAGAAACCGGTCGAGAACCTGTACCAGAAACCCTTTGAAGGCCAGTACGAGAACCCCTACCAGAAACCGTTCGAGAACCAGTACGAGAAACCGTTGGAGAACACGTACCCGAAACCGTTTGAGAACACTTTTGAGCAGTTCGAAGGTGCGTTGAAGGGTTACGAAGAGGGTAGAATGGATTTGAACCCATCACCCGAGTATTCTAATGGCGATTGGCAGTCCCCTAGGCCGCCGTTACCTAACCAGCGGTTCCCTAGGAATTGGGGTACTAGGTTCAGACCTCCGCCGTTCTGGCCCCGTAGCGGACCCAGGGCCGCGAACAGGTGGGTCGGACCCAGACCTAGGTTTCCTAGGTTCTAGGGTATAAGTACACTCGTGAGTACTGACGCGGATGGTACCATCGAGTGAAATAGACCCGAGTTGTGGTGTACGTTAGAAATGGCGGTAGATATGTGGACATTATAGTAAAATCGTGACTAATTGTAGTAACGGAGGTTCGTGTACACTCGTGTTGACTGTTGAAAATAACAACGTGCAAAAATGTTCATTTAATCTGTATGCAGGCGTGGACGTTAAGAACTCATACAGTGGAATGCATTACCGGAAGCAGTGAAGACCGTGTACAAAGTGTACAGTCGCATGAAGGAGTGATTTTACTTGATACAAACTGTGTACAGGCATGAACATTGTTTTAAGCTTATACAGAAGAGCACTTTAATACAGTCGCGTACACTGCTGGCAGTCATTACAGCAGTGTAAAACGAGTACAGTCGCGTACACTACCGAGAGTGATTTCTTTTGAATAAATCTGTATAAAGATGTGAATGCTACTGGGAGGCGTATACAACAGTGTATTTACCAGTACAGTCGGGCACACTGGCGTATATAAATTCAGTTACGCACTTCATGTGCAGTTGCGGACGCTGCTAAAAGGAGCTCAATCAAATGGGCGCGGTTACACCGTACATCCGAGTACAATCGCGTGCGCAAGTGAATTGAATAAATAAAGTGCCGTGTACAGTCGAGTACAATTGTGTCAACGTGTACACTTAAGTGCGACCGGGTACAGTCATTCACATAAACGTATGTACAGTCGCGTACTGTGCTTCAAGTGTTTTAATCAGAACGTATATCCGGCGCGAATGCAATTTATCTAGGTTTCGTATTGGAGTCTTTCTCGACAATGTTGTTGATTGCGGTTCATGTTGTCAATTGTGTGATAGCATGTTAAGAGATTTGTTGCGAAACATGTTTTTATTATGTTTGATTAAATCTGTAATGACGCTGTAAGATTTATTTATGCACTCGCTCACTAATTGTATTATGTAATATAATGTCATCAGGAACGTTTATTATAAATATGTTAAAAACAATGAAGCAATAGCTCACTGTAATATATGTTAATATTCTTCTATTCTCTATTAAGACGAGGTCTTAAAATAAAACGTGTGTATTGTACAGAGAAACATTTTTGGCTCCATGAAATTATTCGCGAGTTCCGTCCTGGCATATTTAAAAGAGAAATCTATACATTTCTATGTACATATGTGTTCAAAGACTACACATTAGGAATATTGTCAAAATTCAACTTAAAAGTTAAATACCTTAAGCACATTATAAGTTTGAATTTAATATAAACAATATTAAATATATATTATTTTGAAGTATTTATTATCTCTGTGAAACGGCGAGTGATTATTTTAAATATATCTACCATTATAAATATCTATTAAGGTTTGCTTTTTGAAAAATATGTACGCATAAAGTTTTCCCTGCAAAGAATTACCATCAGTGACGAAAAATCGAACTTTTTTTTAAGGAAAATTTTTTTCCTATATATAATTCAAATAAGATATTTCATAAAATAAAGACTAATATTACATATAGCAAAGGAATGGCCTTTTGTGAAATCAACCAATAAAGCAGCACAAAAATTGAAAGATTCATTGGACCAAATATAAGCCAAAAAACTTAATCATTGTTACTCACAGCAACGAAGTGGCTGTATCCGTCTTGTGTACTCAACAGCAAGTAGACTTTGTAATATATAAAAAATATTAACATTTTTAATAAAAACAGTACCTTGAGTTAATCTTCAAGTAAGAGCCTCATCAAAATCTGACCAGCCATTCCAGAGATTAGCCAGGACAAACGAGACAATTAAAAAAAAGGTTTAGTTATATGTGTCGGTTATATATCACACGCAATGTACACATTAAAAAACGGTCGTTTTAATTGCTTTTATGGACTGTTCACCGAGATGTCGATCTCTGAGCGGCTACTAACTACATGACCATAAGTAAGACGACTTCGTTGCTATGGGTAACTGGGCTTTGGCTTATTTTTAGATCAATTCCAACGTTTTTTTGTACGTCCATAGTCAACACTTGAAATATTTTAACGGTGAATGAATTCAACACTTATAGAATCGAATATGTGGATGTCTATTTGACCATACATTTGAATGATAAAGTGTCTGCAGCGTGTTTATAAAACTGCCAAGTATGTGAAATAATCTGAAGAGAATCGTTTATTATCTGTATATAATTGATTCGGTATTGTATTAACCATAAATTTGATGTAGGAAAAGTTTTTAGTGTATGCTCTGGTCAATTGCAATCATTAGTTATTTCAAATTATTTGTATTGAGCTACGTTTAGGGTTTCAAGGCCTATTAATTAAAATGTTCTTATTATCATAAAAATTTGTAGGGTCGTCTTTTAAAATTATCTCAAATAATAATATAATTTATTTTTAATATTACCATCCAAGTGGATTCAGTTACAATATTTATTGTTTTTTTTTATAGCATTGTTTTAACGCTTTAGCAAACTAACACATACAGACTTTAAAAATGAAATATATTTTAACTTTGATGTATGGTCGAGAAAAAGCTAAATGTAAACCTAACTTATTTTTACGTGGAGCCTCATACCCATACAAAGCTTTGCGGGGATAAGAATGGGCTATATCGGACTCGCACCGACTAAAAAGACCATGTTTCTTCCTGGTGCCTTTGCAGTAACCTACCAGCCAACAGCACTGACTGACGAGGTATAGAGGCCAAGACGCAGGCCCCTCCCTTGCGTCTTGGCTATTTACCAGAAGAGTGGGATCCCCGAATCTGTTACCCAAGGACCATGGGAGACAGGAGATCATAATTATTGAACGCACAGACATGTGCCTGCCATGAAGCCTGACGCTGAGGAACTAAAAGAATTCCCAGCCCCCAGCGGGGACTTGGATGTTCATTAACAGAAGGTAGAGACATCGACGACACCATGCCGAATGTCCCCTTCTCCCACGGCATCCTCCTACCGTATCTACGGCGCGGCCCTACTGAGTCGCGTATAGGCAGAGCGGTCTACAAACTACCGATATTCCGTTTCCCGCGACTCCGCTTTGGTTGCATAGGACAGAGATGGTGGCACGCCTTCCACCTTCAACCTGTTCCCCGCACCCTCCTCGGTACATGCAAAGCTGGCTTATGCGTCTAGATTGGATGACCAGAGGGTGATCCAATCTTGACGCAAGTCCTCTAAATGACTCACTCCTCAGGTGCGCATCCACGCCTGCCCGGGAACAAGTACACATGAACCTTCTTGGTAATTTAATTCAGGCTTCATCAATCATCATCATTCAGAAGGTTCATCCGAGTGCTAAAGTAGTTGAGGGATAAAAACACCTATGGCCTATGGGAGCTTAAGAAATAGACCTTTGAGATATTAAGCTTATAAAGACCCTAACGGCCTAAGTATTAAGCTCAGGGCTGGCCTTATTTGTTGACGGCATATCAATCTCTCTTCAACGGTTCATTTACAACTGCGGTTCGGGCTTATCTGGTCTCGAATATAAAGAAGACAGAAGATTTACTAAAGCTCGTCCGTGTGTATTTTCAAGAAATTTCTTAACACAAAGAGACATTAAACACTGACGGGGTGGTATATGGGGTGCACGAGGCCAGGCTTGTTTGTAAATAATCAGTCTGATATCTACCTTTGATAAGTCTACCTCTACCTTTGATGTCCGTATTTTCGTGCCAATTAAGGAGATGACATGTGCTAAATATAATGTATTTATGCGCGTGGAAATGCATTTATATACTGAAAGAATGAATATGCATAAAGCATTATTAAGTTTTTTAGGCAATTATCATTGATTCGGAAAAACAAAATATTGTTAACATTTTAAGGATATATGTTTATTACAATTCACTTATCCAACAGTCTCCATCAACTCTTTCATGAAGCTTCATAAGGGAAGTGCTTTAGTAATTACTACGTGAAAAGAAAATACACTTCACGTGTATTTGTTTTAATTTTCATTACATCTTAATTAAAGATTTACTCTTTTTTTAATAAATATGTTATTACGAAGATACTAAAAGAATATGATAATTTTACAACAATATGTGCACTACAGGGTGTATGGAAATGCTTGCTTGCTACTTTGATAAGCTTGCAAAGAATGTCATTGCTTACACATTTGCTTACCTTTCTCATCCCGTCGTAGCCGCTAGTTGCGCCTTGTCGGCTTCGACACATTGCATTGAATAGGTTTAGTAAGTACGAAATCGCTTTTGGGGACTTTAACAGGAGCTGAGGCAGGTTATACAGCAGACACATAAGTAAACCAGCCCTTGTGCATGGCATTTGTGGACTATGAATAGGCTTTTGAGTCTCCATCGAGACCTGGTCTTTCCTCAAGTCCTTACAGCGGTGCCAAATTGATTGGTGATATATCGAGGTACTGAGATGTCTGAATAACGCCGCCACTGTGTCTGTCGTAGTCCAAAGTGGGCAGACTGAGAGCCTATCCCCCTGCACCGGGGTGAGACAAGGAGATGTCATGTCTCGAAACCGTTTACCGCCGCGGTGGAGGATATGTTGAGGACGCTCAAGTGGGTAGGACACGGCGAAAATTTTAACAGCGAGTACATCTCACATCTGCGATTTCCGGACGATATCGTCAACATGGCTGAGACCGCAAAGGACCTTCCGAAAATGGTGCAAAGCCAGGAGCTAAGAGTTTTCTCATGCAACGGTCTTCGGATGAACTTGAATAAAACCGAGGTCGTATTCAACGATATCCATCAATTGTGATCCAGGACCGATTACAATTGATAGCACCTCCCTCCAAGGAGTTTCGGAGTACGTTTACTTAGGACAAACGCTCGAACTAAGTGGAAACAACTTTAAGGGCCGTTGCCTGTTGGCAAATCGCGCTGTTATAATATCTGTGTTTGTCAAGTTTATTGCCTTTGCTAAAGGCGGGCAGACCTTAAAGAACATTTCTTTTGATGTGTAGGCGCATGCGCACGTCTAATCTCCTCGATGTGGCTATCACCTAATTCACGTTCTATTTAAATCGAATCGCCTTCAATAATATAAAAGGTCCAACTTTTCTAAACGAAGTTCATTCAAGTTATTTTTAACTTTTTAGGTCACATCTTTTTTTTTTTACTGTGGGGAAATGCCTACGCATACCCGTCCTCGCGGGGGGCAAAGACGGGTTATGTCGGACTCGCACTGACTAAACCCCCACGTTGCTCCTACTTGGCGCCTTAGAGATGGGGTCACAGGAACGCTTGTCTTTTGCAACCCTACCAGCGCTAGCCGCCGGAGCAGCTCCATCTTGGCCTTACGGCAATCTGTCTCTCTTTGGGCGCGTCGGAACTAACGCGCCCTTCGTCTTGGCCCCTGTATTCAGGTAACAGACTCCCCCGAGTCTGTCACTCAGGGGCCATGGGAGGAGGCTGCTCCAAGCGGGCTGCAGTAGCCTCTTAGCTTTCCCGCGGCTGGCCCTAGCCGCAGGTACTGAGCCCCACCGCTACGACAAACCGAGAACCTGTTAACTGGGTCAAAGACCTTGTACGTCAGAAACCTCGCCGTTTCAGGTCAGAAGAAATCTCAAAAGCGTACACTATTCTCACGTCCATTGAATCTCAAAATAGGAAGATCTTCACGCCATAAAGAAACATAGAAAAAACAACATTTCAAACCGAATAATACCTACTCCTCTATACCATAAAAGCGTTGATTGGCTCTTGGCTTTCACGCGGCTGAGCCCTACATACTAGAATAAAGTGGTAACTTTTTCAGGAAGTTTGGCCTAAAACCTACTATATCCACCATTTTCTTGTCTCCAACTCCAGGCAGCAGACTTCCCTGCTCTATTTCCCAGTTCAGGACGATGTTTGTTGTCGCTGCCTACGCGGCCTTAAACATCAGGACCTGTCCGTTTAGTGGGCGCGTAAGGACTACGGTGGACTCTTACATCTAAGCTCGGCCCATGTTTTGTGCTCCATTCAAATATATTCGAGTCGGGTCGGGTCGGTTGGCAGGCTGTGTTAAAATACGCGTTTTTTAGCATCCTTCTCATGGGAGCAGGTTTCTTCAATGATCCTAGCAAGTGTTCAGTCAGCTTACGTCTACGCCTGATTGGATGGCTAAAGAGAATCGGAAATTAGATGCCACCTCTAGGTCCCACAAGAACGATTGCCAAGGCAAAGGTAGAATGCTTAAGCAGGGTTGGTGAGTGACTGGTACGCTACCCCTTTTGGGAGTCGTGCTTTATAGTTGCTCGCCAAGGCTACTGAGGACATCATTTACCGGTCCAGTCCCGCCATTGCGCAAGTCCGATGCTAGTCTTCCCTTCAGCGCGAAGGATAAGACTGATCTTTTGGTCCAGATTTTCGCCTCGAAATTGACTTTAGACAATGGAAGAGCGACTCCACCGAATCTCACTCGGTGTCATGTATGTTCCGTTTAAAAATCCGCACTTAACATGGAACTATGGCCCCTTAACTTTCATAAGTGGAAGGGGCCGGATGGCATCCCCGCTGTGGTCCTAAAGATATTGAGACAATATGGTTATCGTCACGGTCGCTCTGCTAGTGATATTCTTGTGAACTCTGGAAGTCACCCATGATATCGCTAAGGCGTTCGAGAGGGTGGCATAGAGCTTTTCTTTCGATGCTACCCGCTCATTATCCCGTGGAACTATGTAAATATATCGCTAGTTGTTTAGATGGCCGTAGCCAGCCGTAGTTTATGATTTTAGCCTAGACCATTTATGCGGGCATTCTAAAAGGTTCGGTGCACCTAGCCATGTTTTTTATTTTGCATGTCGATGACATGCTATCCATCGGAGATACCGGCCAATGACCTGTCCCACAAGAACGACGAAGACGATTACAACGTGTGTCTGGAGTAGAGAACTCTCCCAGGCTTCAAGTATGGTCGTGAAAACCTCGTTCAATTCTACCCCACGACGATGCAGGTTAGCGCGTACACCACCAAGAAGGATCCATTCACCATAGCGCCACAGTTTAACAGGGTGTCTTTCTACGGCTATCCTGGCATTTGGAGCATTCGATCCTAGGTGTCGAGACCTCGAGCGACGTTCAGTTTTGGAATCATTTTACCAGCAAATCAAAGAGGCTTCTATAGAACTGGGGACCCTAAACATAGCGAGGCTTTTGCATTTAAAGCACCGGTCAGGGCCTCACATGGATAATGTTCTATCCCATCTCTAGGCCGATGCCCCCAAATATCAGCTGTTTCCACTTGACTCTACATAAAACGAACCCCTACAATCCCTCACAACACAACAGTCTGAAACAATTGAGCCTACAGAAAGACATAATCCGTCTATATATTCAAATGCCTGTTTAACGAAGAGTGTACAACAGAGCTATTTAATATGGTGCCTACTTCTCCATTTTATGATCACCATCGAAGTAGAGTACATTCCTACTAATTGCAAATGGTGCCGTCACTTATGGTCTCTTTTATGCCACGCACTATTAAGCTATAAAAAACCTCGGACGGATGTTTTTCCCCTGCGTTATGACATATCTCTCTTTAGACGAGCGTCGGTGACCACTTTCGTTGGAAATTAAAAACGGGGTTCAACCTTATTGCCATTACGAATATCCTTGTTACATACAGAAAATTAACGAACGAACTAAAACGAATTAGTTCCTAATTGATAATTCCTGATCAGAGCATGCTACCGTACCAGGATTGTAAGTGCTGCGACTGGAACGATACTGAATGGAAAGCCAGGAATGTGAGAGCTACAGTAACTAGAAGTGTAAGATTACGTCGTAAGTTCTGGTCCAATGGTATATATCGGTTCTGTACCAGTTGTCGTTAACTCAAGCCTCTCTTTCTACATATACGTAACGAGGATAACTTGTAAGGCGGGATATAAATATAGAAAGGCGGCTAGTCTTAGCCCTTAGCTTTTTGGCCCGTCTTTCCTTATGGTAAAATATTTTGTGATGTGCATGTAAACGTACTCAACCTTAGTTTACATAATTTATATGGCCGCTGGTGTGATGTTAGTGCGCTCAACTTTGTTTAAAACTCGTTAAAACGTGCTCGTGTAATCCCTAAATTCTACGTATTAGCCAGCAGCAGTTTTGTAGGAATGCGGCCGTGGGTGCTTTTAAAATGTGAAAAACAGAATTTCGTTATTACGGACCTTGCCTTTAACGTTAGGCATATAATAAAATATCATATGGCAATTTTAGAACACGTAGTATTCGCGCAAAAAGTCAAAATTTTAATTCGAACATGCAATTAAATTCAAGAGGAGCAAAACTTGAAATATAATACTCAATATGCCTGACAGGGATTTACTTTATGTAAATTTCCGTTGGCGACAAAGTTCTCTAAAAACTAATACTAATAGTAGAGATCTTTTAAAAAATTAAACATTAAACTGGTGTGTGGAATTAAATAAAAAAAATTATACGATTAACGCATATATGTTTCCAGTTATTAAAAAGAAAACTAACGTTAACCTATCGAGATATAATGCAGCAGTGCACTGAAATATTTTCGTTATAGGAGTATTGAAATATTTATAACTGTAATCTGGTAATTGTTAGAATTCCAATCAATTCAGCCACTACGACACTGTTTGGTTTGGTCCTTGCCACGTCATGCATATATGCTTTTTGTATAAATACATCTATCCAATTTTTCTTGGCCTGATTATTTTTTTTTTGAAGTCATAAAAGTAATGCAACGTGCACAATTTATGCTTTAACATAGGCTTTTAAGGATATAAACACGGAGAAGTGTGTAACGGGACTGATGCGAAGACTTTAATGTTTATAAAAACATTGTTAATTGTGAAGTTTCCACAACGACCTCATTGTAAACACTTATTACGTAGTGGTGTTACTATAGTTCTGATTAATTAAGCTTTGAAGAGAATGAAAGAAAAACTTACGCGTGCGACTTTGTAATTGAACGTCGAATCTTAATAAATTTATCTAAATTTAGTAGGTTTTTCATCAATTTATCCTCTTAATCTAACACCGGCTTGAAAGTCGTAACCGGTCCAGATGAGAAGCGTTAAAAACTGCGATCGTCACTTATTTTCACGGTGGTTCTTAACTTTCGTTCCTTTTTAAATCGCACTTCAATTAATTCTTTGAAACAACAAATGTGCAGATAAAAAATACGAGCAGAATCGTCAAAATAATGGTGTCACCTCTTTGATTTGGTAACTTAACCATTCCTTTGAGAAGAAAGAGTAGTAAAACTACTAAAGTCTAATAGTCTAGTCAACAAGTGCTTATTTGGTTAAAACTTTTTAAGTCTCGGAAAAATATGGTCAAGCTTGTTTTTTCAATATCGATGATAAAGTTTTTCTATCATCAAAAGCTGCTCAAAAATATTTTTAAGTAAATCTTATCTCTTTGTTTATAAAATTGTTATGAACAAATTGATAATTTATAAGAAAATTTGAATAAGTTTTTCCGTAACATATATTTAAATATTAAGTTTGCCACCGCAGTAATTTGTAATAACAAATCGAAGATTAATAATTTTTTAATTTACTCGTCGGGAATCCGTTGTTAAACTTAGAAGAACTGCTACCAACTAATGCTACGAATACAATTTTTAATAACACACAATGTTAATAGCCAAGTAAAAATCGCTATAAAAATTTAATTTCCAACAGCATTTTATTTGTTGATGTATCCTGTATATGCGTGATTTTTTTCAAATTCGAGTATTTGATATGTTTAAAAATATTTTCTATTAATGTGCTCGAAGGGGGCGTGGCTTACGAAAACCTGAATACTCGTTTTCGGTCCTATTGTCAGCTTCCTATAAAAAATATAAATATTGGTCCTACAATTCCAGGTGTTCGAAGTGTTTTCAGGTTAAATTTCTTCCCTTTTTTTAATCTTTTATTCTAAATTAAATTATCTCAAATATTTTCAGAGGTATAACCAAAAAACTAAACCACTTGCTTGTTTAGTTACTTTTGCAATTTTTCGACCCCACCTTGAATTTTTTGAAAAACTTTCTAGATGCGAACTCGAATCGAATGAGCTCTTAACCATATTTTTCCAAGACTTTTAAAAGGTTTGACTATAAAAGCACTCGTTGACTAGACTAAAATAGGATCAGGAAATTTATTCAAAGTAAAAATATACATACAAGAACCATAGGGAACTGCCTATAATCAATCCAATTTAGTCTTGAATAAATATAAACAAATCTAATGTCAAACACTAATGGTGCCAGAACGACCGCGTTCTTATCGGTGGACGGCAGCCATTTTTAATCCCTACTCGATGTTAAACCAATAGGAGTCCATGAATTTTGGACGGTGTTGAGGTTTCCATTTAACTTTTTTTTATGCGTAAACTCTATCTCTAAATTGGATAAACTATTCATTAATCATCAAAATATCTTTGGTAAAGTTTCGTAGAGTAAAGTTTATTTAAAACGGGAACCAGGGTCAGCTGGTCACTCTTAAGTGACATGACATTTTTTATATACTGTATAGTTAATTATATGACAGGCCCGGACAGGCCTATAAAAACCCCCTAATGAATAGGGGTGTATTAGGGGAAGCCTATGTCCAGCAGTGAACTATCACAGGTTGATGATGATGATGATGATGAATTATATGAATTTATTCTAATCTAGTCCATAATATGATACTACAAGTTATTTTACAGATCGACTTTGACGGAATTTAACTAAGTTTTTTAAGGTTCCGTATTTTAAAGAGTATTATCTAATAGTTTAAATGTAAGTTTATATTATATTGTAGTATAAGTAAGATAGTTGTAATTTTTTGTAATGATTCATTAAGATGTTGGTGTTTAGGGAGGTCCTGATCTTGGTTTTTGAACCACTTTATTTACTGTCCTAATTACATGTAATGGTTTTCAGGTTTTTTCCATTAATTGTTTTTTGCATTTATTCATTTCAATGCCTCAATTGGTAATTAACCATTGACAAACAATATTGTACAATAAATTAACAATAAACATAAAAAAATATGTTTGTGATATTAGTTATAATTTTACTGGTTAAACTTATTTACTAACTTTGTTATTTTTAATATTTAAATAAATTGTATTGAAAAATAGACACGTAGGCTTTGTATAATACATATGTACATTCTTAGAATTAATACGAAAAATAAGACGCCTCTAATAAAGTCTGACGCTAAGAATTTAAATGTTCAAGTTGGTAGAATACCAATGATTACAAATTGAGTATTTCATTCAAATAAATTTAATAATGGGTACACGCAACATTATTTGGTTGGGTATTTTTTGCCCCAATAGACTGTTTTACATGACATTGTTAAGTAATAGTTACTTTTAAATACCACATTTGATGAGAACTATAAGAAAATGACGATTAAGTAAAATTTATATTTTATTATAAACGAGTCTCGAAACGTAAAGAAGTCTATCTTATCTTCTAGTCCGTACTAGTTTCTTTAAACTTAGTAATGGATGTATTGACGCTAACTTAGAGATAAAATGTACACAAACCAAATTTAATGTCAAAAGTTGATTTCTGGCGGTCTTATGGCGCAAGAAGTGAACTTGTTCTTATTACACCCCCGAAACAACGCGTTTTTCATAGTAAACAGTTATTGGCTATGCTCCACTTGACGTTCACTGCGATCACATGTGCTAGATGAACCTTGCCATAGACAAGAGTCTGAAAGACATAATAGACGCTCACGATCGTATTTTTCCCGTTCCACTTGCTTGTGAGCGTATCTGACGTAATCTCAAGGAATGGCAAGTTAGTAAAAAAATCAAAAGGTTGAGAGGTAAGTTTCTAAGCTACAAGCTTTGGAAATAAACTTAAATAATAATTATTAAAATGGATACATAATAAAATTTATTTGTTAATCATATTTTTTTATATTCAATATTAGTGGTGTATTTAATTAATTGATTAAATTGTATTGTATTTAGTAAATTTAAATTTAAGTGTACTTAAAAAGCAATATGCATAATGCGATACGTCTCGGGATCGTTATTTTTGACGATTTGAGTTTTAAAAATGGAAACTATTATCTCAACGACCACCGCGATCGCTATGTGGAACGACTAAAGGAGCCCTTTGATAGTTGTGATCGCTTAGTGGAACGCGCCCCTCATATGTTATTTAGTTCCGATGTATATAAACGTGTGATAGACTGGACTATTAGACTTTAAAACATAATCGTATCGTTATAAAAGTATTTATGGGATGTAATTTTTATTCTATTTAAGTATGAGATACATGTAATGTTGTATGACTGCACAATATTCGTTTTTTTTGTATTAAAAGTGTAAGACACGGTTGTGTGAACAGGACATTATATACATTCTGTAACTTTATACTATTCTAAAGGTCTTATAAGAATGACGAAAATTGTAAGCATAATAATAAAGAAAACTGATATCGAAACCTTGTTTGATTTTGTAGAAAAATATGAGAAATAACAAATTATTTCATAACATGAAATAAGCAATTATGAGTAAAACTTTTCTCCCTCTTGAACACTACTCACCAAATACTTACTTTAGGTATGTTCTCTGAAAAGTTCCTGTTATTACAAAGGTTTAAGTAAAGTCACGTAACTGCAGTTTCTATTTGTATAGAATAGCAGTAGTGTTAAATGACTGTGTACCGGTTTTGGGGGGATCGTAGCTAAAGAAATTACTAATTGAAAATTAATCCTAGTTGTTCGTTACTAATTCTAGAATAGTTAGAGTTTATTGAGCTTTAAAATAACCTAAATTGTTCTAGAATAGCTTATGGACTATAATTCATAGAAAATATTATAAACGGTGTCATGTATATGAAAAACCTCAGTCATCATCACCGCAAAAACCTTTGGGCTTATATTTATTGTATATGCCCTAGTCAATTTCGACTACGGTAGCCAATATACATAGCAGGTCATTTAACTACGCAGGAAATATTTTAATGCACAAGTGACTGCCTCCGTAGCCAAGTGGTATCGGCGTGTGCTTTAGAAACCAGAGGTCATAGGTTTTAATCCTAGATCCTAGTTAGTAAGGGCAATTTGAGCCGATTGAGAGTGGAATAACACAGGCTGATGATGTATATGTGTTACCGGATTGCAGAACACGTCCGCAATCCGGTCAGATTGGACGGAAAACCTAGTCAACTAGGGAGAAATTGGGCGCCGGACCGTCGTTTTACATGCCGATCTGACGCATTGATCATCTTACTTTACATGCGATCGGGTGATCAGTCAGCAATGTACGTAACTCAGAAAACAATAATGATAACTTGTTAAATCTTCGCAGCATTTATTATGATTAATCATCAATAAAATATCACAAAATATCGTTAGAGGCGGGTAAAACAGCGAGGCGGAGCAACAAATATTGTAATACATATTGCATAGAAAAACCCAATGGGTTTCAATTGGCAGACGTTTCTTCGATTTCGTTTATGATGATTTTCGACTCTGGTTACTTCTTGATCTGAATCTATATATATACATAACAACGAATTGTTCGTTAGTTTCGTTAAAACTCGAGAACGGCTGAACCGATTTGGCTAATTTTGCTCTTGAATTATTTGTGAAAGTCCAGGAAAGGGTTAAAAGGTAAAAAAATATAAAAATTCTTAGAATTGAAAAAAATATTATTATTTTTTATTTTCAAAAGGTGAAAAATAATTTAAGTTTAACCAACTACTTTATAGTTAGTATATTTACTACAGTTGTTAATTATCTATCAGATTTGTTTTTATGTTGATTGAAAATTTTATACAAACATTTTCATCTTCTATCTCTATCAATTAAGGTAGTGCGAACGCTGTCGGCTCAACTAGTTTTTAATTCAAATCTCTATTTGAATTTATGTACCTGTGATCCATTTCTCAAAAGGAGGTACCTACTCTCATGTTTTAATCCCTTATTTTAAATAGGAGCGATATTTAAAGCTCATTTAAGATAATATAGTACAAGTCCTTGTAAAAGTAAAAATGTTCCAAAAATTTATTATCTTTATGCATATAAAGTTATTGACGACATTTTTTTCCTTTATATTTTTCGGGAGAAAATGGCTCAGTTTACGAAGTGGTTTTGGCAATACGGCATTAATCCTTATCCCATTAAGTACCTTAAATATATTGTTCATTTAATATAGATTAATATGGAACTGTACAACATTTAAATTTATTAAACGATTCCGAAGGCCACGTTGCTATTCATAATACAAGTTATACGTTTTCTTAACTTGGCCGAAAAACAAGTAGCGTTATTAGTTAAGTAAAGTGTAAACAACTGTTGTGTTTCAGTTAAGAATAAAATATAGGTAGAAGCAAATATAAGGGTTTTGTTTTCCTAAATCCAGCTGTGTGTGGAGCCATTACACAGCAAAAACCCGTCTACAGCGTTTCTCAAGAATAAATAAGACTTTAATTTTGGATAACTTACTAACTGCGAGACCATCATCATCAGCTTGTGTTCGTCCACTGCTGGACAAAGGTCTCCCTTAATGCACGCCTTCACGCACGCTGGTCTAATGCGAGTTGGTGAGTGAACCGACTTTTTGCATGCCCATCCAATGCATGGATCATCTTACTTACGAGGTCATCACATTGTATGAAAAGAGTTATAGTATTTTTTAGTGTTACAGCATGATTGTAATGGTTAGAAATTAAAACGACATGATTAAACGTATAACACTCCTATCTTTTTTTGACTATACTTGTAACGTGTTTAGTTAAAAACGATTTCTTTTTATCTCAAACATTTGTTGTACCATATCCGAATTAAATCTCGAATCTATCACCCACAGATTTAAATTTGCTGTTTAAATAAAAAAAGTTATAAATTTACATTTAAGAAGCAAGGGCGGCTTTGAATAAATGAAAACTGGTATGGCAACACGAAAAGGTGAAAATGGTAAGTTGATTAAATAGAAAAGGAAGATTATTTTTTAGTCTTGAAGAATGTTCCTTTGGGATATTACACTACTTTTATTATAACTTTTAAAGTTCGTTCGTTGTAAAACTTAAAACTTATTTAACACAGACAACAATAAAGTATTTCGTAAATTATTAATATATTATCCGCTAACCAAAACCGCTAGCATAAGCTAGCGTAAATACAATACAGTAATCGCTTATTTAGTGGCTGCGTCTAAATTATTCTCGAAATGTTGAAGGTGCATTGCGTTAATCGTGAAATACTGGGTTTTAAATTCATTAGTCCTGTTCACACATAGTCTTAATAGATATTTACTTGCGTTATGTGCACGTTATTACTTCACAATGGTCACACAATTCTTATTTAACTAAACAAGCATAATAAAAGTATAAGTCATCATCATCAGCCTTTGAAAGTCCACTGCTGGACATAGGTCTCCCCTAATACACCCCTATCCATTAGGGGGTTTTTGGACCGTATCCCACCACGCTGGTCCAATGCGGGTTGGTGGGTGGGCCGACTTTTTACATGCCCATCCGACGCATGGATCATCTTACTTTTCAGACAAATGGGTGATCGGCCCAAATTGCCCTAACCAACTAGGAAACAACAATGAAAATTTATTGAGTCCCCGCAGGATTCGAACCCACGACCTCCGGATTCTAAAGCACACGCCTATACCACTAGGCTACGGAGGCAGTTATTAGAATAAGTATTTTAACTTAATCCCGAAAATACTCTGTTATAACAATTTAAAATGTCATACGTTTTGACAAAATACGTTTGGCAATAAATTCTCTGGTATTGATATAATTGACCGGTGAATAATTTATGAGCAAACAATGTTTGTATTGCGAAAGGATTATCATTAACGATTTGTTAACATGTAGGTAGGTATTAATTATCTGATTACGCGTATCATTAATGATTTAATTAAATTTTTAAATTTAAAACGGAATGCTTTGTAAATGGTAGGAAATTATTTGTTTCATTTTCTATAAAATATTCAGTTTTGTTTTAAGCGGATACTACATTCCTATAATTTATTTTCTTTCCGCCTGCTAACTTGATATATTTTTATAATATGGTTGTCAAATAACGAAAGTGTGAAATGTATTCAATTGAAGAAAACATTTCATAAATCTTGAATAACCGCCTTGTAATATTAGCCTTAAAAAGTCTTATAGCTTGGGCAAAAAATTGTATTCGTATTACAATACTGTTAAGTAGAGATTTAAAGATATGGTGTTAACGATGGTAACTAAATTATATTGTGTAATGATCATCATCAGCCTGCGAAGGTACACTGCTGGACATAGGCCTCCCCTAATACACCCCTATCCATTAGGGGTTTTGGACCGTATCCCACCACGCTGGTCCAATGCGGGTTGGTGGGTGAACCGACTTTTTTTATGCCCATCGGACGCATGGATCATCTTACTTTTCAGAAAACTGCGTGCCGGCCGAAATTTCCCTAATCAGCCAGAAAACAACGATAACACAAAGTTGATTCCCCGCGGGATTCGAACCCGCGACTTTTGATTTATAAAGCAAGGGCCAATACCGCTAGGCCACAAAGGCAGCCGAAAAAAGTTACTACGAGTAAAAAAAAAGCTGAATTTCAGTGAATGGTCGTGACCGTTCTTGACAACTTATGTAACACTTCGTAGCTATGTTTGAGCGTCCTCAACCCAGGGCAATTTTTTTAAATCACAAAATAAAATCATCCTCTAATAAAATTAAGACTACCTGGCAAGCTATAATTACGGAAACGGGTAGGAACACAAAACATAGGACTGACCTAGAATTAAATATAGATGGTAAAACTGTTAAGAAAATGCTAAGGTAGCTAATGAGTTCTAGAATGACTTTACAAACATAGTTTATAAAACTACTAAACACTTAAATTCTAGTTCTGATGTTGAATGTTTCCTCGATCTTAATTGTTGTGTTATGTCATACGTATAGATAGATATCCATCCTCATTATAGTGAGGGCATTTAATAAAATAAATATCGGCAAACGGGAGACTAGTGAAACATATCAATATAGGTAGTAAATTTAATAATTCAAGTTATATCCACCATATCGGCCACAATATACTAGATACATCTATACGCACTTGTAGATTCCCGCAGTTCTAATTTTGAAAATAGAACCAGTGTTTAATCTGGTTGTACAGATAATATTATAAATTATAGACCCATCTCTATACTGCCAGTATTTAGAAGGATTTTCAAAAAAATATGTAAGAGCAATTTCTAGGACATTTTTATTTTAAGTGATGACCAATTTGGCTTTACCAGAGGTAGATTACCAGTAAACGCAGAATAAAGTTAATCTTTCAGTTCCTACAGGCGTCGAAGGATCGTTGTGATTCTATTAGAATCTTATGTAATCTTTTCAAGGCCTTTGGCTGAGCGGACCATGAGATATTAATCAATAAGTCAAACTGTTACGGTGTGCGCAGGTTTGTTCCTGATTTTCTATATTCTTTACTACGTAATAGAAAACAATATGAAACCGTTAATGACACTCCGTCATTTGATACCACTGTGCGTTGTGTTCCTCAAGGTTCAATTATGGGACCTTTTCTGTTCCAGGTCTATATAAATGTCTTGCCTTTGGTAGTGGAGAGGCTGTTCGAAGTTGTCCTTTTGGCAGATGACACTTCTTTACTGCTAAGGATAAAAAGAAATAACGTTGAGTTACTATTTGTCCGCACTTATTACATTGTTATTAATACATAACCGATGTATATAACAAAACAATTTTTTTAAATGTTTGTCCGTCTGTTTATCTGTCTGTTTGCTCTGGCTAAACTCTGGAATAGCTAGTCCGATTTTGACAGGACTTTCACTGGAAGATGGCTGATGTAGATTTTTTTTAGAAAAAAATATTTTTATTTATTACCATGCGGCGCGAGCCTTTTACACGTTTTCTTATGTCTATATAAACATTAAAAGCAAACATATGGAATATGTTTTCTTACTAAAACTAAGCAGAAGCAGATGTTAGTAACAAATTCGTCGTAAAATAGCAGCGTCTGGCATATATTTCTAAGAAATTAGTCACCTAAGAAGGTGTGTATGTGCCAAGTTCGACGAATCGAGATATGCAAGTACTTTACACAGGTAAACATGTCAAGTATAATACGCACGTTATAACGTTTAAGTAATTTTAAGGTATGCTAGATGTTTCCCTCGACTGCATCCGCGTGGGGATATATAATATACTAGCAGACTAGTATTTACCTTTTTTACATTTTTATAAACAATTTAAGGGCTTAAGATAAACGGAAATAGAATATTAATCATGAGGAACGCCATTTTTTATTAGATAAATTCAATCTATACTTCTGTGGAATGCGCTACCTTTGGAAATCAGAATGGCTAACAACATCATTCAATTTAAGAAAAAATTGCGTAAATATTTATTGCAAGAGGAATTGGCAAAACAACTGACATTGTAACATATGTATAAATATTTATAGTTATATTTGTGTATATATATATTTATTTGTGTTTATATGAATATGTATATATATTTATATATATATATATCTATTTATGTTTATGTATGGATATTTATGGTTCCATTATTAGAAATTGTATCTATTAGTTATACTCTTATTTAATATCTAACTTTACACATAGAATTGTTTTATCTTATTACTTATTTTAACTGCACCCAAGCAAAATTTCATAACCTCCTTAAGGTTGGCTGTTAGATAATGCTCAAGGCATTAAGTCCGCCTATGTATATATTTTAATGTGCATAAAGAATAAATGTGCATATAAAATAAATAAATATAATTTGTAAAAAAAACCAGTAACCCCGATGATGCTACCGTTACATCTAAAAACATTGAATAATAACACTGGTATAAAAATCGATTACATTGGTATTTAAAGTGGACAGACTGAAGACGATTAATCAAAATGTTCTTTCTGTTAATATCGTGCAAAATTCTGTACAAAAGAATTGGTTTTAAAAATTAGTATTATTTATTTTAAATCTTACTTTTCTACTGAAATTGTTATAATTTGTTTAACAAAAGCATAATATTAATGTTTTAGTTGCATGGTTATTAAAAACCAAAGAACAAAAGTTGATAACATTCGTCGCAAGCGTAAGGAACCAACCATCGTATGAAATAACAAATGTACAGTACCTTTCCTTTATATAGGATACAACACCACTTTGCTCACCGCGCCATTTTTTGACACACACAACACAATCAATAGATATCGCCAACTGTCACAATCATTTTGTAGCTGAAATTTTGCATCAAATAATAATAGAAAAATAAATTGTAATAACACAATATTGCGATTTAAAATTAATATGTAAGCCATTCTATGTTTTAAGTTTGATTAAACTTCTCATTTTGGGCACTACATTTTAAAATCGGCTCAGTAGTTTAGGAGTCCATCGCGGACAAACATCCTGACACGAGATTTATATATATTAAGATTTGTATGTGGTGAAGTATAATAAAATATATCATAAAGTCTGTCCTGCGTATGAAATAACCTTAGATGTATTTAACATCCTATAAGTTGAATAGCAGTAAGTACAAAAAGAAAATTTGTATCACTGTTTTAAACATCTCGTAACAGTGATATAAATGTCATTTTACCTTATGTCTTTATGCAATACTAGCTGTTATGACTTACTCTCACGTGATGAAAAATATTATCGTAGTACTTTTGTAGGAAAAAAGTAACCTATAGTTGCTCTTATCAGCTAAAATCAGACTAGCCAATCCAGAAATTAGCCAGAACAAACAGACAGATAAATTTTTGAAACTAATGTTATTTTGTTAGTTATTTCCGTTATATATGACAAAATAATAATTTATAAACGGTTGTTTCGATGTTGGATACAGAAAATCCAATTTTATTTATTTTATATAGATAATTGATAGTTTTAGTAATAAATACAGTTTTGTGTTTTTCTTCACGATGCGAAAGACACTTGACTTCGAATGGACTTAGCAAGTTTCAGTGTTTTTTAACCGTCATAAGATGGCTTTCATTATACTTAGACACGTGTAAGAAAGGAAATTTATAATTGCATCACTTAAACTAAACATAAAATTAGATATATTAGCAGTGGTACATAGAAATGTTGACATGCCAAAATAATATCTTAGCAAGGAATTTGTTAAGCAAGCTAAATGTTCTTTTTAATAGCTTTTTATATTTGACGTATTTTATTTTTAGTCAACTTCAAACGAAAAATATTCCAAAAGTGTTTTCAATGCGGAAAATTTAATAAAAAGCTGTTAAACAGAAATGCCGCATTCATATTTCAACATCTTTAACGCTCAATTTAAGTTGAAAGAACGCCTGCCTCTAGTGCAATACTTCAATCAACGTAAAACTTTTCAGTGTATAAAAGCTAGTGGCAACTTTATAAAAGGCGTCCTGAAAATGAATATAAAAAGTACTGAAAAATATTTCCAGCACTGCTGAAATATTTTTGATGCATAAAATTTTAGCACGGCTTATTAGTAAATGGAGGATGGTTCATGTTACTCCCGTAACGCCAAAAATTATAAATGTACTAGCAGACCCTGCCACGCGTTGCTGCGGCTAGGAATTACTTATTTTACATTGTAATTAACAATTTAAGGGCTTAAAATAAACGAAAAGAGAATATCAGTAATGAGGACCACTATTTTTTAATAGATAAATGTCATGTAATGTATGCATTTTTGTTTTTAACAATAGATAAAATTATTTTAAAATTAACTGACCGAAATGATTTAATTTTTTATTTTTGTAACAAAACCAATTACTTTTTATTGTCCCAATTCTCCTATTATCAACGAAAAGTTAATACTATTAAACCGCGCCATCTATTGATACACAACGTAATCAATCGCTAACTGTCACAATTGTTTTGTAGCAAACATTTTGCATCAAATAATAATAGAAAAATAAATTGTCATACAAACATATTTGCGATTATAAATTAAAATGTTAGCTATTCTATCTTTTAGGTTGGATTAAACTGCACGTGGTGGGCAACTATATTTTAAAATCGCTTAAGTATTTTAGGAGTTCATCCCGAACAAATATCGTGACACGATATTTATATATATAAAGATACTTAAGTTTTACTTTTTCTTTAAAAACATCGAGCAATAATACTGATGTTGTGACATTTTTGTCTGGTTTGTCTGTTTGTTACTTTGTTTCCTGTCTAATCTCTGAAACGGCTAGTTCGATTTTGACGGGACTCACTGGGTGATAGCTGATTTAACTGATAGTAACTTTTTGTATAAAAAATAACTAACAGAATAACTTATTCCCCGCGAACGAAGTCACGGACTACAGCTAGTATAATGATAAAATAATACGTCACTACATCAATAAAACGTCGTACAGTATCTTACTTAATGTGTCAATTGATGAATAAGTTTAAATTTTTTTAATACCTTATTTGTGACATCTTATTTACTTTTATTGACTAAACTTCAACAACATCTCTAGCAAAAACTGTTTATATATTTGGTGACAATCATTTTAAGCGATAATGCCAGCTCCGTGAAATTTGTGGACTAGAAAATATCGCCGTGAATTAATTGACTTTTGAATATAGCAGATTGGGGCAGGTTAGGTAGTTGTGCTTGGTGTAAAATCAATATTTTTACATGAATTAACTATCCCAAAATTTTAGGTTTCTAGTTACACACACACACACATACATCATCAACCTGTGTTAGTCCACTGCTGGAAATAGGCCTCCCTTAACGCTCGCGTCCTACATTAGGGGGTTTTTGGACCGTATCCCACCACGCTGGTCCAATGCTGGTTGGTGGGTGGACCGAATTTGTACATGTCCATCCGATGTATGGATGATCTTAAGATTCATTTGTTTATAAAGCAGACAGTTGGGTGATTGGCCCAAATGCCCTAACCAAGTAGGGAATAACAATGAAAATTTGTTGAGCCCGGAATTCGAACCCCCAACCTCCGATTTCTAAATCACACGCCTTTACCAGCGGTCGGTCCTTTATCTTTATTTTTGCTATAAATATTTAAGCTAAAAAAAATTAGATATGACAAAAAACCAGCAAATATATTTGATTTGTTAACATTTAAATAGCTTATCATCATTATCATCAGCCTGCAGTCGACTGCTGGACATAGGCCTCCCTTAATGTACGTCTTCTCTATTAGGGGGTTTCGGACCGTATCCCGTACCCGACCCGTGTGGACCGACTTTTTACATGCCCATCCGACGCATGGATCATCTTACTTTTCAGACAATTGGGTGATCGGCCCAAATTGCTCTAAGCAACTAGGAAATAGCTTTTAAAATTTGTTGGGTCCTCGCAGGATTCGAACCCACGTCCTCCGGTTTCTAAGGCACACGTCTATACCACTAGGCTACGGAGGTGGTAAATGGCTGTAATTTCTTATTTCGTTTATTTACTCGATTACCATACACATAAGGTCCGCTTTTTACGGATTTTTCGCGTTTCTTCTTCATAATTTATTGCTTATAAATACAATTAAGCGATTTAATACCCAAAAAAAGGTGATTCGATAATAACTTCTTCTCATAGATTTTAAAATAAAGCTGCCTCTTTATTGATAAGACCTTAATAAACATAACACCATTACGTAATAACGTTGAAAGTTCCTTTTAATATTCCCGATAAATATTTTTTTTATTATTTTTACTTTTTAATTCTTTAAAGGCAATATCAAGATTAAAAACTGGCAGGAAATTTCTTTTTAAAAACAATATATATCCTTTACGTGACATAGAAAAGTAACAACAAAGAACATCTGAGCAAACTTATCACAACAAACTAATGCTTGGAAAATCACTAAAGTTTTAAGGAAGAAATAAATGGATGAAGCTTTAAGGAAGAAGTAAATAGTTTAATAGAAAATGGGTAGAAGTGTTAATTATATTAAAATACATTTACAAGAAGATTCATTGTTATAGTTAAGCCAATGTAGACCCGTAATAATTGAAAATATTGTAAAAAAATATGAAAAGCAATCAATAGACACTAACACAGAAAGCAGTTGCTGCAGTGTGTTCTATATATATAAAAAAAATATATCAAAGTCAAAGTCAAATATCTTTATTCAACATGGAAGCATTACACTTTCTTATTAATTGTCAAATAATCTACCACCGGTTCGGAAATGGCAGCCTCTGACCTGAGAAGAACCGGCGTAAGAAACTCAGTGGGCCTTTGTTTTTCTTTTTTTCAATAAATTTTACAAAATGATACATAATACCTTGCATTTTACTACTTTGAAATAGCCTGGAGCGAACAGTTCATTACCAGGGTGTGTTATCTATCAAGTAGTCATTACAACAATAATATCCTTTAACATACAAACGTTCCTTTACAACTTTTAAAATTTACTTACAGATAAAAGCTGAACGTATGCTGGTATTTTATTGTAGAAGAGTATACATTGTCCCATTAGAGATTTCATTGTTCTTCGGAGCCTAGTTTTCGGAAGAACATAATTATGCTTATTCCTAGTATTTATATTATGTGTGTCACAATGTTTTACAAAATCATTTTTATGTTTATGAACATACATTATATTTTTAAATATGTATTGAGAAAATAGGTAGACTTACTACCTCAGTCGATAATCAAAAGATGTATACTTTTGTATATGTATTCTTTTGTATAAAAAAGATCTGATAGATAGGTAACAATGTAATAACAATATAGTAATATAATAACTGTAATGAAGGGAAATTAAGTTTGTTTTTCACCTCTTGAGGACAAATAGGTAGGTAGAAGGATGTATTTTTTTTTATTTTGATTTTTTTATATTTATTTACCGTTTAAACGCTCCCTGGACTTCACAAATAATTCAAGACCAATTTTAGCCAAATCGGTTTAGCCGTTCCCGAGTTTTAGCGAGACTAACGAACAGCAATTGTTTTTTATAGATATAGATTTAAAATATAAATTTAAATATATTGAAAATATGTTCGCTTCTAACACATAATGACATATTGTCAAACAGTTTACAGATGAAAATTGTGCATATTTTAAAATACCAATCTAGGCATTAGAATCGAGCGCGTCCGAATTTAGTCCATTATTAATTATTCATTCCTGTTATTTTCTCTCAGTTATGATTTCAAATTAAAGTGATATAAGTAATCATCATGATCATTATCATTATTAGCCTTTGATAGTCCACTGCTTGTCATAGGCTTCCCCGAATACATCCCTATCCATTGAGGGTTTTGGGTGGTGGAGCTTAATTTATAATAACCACCAAGCCGCATTGGATCAGCGTGGTGGGATACGGCCCAGAAATCTCCTAAAATGAAAATGGAGGTAGCAGGGAAGGCCTATGTCCAGCTGTGGACTAACGAAGGTTGATAATAATGATGATGATAAATTAAGATCTGCTTTTGCACTATTTATGAAAATAGTTTATGATACAAGTTGTGACGAGTTCAGCCGTTAAACTCGTTATGACAGCCAACACGGACCGCAGTAAATTATGATTTTAATAATTAATTTTTTCTTGCGCCGTGTTGACATAACATTTAGTGGATTTCTTAACCGTAACCCACCACGCTGGTCCAATGCGGGTTGGTGTGTACCGAAGATTTACATACCCAATCCAACGCATGGATCATCTTTCATTTCAGATTAAGCATAAATTGTCCATGCCCACCAAAAACAAATAATAACACAAAGTTGTTATACCACAAGATTCAAACTCATGTTCCCGGTTTATAAAGCAAGTGCCAATGTCGCCCGACCACGGAGGTGATTGAAATAAAATTTACTATTATATACATATTATATTACTGCATACAATACGCCTTACTATATGTATAATATCCTGAGTAATTTTATGTGTGATTCTATGCTTGGTCAGAATAACTTAGTACAATAATTGTTGGTTACTGATCTCTAACGTAGATTAGATCATTATTACATACTACCATAACCACGCGAGTGAAACCGCGTAGTAACTAGCTATAAGGTATTTTAAGATAGTGTTTTTTCATTAACTATGTATAACAAGATAACTTGAGTATTTTATTATATAATATAAGAACTTGAGTAAACAACTGCGAAGAAAAGCGAATATCTCGCAAGGGTCTTATTGCTCTATCAACTTTGCGTGCTCGTTAAGTCGCAGTTTGTTTTACCGTCCTTTTTGTCTTACAGAAGAAAACTTACGCTGTATTAAAGCAATGACAACGCTTAGACAAAGGTTTTTATATAAACATTAACCGCCTTTTAATTTCTATTCGAAAAATTACTAACGATATTAAATGATGGCACGTTTTTAGTTGTTTGTGTTGTAACTGTTGACGGATAGATAAAAAGTATTATTCGCTTTCGAAGATTTCTATAATGACATTATATTTCACGTTTATTTAACTTAAGCCATAAATAATGAAACCAGTAATTATACAAAGTCAAAGAAAGAAACAATTTCCTTACTGCAGTACGTACAGTTTAATAATTAAAAAAAGCAAAAACTATCATGTAAAATAAGGTTTCTCAGTGTGTAACAGAAGATATGCGACAAGTTGCTGTCTTACAAGTATGTTACAAATATGATAATGTAAAGTTTATTATATCATAACGAGGAGAATCCGAGCATTAACAGTTTTTAACTAATTAATCTAAGAGTGTTTTAAAGAAAACTTTCGTTACTTCTCGACAGACACATGTTTTACCCCGTGATAAGAAATAAAACTCAACAGCTTATCTTTAAAGTTAAGATATAAGCTATTTCTTTACTTGAACTAATAAATTATTTCATAGGACTTGCAAATATTTTAAATACATATAACGTCCATATTTTAAATATATTCAATGAAGATCTCTAAACGATGTAATGTGCGTTATAGATTTCATGAGACTATTCCGAAAAATTATAGTGAGATTTCTTCAGCATGGTCCAAAACTGAGTTTTTTTATTTGGCATCTTACAGCTTACAGCCTCGCTTACGTTATAGAAACAATGCTATTCTCCTTTTAAAGGTTTTATTTCAAAGGTGTGTGTAATATTAACCCACCACATAGCCCTGTTTGACAAGGTTGCAATTAAAAAAAATCATTTAAAATTAATTACATAAAATCATATTAGTTTCAACTTAATTAACAGATAAAAATATTAAATAAACCGGCCAACTTTACCCGCACAAGTAATGCAATAAGGGGCACTATTTAAGATTTAAGTTTTAAAATATTTAATTTTGAATATTATTAGATGTTCTACGCAGTATGTACGTACTTACGAGATCATTAACTTTACACGGTGAGCGTCAAAACGCCTGAATATGCTCGCAAACGTAGCATATCCATGATATCCTTTACAAGTTTATTGCAAGAGAAACCCATAAAGATATTAACAGTCATAACAGTTACCCAAAATTAGCATCCGATTTAAATCGTATTCCTGAATATGGGAAATGCTTATTCGATCAAATGTGTTGCGCTTGTAAACAGGATTCGCATGGATTGACATTTATTTTAAAATTAACTAAAAAGTGAATAAAACTATCGATGTTTACTCATGACGTATTTATTATCAAACATTTCAAATGTTGTATTTATGCATTTTTAACTCTTCGTCACAAATAAATGGTACAAAAGCAGCCTTCAAAAATACTACGATGAAATGTCACCTATACATCGTAGTATCAGTAGTTAAACTATAATGCACTTTTTGTATTATACAAAAATATGTGTAAAATTTATGTATTTAAGATTTAAAGTACATCTACTTTATAGCCCTTTTGAGGAATTGTCTGTTGTGTTTTTATTAACAGTTACAACTATTGCAATGAAATATAACTACGACCGTATAATTTAATAAACACAATGGGCTACCGGATATTATTGAATCAGTTACAGTAAAATGAAAGCAATTGGATTAATACATAGCCAATTCCCGTGTTTTTACAATACTTTTTATACCACAATTTGATCGCAAATATATAATTAAATATATTCTTTTTGATTTTGTAATTAAAACAGATATTAAGTGCTTCGGCATTAAACAGATATTAAAAACACTGCGTTATATTATATAGAGTGGTTTGAGCTCAAATTTTACTTCAAAAAAGCGCTGCCAAGACAGTCTAGAAAGCTCTAAAGATATATTAGAAAGAAAGAAGAAGAAAGAAAGAAAAACATTTATTTGGCACAAAAAATAAAAAGTACAGTAAAAAAAAAAACATAAAATGGCTTGTGTACCAAAATGGCATCCACTCAGCTTACATCACGAAGACAAAAAAATCTTCGTAAATGCTGATTTTCAGTGGACCCGTTTAATGTAGAGGTTGATGGCGCTATTCAACTAAATTTATATAAAACAAAAATATTTTAAAGAAAATAAAATGAGAGGTAACTTATGCTGTATAATACCGGAAAACATTTACCCGCCACTAAGACAAGACACAGTATTAAAGTTTTTAATATTACACAATAATTTTAATTTTAAGCATCCGTTATCATTAACCATCACTGTATGTGAAAATTTAGCTACCTCCGTAGCCTAATGATTTCGGCTGGCGCTTTATAATCCGAAGTTCATGGGTAGAAGAATCATCAATTTTCTTTTTTGTTTCCTGATTGCTTGGGGCAAAGTGGGCTGATAACCCGATTCCCTGTAAAGCAAAATGATTCATCCATAGGATAAGTATGTAAAAACGTCGGTCCTGCGCCTGATCCCTCTCCGATTGTGTCGATTATCCTTCTCTTCGGGCTATTAGAGTAAAAGAAGAGAAAGTGCACTTCTGTTTGCGTTTACATTTGCGCATTACGATTTGCTGTGCAGGTTGATGATCTGATCTGATCTCTTACATAGATCGGCTGCCATGGTCGAAATGTACTTGAAAAATATAAATGACATATGTGCTAAAAGAACATTTGTCTATTAGCAAAAAAGCTTAGATTGGACACATAATAATTTGTGTCGTAAGTATTTATTTGTTGGTCAATTTTCCTTCCAAAAAGAGTGGGAAGGAATCAATTTTTTTTTAGGAAGAGGGAGGGAATTATTGGCCAAAAAGACGGGGGTTTAAATGCTTGAAAAAAAAAGACTATTAAAAAAGAAATTTGCAAAACAAAAATTTAAAATTTGTGCGTTAAATAAAAAAAAAATTTGAAATTATTAAAATAAATAAAAAATTAAATTTAAACTTAACGCAGTTTTAAATTTTAATAAAAAAAATTTAATTTAAACCTTTTTAAAATAATAAAAAATTTAAATTTAAAGCCCAAGCCAAATTTATTCCCAATTCGTTGAAATTTATCAAAATCCTTTCCTTTGGGGGCAAATTTTAAAAACCTGCTTAAAGGAAAAGGGGGTTTTTGATTTTTTAAATTGTAAAAGGGTTTCAAAGAGCGAATTCTTTTTTGATAAAAAAGTCATCCTTTTAAATGAAAAGTTTTTCCATAAAAAAATTAATTTTATTTTTATTTATTTGAATAAAAGCGAATTAAAATAAAAGCAAGTTGAAAAAAGGGAACATTTTTTATTAACAAAAATTAAATTTTAACAAAATGTGCGAATAATTTTTAAAACCGCTTTTTTTAATTTAATTAAAAAAAAAATTACTTAATAAAACCTTAAAAGTAAAAAAATGGTAAGTTTTTTTTATTTTAATTTTTAAAATTTAAAACCTTTTTTCGAGACCCCTTTAAATTAAACCTTTCTTTAACAAATTTTTCATTTTAACCCATTTAAAATTTTAAAAAATTAAATTAGGAACCCTGTAAGGGCTTAATTTTAATTAAAGGAATAAAAAAAAGTCTTTTTCATCCTTAATTTTTTATAAAATTAATTTAATTTTAAAATCTTATGATATTTTTTAAAATATAAAACCAAAAATAAAGAAAAGCCACAAGGTACAATACTTTAAAACCTTTAAAATAAATCAAATTCGAATGTGAGTGTCCCGTGAAAATTTTTTTAATCAATTAAAAATAAATTTCAGGAAAATAATAGGTCGTAAAAAACACATTATAAATTTGGAATTTTTATAAAAATAATTAAATTTCATTTCTGTAAGAGACCAAAGCAAACTTTTTTTTTTTCGGTTCCTTTGAAAAATTGTATCAAATTACACTTCCTTTAAATTTGCATAAAAAATTTAAGAAATTTAAGTTGCCTTTTTAATTTTTAATTTTAAAATTAATTAATTTTTTTTATTTTTTTCTAACACCTAAAACTACGTAGATTGATCCAAAATTGGTGATATGAATAAATTTGGTTTGTGCTTATAAACCCGTTTCTGTTTTGTTTTCAGTTTAAAAGTTTGGGACATTTCACCATTTATCAAAATAAAAACGAAAACCAAAAATTAATAAAAATTTAAATTAAAAAATGATTTTTTATAATTTTTTAAAATATTTTGGGTTTTTGTTTAGGGGAAAAATTTTTTTAAATTTTGGGTTTCAAAATAAATCTTTGAAAGTTGAGTTTAAATTTTTAATTAACAAATCATTTTCTTTTAATATTTTGTGCAAAAATAATTGTTTTAACCTTAAAACGTAATTTTTCAAAATTTTTATAAAACAGATTAAATCAACTTAAAATTTTTTGGGTTTCTTTTAAAACCTTTGGGGCCCCTTTAGTTTTTGTTTACAGGGGGTTTTGTTTCGAAAGTAAATAATTATATTCCTGGTTTTATAGCTTGCCATTTGTTTTTTATTTATTTGGATTCTTAGATTTCCCCAAAATAAAGTTTTTTGTTGTAAGGTTTGGTAAAAATTTTTAGTGTTTTGTGCCCTAAAAAAATTTTGGGTTTAAACCCTGGATGGGTTTTACCTTAGAAAACAATTTTTATGGTTTTTAGAAAACTTTTAACCAATGTTAAAAGAGATGTGTTTTTTGTTGGGGACCATTGTTAAGTTCTTTTAAGCGTGTTGAATTCCTTGCCCCAAATTATGCCAATTCTTTTTTCAACCCTTTCCTTTTTTTTTAATTTATCCAATCCTCATCCCAAAAACTGAATTGGTAAATTTGTTTATTTTACCCCTGGAAAATAAAAATCCTTTTTTTTAAGTTTTTTTAAAAAATTTTGGTAAAATTTTTGGGAAAAACGGATAATTTTCTGGTGTTAAAAAATTTGTTAAAAAAAATTTTTTTTCCCCTTTTTAAACCCTAAATTTTGGGAACTTCCGGGATTGCTTTTTTTAAAAATTTTTTTAAAATCCAATTTGTTCTGGTTTGTTATTGGGTTTGTTTTATGACTGGGGCCCCAATTTAAAGAAAATTAATTTTATTTAGAAAGAAATAAATAGTAAAGTTTTGTTTAAAAAAAAAATTTTATCCTTAAATAATTAAAAATAAAAATTTTTTCCCCTGGGTTAAACTCTTGGGTTTAAAAAATAAGTTTTTTTCTTCAAACTTTTTTGGTCAAAACTTTTAAAATCTCAAATAAATTGGGTGGGGTTTTGATTAAATGTTAAAAAAGGAAAAATTCGGGAATCAAAAAAAAGGGTTTATTTAGGATAAAAAACCCTCTTATTTTAATCCTTAAACTATTTAATATTTTAATTTTTAAAAGGCAAGGGGAAAATTTAAAACTTTAATTGATTTAAAAATATTTTTAACTAAAAAGGCCCGAAAAGTTGGGGGTTTTTTAACCACCATTGAAAAATTAATTTAAAAAATTTAAAAAAATTCCAATTTGGTTTTTAAAATTCAAGATATACAAAACAATCAAGAATAAAATTAAAAAAAAGGTTAAAAAAATTTTCCTTAAAAACTTTTATCGAGGAAATATTCAATATAATTTTTGAAATTTTTTTCTGGGGTTTTTCTTAAGCCAAGAACCTTCCGCCTAAATTAAAAAAATTTTTATTTAATAAATATTTTTTTTTTTAAAAAAATTTCATTAATTTTTTTAAAATTTTTTAACTTTAATTATTTGGTTTCCCAAAAAATAAAGGGTTTCCCCCCTTTTTAAAAAAGGATTTTATTTTTTCCACTGTTAAAAATTAAATTTCCTTGTTTTATTTAAAATATTTAAATCAAAAAAAATTATTCTTTAAATTAATTCGGCTCTCAAAAAATTTATTTTTTAATTAATTTATTAACAAAAAACATTATAATATAAAATTTATTTTTTTAATTAAGAATTTTTTTTAATTTTCTTTTGAAAAGGTTATTTGTTCAGTTATTTAATAAAAACTTTTAAATAAAGGGGTTTTTTTTAAGTTTAATTTTTTAATTGTTTTAAAAGTTTTGAGGCCTCAAAGGGTTAGTTTTAAAATTTTAAAAAAGGAAAATAAACATTTTTTCCCATTAAATTTTAAAAGTTTAACCGTTTCAGGTACACTATTGGTTGTAAACGGAAAATTTAAAATTTAATTTAATATAAAATTATTTTTTAATAAATTAATTTATTTTAGGGTTAAATGCCCATTTTTTAATTATTTGTTTTATTTTTTTAATATAAATAAATTGGGGAAAAACGTAAATCACTATTTTTTTTCTGGTTTTTTTTTGGGCGAAAAAAAATTCCCATTTTCCCTTTTATAAACCGTCGTGGGGGGCCCTTTTCCATTCGGTATTATTTTCCCTTCCGGAAAAGGTGGTTTTTTTTTTAAAGAAATATTTTTTTAAACAAACCGAGTGTTAAAGTATGTTTTCCCTTTTTTTTTTGGTAAAACGATGTTTGGTGAAATTTGTTTCCGTTTGGTTGGGATGATTCCCTTGGGAATCTATAATTTAAAATATATTTAAATTTAAATTAAACACAACAAAACGTTACAAAAATTTAATGGTATTTAAGCGAGAATCGGTAACAACTCATTGGATAAAGAGACGGGGGAAATGGGGGCCATTTCTGCTCATTCGGGTAATTCTTCAACAAATGTCTAGAAAGAAAAAATTTAAAAAAAAAAACAAATATTTCACAACCAAAAAAAATAAATAAAAACCTGGAATGTTTTAAATTTATATTTTTATGCCAAACAAAACAAAAATAAAATTAGAAAATACACGTAGAAAAACCTTATAAAATGACTGAAACTAACAAATTCTAACCGCCCCTTAAATTGCCCGGGCAGATTTGGCTTTTAATAATTTTTTCCCTTAACGATTTTTTAAAACCAAAAAAAATCAAAAAAAATTTTTTTAAAATTTTTTTAATGGTTAAATTTTATTTTTAAAAAAGTTATTTTTAATTTTAAAAATTTCCCCTTGTTGGATTAAAGAAAGGGTTTATATTAATATTATTAATTTTTAATTTTTTTAAAAAATACAAAAAACCCCATATTCTTTAAAACTAATAAGTTGGGCTCTGGAAAACTTTTATTTTAATAATTTAAAATTTATAATTTATAACTAATATTATAATTTTTAATATTTTAAAACTTTTAAAAATTTAAAAATCAAAAAAATTGCATATAAAACAAAACAATTCTTTTAATTTGGGAATTAAAAAAAAATTAAAAACCCCTTTAATGACCCCCCAAACTCCCGGGAAAAATTTTTTTCTTTATTGGGGAACAATAAACCAAAATTACAAAAAAAACGGCTCATTTGGAATTGTTTTAAAAAAAGTTTTTTATCCAAAATTTATTTAAATTTGAATAAAAAAGGTTTTAAGAAATCAACCCCTGATTTTTTAAATTTTTAACTAAAAATTTCCAATTTTAAAAATTCCGGGGAACAAAAATAATTTTTGTTTTTTAAAAAATTCATTAAAATTTAAAAACAGGCAAGCCGACCTAAAATTTGTTTTTAAAAAATTAAAATACCTTTATCATTTTCCAATTTCGCATAAAAGGGGCATTTTTAAAAATTGGAAAATAAAATAATTTATTTTTTAATTTTTAATTTTGGAATTGCCCAAAATTTTTTGTTGAAAAAAATTTAATATTTAAATTTATTCCGAAAATCGAAAATTATTTTTTCAAAATTGGGCCCTAAAAAAACCTTACCCAATCTCAACTATACTTCTTTTACGTGTTTGAAATCCCAAAAATCATAAAATTCCAATTTTATTTATCAACTTTTAAAAAACGAAAAAAATTTGGATGTTTGCCTAAACAGATTTTTTTTAAAAAAAAGTCCCAAACGGCAAAGGGATTTAGGATGAAATTTAAATAATTTTAGCCCTTTTTTATTAATTTGTTTTTTTTTCTTTTTAATTTAAAAAATTGTTTTTTAAATTTTAAAAAAAAGGAAACACGTAGGATCGAAGTAAAAGAAAATTTTTTTCAACCCAAATAAAACGCCCAAATTTTTGTTCCAAAAAACCCACCTTAAACTGTAACTTTGATAAAAAACTTACTTTTCTTTCTTAAACGGGGAAAATAGTTCCATTTTTCTGTTTAAATTACCTCCCAACCTTTGGGTAAATTTAAAAATTTAAAGGCCAAGGGTTTTTCAAAAATTTTTTATTTAACAATCTTTTACCAAAAAAATTTTTTAAATTTTTAATAACGAAAAATTTTTATTTTTAAAACAACCTTTTTCCAACTTATATTTTTTGTTTATTCTTTGGGAAAATTGGTAATTTTTTTAAAAAACGGTTATGGGTTGAAAACAAATATTTGGTTTAGTCAAAGCCCGTTTTTGGGAAAAAAATTAAATTTCAAAACGTTTGTTTTTAACCTTTTTTATAATTATGAATTGTTTTGGAACCTTTCATTTCCGTTAATTTTTTTTAAAAAATTTTTAAATTCTAATTTCCCCATTTAATTTATTTTATTAAAAAATTCTTATTTTTGAATTAACTGAAATCAATCGTAAATTTAAAAAAGTTTCTTAAAATTAGTCAAAATTTTTTTTTTAAATTTTTAAAATTTTTTGGGAAAAAAAAAAAGTTTTAAATTAACAAATTTAAAAATTGTTAAAACCCAAAATTTAAAATCTTTAAAATTTTAAATTTTTTAAATTTTTAAAATTTGAAATTTTTTAAAAATTAGTAATGTGCTAAATAAATATTTGGGGTACTTAGCTTAAAAAAAAATTTATCAAATCAAATTTTTAAAAGTTTTAATTTTTTTCAAAACATTTTTATAAAAATTTTGAATTTTTAAAAAACTTTATCATTTTTTTAATTTTTTAAAAATTTTTTTAAACGTAGTCCTTTTAAATTTAAAAAAAATTAATAATTAGGGAAAAGTCGGCTTATTGGTAATCAAATAAGAAAATTTGTTTCCGGAAAGTATTAAAAATTTTTTATTAAAATTTTGAAAATTTTAAAATAAATAAAAATTAACAAACTTCCCACCAGTATTTTTAAATTTTTACGGCTTTAATTTTTTTATTTAAAGAAAGCATAAAAAATTATTTAAAAATTAAAAAAAAATTTAAAATTTTTAAAGAATTTAATGGTTTTTTAAAAGTTTTTAAAAAAAAAGGAAAATTTGGAATTAAAAACGATTCTAATTTTAATTTTAATCCGAAATTCCTAATCCCATTGTTTTAATAAAAGAAATTTTAAAAAAACTTGGCAAAATTTTCTATGCTTTTTTTCTGTTTTTTCCCAAAGACGGTGCCTCTGGTTGAAATAAAAAACTTTATTTCGAATTTTGGGACATAAAAGACAATTTGGTTTATTTAACATAATTTAATAAAGAATTTGAATCCTCCTTTTACTAAAATTTAAACCTAATTAAAATTAATTAAATTTTTCCCTTAAAAATTTTACTCTTTACTTTGGCCTTTTATTTTTTACGAATATTGTCTTTTTTACCTTCATAAATTGTGAGAAAATTTTTAACCAAAAGGGGAAAGTTTACCTGTTGTAAAAATTAAATTTTTTTTTTGAGGTAATTTTTTAACCTGGCAAATTTTTAAGAAAACCCTTTTTTTGAGGAATTTGGGTTTTATTAATTAATTTAATTTTAATTTAAATGTTGAAACCATGAATTTTTTAAAAATAATCCTTTTCAAAATTTTCTAAATCTAAAAAGTTGTTATCCTTTTAGGAAAAAACCTTTCCTTCCCTAAAGAACAAACCGCTTTTGGAATGGGTATAAAAGACATATGGTAAAATTTTAAAAATTTTGAAAATTTTTGGGAAACTTTTAAAATTTCCTTCTAATTTACCTTATCAAAAACGGGTGAAAAATTTAAAAAATTAAAACGTTGGCTTTTAATTATCCCTCATACTATGAAAGGGTCCTTAATTTAAATTCTGTTTTTAACCTTTTTTCCTACCATGGGTGCTTTTGGCGCAAAAAAAGTGGTTTAAACTTTTTGGGGAAATTCAGTTTGTCTTTTTTTTTTAAAAATAAATTACTTTTGGAAAATTACCAAAAAAAATTTCTTTTTTTATTCTTGTACTAAAATTTTAAAATTTCAATGCTGCTGGTTCTCTTTACCAGATTAAAAAATTTTTTGTTTTCAAATTTTTATTAAAATAGGGTTAATTAAAAATTTCTATTTTCTTATAAATAACCTTAAATTTTCTTTTTAGAAAACGACCAACAAGACTTTTAAAAATTTTTTTGTTTATGATTAAATGATCGAAAAGGTTTCAATTTGAAATTTCCCGTCAAATTAATTGGCCATCCCAATTTCCCTTAGGGTTTAACTTACCAAGTTAAGTAATTTGCTAGAAGTTTGTCCCTATATGTAACAATAACTTCAGGAGATACCACCTCCTGAAATTGTTGTCCTAATTGTAATCGTTTTTTACAGAGAGGCCGTCTCGGGCGATACCACCGCGGTGCCTTTTTCTGCCGCAAAGCAGAAGAGTATAAAATACTACTGTGTTCCAGTTGGAGGGCACCGTAGCCAGCATATTTACTGGGAAAAACTATCATTCTATGTTTCACGTAGGCGTGTGCATGAATATCGGCACATACCCTGGTATTGCCGATATTCATATGATCGTAACTTACATTCAATCAGGTGGCGTTTCTGCTCGTCTGCCTGCACTATCAAAAAATAAAACAACATTCATTAAGGGGTCTAATAATAGTAAACGTTTCTAATAATAGTAAAAGTTTGAATGAGGTATCTATTTGCTGCCTCCGTAGCCTAGAAGTACGGGCGTGTGCTTTAGAAACCGGAGGTCGTAGGTTCGAATAGTGCGGGACTAAACAAAATTTTCATTGTTGTTTTCGAGTTGATTAGGGCAATCTGGGCGATCTAGCAATTGCCTAAAAAGTAAGATGATTCATGCGTCGGATGGGCATGTAAAAAGTCGGCCCACTCACCAACCCGCATTGGACCAGCGAGGTGGGATACGGTCAAAAACCCCAAATTTCTAGGGTATATTGGAGGAGGCCTATGTCCAGTTGTGGACTATCACAGGCTGATGATGTATGAACGTGTATGTATGTATCTATTTACACTGTTTATAATCTAGGTCGTATATTAGATTCGCGACTAAAAGCTGGAGAAACACCATCGCAGTTGCTAAGTCCCCTTTTTATTTACCGGTGGTAGGTCCCCTTATTACAGGAGACCATTTGGGTGGGTACCATCGCGGTGCCTATTTCTGCCGCGAAGCAGTAGTGTGAAAACACTGCTGTGTCCCAGTTTGAGGGACACCGTAGCCAGCGTATTTACTGGGTAAACGAGACTTAACACCCTACTTCTTACGGTAGGCAGTGCGTTGGCGATACCACTGGTATTTCCAATGTTTACGGGCGTCGGTGACCACTACCCATCAGGTGGCCTGACTGCTCGTATGCCTGCGTATGCCATAAACGTGGACTTGTAGCGTCTTATGCAATTTTTTTGTGGGGTGTATCATATGCAATTAGGTTAATGTCCGGCTCGTCTGGAAGTTTATCACGTATAACTGCTGCAATAATTTTGTCGATTTCATAAACGGTTTAATCACCTGTTGCAAAATTTTGCACCAGAAATTCAAATAATTCAATTCAGAAATTCATGTCGGCCAAATTTTGTGTAAACGTGGAAAATTTTTCGTATAACATATTTATTATATATATAACTGGCCTTCATTATGCTTTTGGGTAAGACCCATTTCGCGACGCCTGAACGTAAAATTAAATAAAAACTAAACAAAACATTATTTGTTTCCTAAAACAAAACATATTAATAGTTACATTAAAACTAAATCTTTGTTTATCCCAAAGCAATTAGCGTCCTTGTTCCTGACGTCAGCTAGCCCTTATCAAATACACATCATACTTAATCATTATATAATGAGGTCGTACTTGCTATACGACCTTTTAACCCATTCCGTTTAAGAATTAAGGTCTTTAGGTCGTTTTATTAAAATATTAGAGCTCCGAGGCTTAAGCTTGAAATATTAGTTTGTTCTACTGAAATATATTCGTAATTTTGGATAGAATAATGTGTGTAAATAAAGTGCTGAAGTTTTTATAAACGTAAGTAACATAATTATTTCTTTTATTTACGCGATTATACATATCAAATCCACTTATTTACGGACTTTCAGTGTTACTTAAATATATTTACCTCTTTCGATTTCTCAATTTTTATTGTTGGTTTGACAAAAAGTATTATACTCTGCGTTTAATTTTGAAATTATTGGATCCCAGGATGTTGGCAAAGACAAACCATCTTCTCTTATAAAATTTGGATATTTTTAATTTCTATTGCTTCCCGAATCATCCTTGGTATAAATCGATGTTCATTAGCCAGTATTTTTGGTTCATCAAATCTAATATACTGATTGGGCTTGTCCAGAACATGGTCGCAAATTGCAGATTTCTTATAGCTGAATGGTTAATTTAATTTTAAGATGGTTGGTCCTTTCCACCTTCCTGGGATCCAATAATTTCTAAAATTAAACGCAGAGTATAGAAACTACAAAACCGAAGAACAACATAAATACTTTTTTGCCAAAACAACAATAAAAATTAAGAAATCGAAAGATATGTCAATTTTTTAAATAAAAACTGACGGTTATTCGAAAAACATACAGAGATACAGACATATACCAACTTAGTCTGCCCGTGATCATGGATGCTGAAAAGAATCCGAAACGTCAGGAATAAATATATTTACGCGCAAAATATACGCGAAAAATCCGTAAATAAGTGGATTTGAAATGTAAGTAACATTAATGGTACTTGTCTTTTTCCTAGCTAACATCTGAATGTATTCTGACCTGCGGGAGTTCATACGTGGATGAGTTTTTTTGCAAATTTTAAGGTAAAATAACACTTAAGAACGGCTGCTACAAGTGGTGTTGACAACTCACCTGGATTAGTTGTTAGTTAATTAAAAGGTAATGACGTTTTATAACGGCTACCAAAAGTGGTTTTAACGACCGGAATTGGCATTAATAACCAAAAATTCGAACCCGCAACGTCAAGTAACAAAACCACTGTATCACCTAGGCGGAGGAAAAAAATCGTACGTTTCTAAAATTACTTTGAACAGATTAATAAAAGAGCATTACACTCTCTTGTGGATCGTCCAATAACCTGCCACCGGTTCAGAGATGGAAGTCTCTGACCTGAGAAAACCGGCGTAAGAAGCTCAGCGGGAGTTGGCTTTTTTTAAATATAAAAACAGTACAACATATTTTTCTCAGGTTGAAACAGCCTGGAGTGAACAATTTATTACCAGGCGTGTTATAATTTAGGCATGCTTTCGCCCCCAAACGTTTATCAGTTCGTACTGAGCCTTCGCACAGTACGGACCTCTCTCTCTGCGCTCCCGCAGATGCGTTATTCTCGCGTAAGCGTATTCCAAGGTTGGCGTGAAAGTGCTGCCGCGTTAGGCACAAATGCCAGAGCAAACCGCAAAACCGAGTCTGACAGTTGCTGTTAGATATGTGTTAGTGTAGTAGTGCTCGCAGGCAGGTTCCAGTACTTTAACTTTTAATATTAACTTGTGCTTGCTGCATCAGGTGGCAGCTAGGTACTCACCTAGCGCTCCTAAAGCGCTTACACTTGTGGTCTTTATAGGCACACACTTCCCCACAGGTGGAGAGGGCTAGATAAACTGTTCACCATGCCGGCGGCGAACGCCCCAATGGCTAACTTGGATGAGTATGACCCCGCAAACTATCGTGAGCATATAGATGCGTATTTCCGCGCAACCGACCCCGATGGCTGGGCAAAAATCCACGCCGGATACAAGCGCCTCGTAACCAAAGGCAAAGCCACCACGTTCGCTGGCCAAATAAATCGCCCACGCTGTCGCCTTCTGCGACACCCATCCGTAATCGTAGCCCGTTAATTACGCCTGCCCCGTGCAGCCACCGCAAATGCCGCTATAGATACCGACCGAAGAGGCTGACAGGGACTCGTACGATTTAAGTACGGTTTCATTACCGTCCGTTCTAAGAAAAAGGGCAAAAAAAAAAGCCACCCCCTCGTGTTTGGAGCCGTGTTCTCACTTGGCTATCAAAAGCCAAGATATCTAACTTAAGGTCGGAAAACACGCAAATAGGCATCCGGGTCAACGTAGAGACCTCGTCCATTTTTAATAAAAGGTCAATCTATAAGTTGTCCGGCTTGCGGGTCGAAACTCCTCGTAAGACCGGTCTAGTCGCGCAGTGTCACAACTGCCAACATTTCGGACACACTACACGAAACTAATTCGCTCGTGCGCGTTGTGCGAAGTGCGCCGGCCAACATAGCACTCCGGACCGCTATGGCAACAATTAATAAAGGAACCGAACGGGTGAGTCCCACAATAGCGAGCAATAAACCTGCACCTGCGCTTGCCGCGCAAAACGCTTCTCACAAAGGGTCTCGTAATTACGTCCGTCCACCACCCGTTGATGTTCGTAAACATGTCCAAATTATACGATCTGGACTATAAAATGCACCTGGCAATCGGCCCAATTGAAAAAACAAACGTTTTGCTCGCTCACAGCGAATTCTTAGACGCACTAAGCAAGTTTAAATAAGAACCGAAACAGTCACAAACAAGTAGGTTAACCGTATAAGATGGCTACCAACTTAGGTAGGGTGAAACCGAGCGCGGTTTAGCCTAGTCGTATCGTACTTTAAGGCGAATGGCCTTAAGAAGCAGCGATCCGAAATCGCCAAATACTTGCAGGAATATAGTATAGACATATTTCTAGTGCAAGAGACCTTTTTAAAACCGTCAATAGCAATAAACATTATTAGAAACGATAGGTTGTCAGGACCACTGGGAGGTACACTTATATACTACAAAAGGTCACTCTTAATCGCACCATTAGAAACACCTTTTTTTTTTTTGCCGTTGGAAAAATCCAGCTTACGGATTCCCGCCGCCAGAGTGAGGGTGCAGCGGGATATGGGGCTCCCGGACCAAGATGGAGCGGCCGGTATACCCACTAAAAACAAACGGTTGTTCCTTTCTCTTGTCGCTGTAGCCGGGCCGCGGGCGCTGATGACGTCTCGGCGACCCCGGCACGACGTGGCCCTCGCCTCTTTCGGCCTCTTCTCACCGGGTGTGTTGGGACACCCGGAACGTCGCTTAGGCGCCGTGCCGGAACAAACAGCACGGCGCTCCCTCTGAGCCCTTCTCTGGGCGGCGGGCACCTCTTGCCGGCGCCCAGGGCCTGCATGTCAGGGGAAGGTTGCGCGCGTACGCCACTCTTCGGCGCCCTGGCCTTCTTCTGCGGATAGCCAGGGCGCCTCGGCCTCCTGTCCCTTTCCGCGGCCTCCTTCCGGCCATCACGTCCTCGCAAGAAGCAAGGACGGCGCCCCACGACCTTTCGCTTCTAGCATCCTGCGTACTACAGCAGGAAGCGAAAGGTCGTGCCCACGACACTGCACAGCTCTCGGCGTTGCTTGACCCAGGCTGGGCACTCTTCCAGCGCGTGTTGGGCCGTCTCTTTGGCACATACGCCACAGTGGTGGCACTCCTCAGTAGGCTCCTACCGGCCACGCGGCACAGGTACCTCCGAAAAACCGTCTCCGAGAGAACCTGCGTCGCGCGGAACGTTAGGAGCCATGTCCTCTTTCTAGCCACCATTTTAGAACGGGCGTATGGCCTCCACTGTTCGACGGCCGGCGCTGGGGTGCTCCAGCCGCAGCTCCCACTCCTGTATTGCAAGGGAGCGCAATTCGTCTCTGCGCCCCTTATCTCTTCTGGGGCTGGCCTGCAGCCCCGAGACCTCGCCTCCTCGCGCCAGAAAAAGAGTGACGCGAGGATTTCTGCATCCAGGTCCCAGGGCAAGGAGCCAGCCAACAGGCACGCCGCCTCGCCGGAGATGGTCCGGTAGCCCCGTACGGCCCGGATCGCCAACACCCTCTGGGTTCTCCTTAGTACGGCGGTACTCTCCTTTTGGAGGGTGTCGGCCCACACGGGTGCCCCGTACAGGACCATGGACCTGACGACTCCGGCGTACAGGCGGCGACAGGAGCTGCTGGGTCCTCCGGTGTTGGGGAGCAGTCTGCCGAGAGCTGCCGCTGCTCTCGCCACTCTAGGCGCGAGGCGCTCAAAATGGGCGCAAAACTTCCATCGGCGGTCTAGGACTAGGCCGAGATAATTCATCGTCGGCTTGACGTCGACGCGGACGCCGCAAACTATTATGGGGCGTCCGCAGGAGCGTTCCGAGGCCCATAAAAGCAAAGGGCCCTCGGATTTTCGAGCGCACCTCTGTCCAGCCGCCGGATGCGCCCAATTACTTGAGCGACCCCGGCAGTGGCGAGAATCGCAGCCCCGTGAAAATTGGCCACGGGCGGTGACGAGGGTGTCGTCCGCGTAACAAGTGACGTCGACACCCACGATATACTGTCATCATCGATATTGCCGCCACGTAGCACCAATCGAACCAACGTTCCAGCAGAAGCGGTCCCAACACCGACCCCTGTGAACTCTGACACGACACCTCGATGGTCCGAAGCCCATCTCGGCACGGGAACCTCGACACGTCGATGCGACAGGTAGGCCCCTGATCACCCTTGAGGTAGGGAGGCACCCGTGGTATCGGAGCGCCTCTTGCAGGCCCAGGGCAGGGTGTTGAATGCGTTGGCGATCTCGAGTGACACCGCCAAAACACCCTCACCCGAGACACCGCATCCTGCGTCAGGACCCGCAGCACCGCGTGGACGGTCGACCGGCCCTTCGCGAAAGCCATACTGCCACTCCGCCAGATTTGGACCGTGGTGCTCCAGGTGCTGGACGATGCGGGCCGCCACGATTCTCTCAAAGAGTTTTCCCACATCGTCCAACAGCACGATCGGCCTGTGCGGAGGGCGAGTCCCAGGACGCCCTCCTTTGGATGAGGACGAGTCTGCCTGTCTTCCATCTCTGTGGTATTAAGGCTTGAGCCAGACAGGCAGAAAACATCGCCCCTCACTCTGGGCTCCAGGGCGTCCTCTAGGGCCAGGCGCCAGCGCGCGTCCCGGAATGCCATCGGGACCGGGGCGGTGCGTTTGCCCTCATTTTAGAAGGGCTGCACCGAACTCTCCTGGGTGACTTCTGGCGCTTCCGGACTGGGTCCACCTCATCCGTGCCATCTGGGACCATCGAAGGTGCCGTGCCCTCCGCTGTGGGAATAAAGCCTCGGCGATCGCCGCTACCATCTGCGGCGCCAGACTCGGTGAGTGGGGGCCCAATGATCGAAGCTCTGTTCATTACCATTTTGTAGGCCGCCCCACGGATCGCCGTCCAGCGCCGCCAACAACTTCTCCCAGCGCGGCGATGGCCTCGGCTATTCCACTTTGAGAGCCATCCTCTGCTGCTGAAAGAGGCGAGCACCCGGCCTCAGGGCCGGGTCCCTGCGCCGTCGTCCCCGACAACGGGTGTATTGAGTGCCGTGCCACGATGCACTCTCTGCGCATCGCGGCGATTTCGGGATTCCACCAGTACACCCGGCGTTTAGAGGGGAGACGTTTGGCTCGACATCGACGCGTCGCACACCGCGACATTGCGTCCCGGAGCCATGTGCCTCCCCTCCACATCGACAATATTGGCGAGAAACCCACGACTGCACTATTGCCGCCTCCTTCAGCAGCCTCGGTCCAGGCTTCCGAGGCGCCACCTGGGGCCGTCGTCCTCGGTCCGGCCAGGGCCGGTATAGGTGTCAGAAGGGCGGAGACCCTGAATCGGATGTAACGATGATCCGACAGGGTCTCGACGCCCGTCACCACCTTCCAGCCCTCGTATTCGGCGAGCCAGGCGGGCTAGCGAACGATACATCAACGATCGACCCGCCCTGGGCCTCGTACACACGTGTTCACCGAACCCCTGTTTAGGACCGACAGCCCGACCTCCAGGAGCCACTCTCCAGTGTCCTTCCCGTGCGTCTGCCGCAGGTGAACCCTAGCCGGTGATTTGGCGTTGAGATCCCCGCGACCAGCACAGGGAAGGGTCCGCAGCAGTCCCACAGACCACTGCCGCAGTGTCGGACAGGTCCCGGCCCAGTTATTGCCGGGGAACGTAATACGGTTCCGACACTACGGCCACCTGAATCGACCACTGCGCCATGCTCTGAAACAACAGATCCTGAGCTCTGGCGTAGTGGTTCAGATTTGTCTGCAGGATGCTCAGCGTGGCCATCTTTATTGACGGCCATTTAAGTCCCCTCAGCCGAAGCGCTGGGCTTGGGCACCTGCCCAGGCCTCCCTTACTTCTCCGCCTCTTATCGGGTTTGGTGCAGGCGCGTGGTGGTGCAGTGCCCAATTTGGCCAGCCGGTTTGTTAGCCGCGGCGCACAGAATGCAGTGCAGCGCGGCCTCGCAGCTCTGCTCTGGGGCCCAGCTGGCACAGCGGTAGCAGGCACTGCTGCGGTCGTCGCCCGTATGACACTGCTCCGCCATGGCCCTATTTCGAGGCACCGGAAGCAGCGCATCGGACGCGCCGCAAGCAGTTTGACCTGCACCGAGCACCACCCGATTAGGAGGCGCCCACCACCAATTATTTTCTGGTGGCTGCAATAGGGCAGCTCATCATACTCCACCGAGACCCAACCGGTCCCGGCGGATTTCTCCGACCTTCACGGAGGTGACCGGCAGCTGCCTTTTGCCGATATCCTCCAGTTTCATTTTATTGGATCTTGGAGGATGTCGGCATACGTGACCCATTTCAGCTGCGCCCGGCTGCAGCTTGATCACTACAGCCGACGAGCTAGGGGCCTAAGTTTCCGCACCTCCTGCCGGTGTCACTTTTGGACCAGCGCTTGGTTTGGCAGTTTTGCGGCGCGTCACCAGCGTCCACCCATCCGTGGACTGCCCTGGTGCCGCCGTTGCTGCCATTTGCGTGGCGCTGGTCGAACCCTGGCCTGGTCTGGTCCGAGCCCTTCTCTTCCCATTTTAGCCTTCTTTTTGGGGAAGACTTGCAGGGGCCCATCCTTCAGCGTCTCGGTCCTTTTGCCGCTGCGGTAACCGGCGCTGCACGCAGTGGGGCAGTAGGGCGGCAGGGACAGCAGGGCAGCAGCTGGCCTCACCACTGCCGCAAACGTTGGGGCCACCTTTATCGGCGGCCAGCGGTGGACGAAGCCGCTTCTCCGGCAGGAGGCGGTCCGCTATACATCGCGGTGGGCCTGCAACATTAGCCACCATGTCCACGATGAGACGTCTTAGGATTTGTTCCAAATCCGTAGGCAGTCCTCAACGTGGACATCGTCCTTAGCGGCGGCCTTCAACTGCCGGTTCTCCTTTTCAAGCGGTCTGAGGCGTCGCACTTCTCTTCGAGGGCCTCCACCCGAGCTACTAGAGCCCTTTTGTCAGCCGAGTACTTGCGGATTTCGGCCGACTGGGTGAGCGGCTCATCACATCCCCAACTGTTTTACGGCGGAGGAGCACTTTTAGGCACGGACGTACGTGCCTTCAGGTTGCCTGATCTGTGGCAACCTGGGAGATAATGCTCAGATTTCTGAGCGCCATCTCCTTGCATCCTCCGCCGTTAAGGCATCCTCCTCCACGGCCTCTCGCCTCCTCGAGCGGCTTCTACCATTTCTTCGAGCGTGCGGTCCTTTTCCGCACGCTCTGCTGCCTTTTGGGCCTTCCTCGTTTTTGCCAGCAGGACCAGATCGGTGGTAGGGTCCTGCTGGCTGCCGCTATTCGACCGCGATCTCGCAGCTGTCGCGGTTGGGCGTTTAAGAAAACGCCCGCGTTCGTCTCTCATCAGAGGAGACGCAGGTCGCCCCTCTTCTTCCGCCGGCTGATCCTCCTCGCTGGAAGACTCACTTTGAGTGCCAGCCGTATCCTCTCTGGTGCGCTTTATAAATGAATTTGAGGAAAACCCGCGCCTTCATTATCGGAGAGCCGGCCTCACCTGGTCCACGCCTCCTTTCAACTGATCCTTCCGAAAAGATTTCGGTGTCCGTTTTCTCGCCAATTTCGTCGTTTTTGTCGGTCCTGCTTCTGTTTTGATTTTTCCATATCAAATCCCACGAATATTAGGTAATGGAAGTCCACCGGCCAGGGACCATGTAGCACCGGTAACCCTAAATACGCCTGGGGGTCGGAGGTTCCCAGGGGGCTGCCAATGGCTGGTGATCGTTCCAGCCGCTCTTGCGAGCACCCGACGCCACGTACCACAACGCCGAGATCAACGGTTTTTAGAGAGGTTGTCTCCTCGCGGTCCGGCCAATGAAGGCAGGACCTCAGCACTGCCGCAGGCCGCGAGACGTGATCCACGACACCCACGACAGGCCGAGATCGGCAAGCCGAGTGCAATACACCGAACAATCACACCGTCCCTCTCGGGACTTCATTCATACATCTCGCTCTTTACCCTTGCCCCAATCCCCACACACAATTCATACCTTTGCTCTTCATACATCACGCTCGGCGAGGCTCTGACGCACTCGCAGGGTAGACCGCTCGCATCCCGTGTTCCTCTAACAAAGAGGGGTACAGGGAGCGAGGGTCTGAGGCCCGCCACAACAGGCTCACCTCTTGGAGCAGTGCCTCGCCGCATCTCCACCCTTTAACGGAGCAGAGACGCAGCACCCTGTCAGTTTCTGTCCGCGCGGCCGAAGCCGGTACCCGCCATATCTGGGGGCGTTCCCTATCCGCAACCTGGGACGCGCCGGATGGGAGATCTGACAACTCCACACCGAACCATTAGAAACACCTACATTAACTAATTAAGAGGAGACGGCATGTCAGATCGCACTCACTTGCCATAGGCCGCTTGTACTTGTTTCCGTGTACCCCTTGTTTCCGTGTCCCCAACTAAGAATTTTCTTAGATCCGACCTAGAGTTGCGTCTCGGCCTAGGTCCATCAGCCATTATCGCAGGCGACTTAAATAGCAAACATCCCGACTGGAATTGCATTACGCCAAACACAATTGGCAATAAATTACTGGGACTCGAGGAGCCACTCAACATAAATATAATAGCTCCCGGAACCCCGACTAGATACTCAGACTCAGGCATAGGCGCTCAAGCACTTTTAGACCTGCTATTAGTTAGAGACGTCTCGCTCGATGTCGTATCGATGGAGGCACTCTGTGAGTCAGACTCTGACCACTTGCCGGTCTTATTCAAATTGGGCTAAGGCGCCGGTGCGGTCTCTACGACCTAAACCGTAACAAATTGGCATTGTCTTGAGCGTAAACTCAAGGCTATAGACCCCCAAATTTGCTCTAACCTACCGGAGGTTATTGATAGTGTGTACAAAGCGTATATTGCCATCGACAGTATCACAACTCGACGACTCCGAAAGGACAGTCAAGGTTTCGGGTGACCGTAACTTTGGCTTGCCGTTCAGTATTCGATGTCTGATAAGAGAGAAAAATACACTCAAGCGGGCGTTTTATCGCTATCCGTACGAGTCAAACCGATTTTGCTTTAGGAAACTTCAGTTAGAGGTCAGAGACAGGATAGAATTAGATCGTGGTTAGGTCTGACGGAAGACTTAGAGCCATTGCACACTATCTATTGGCAGTAGGCTCGAAGTAAAAGAACACCGATTCCTACCAAAGATGATCCTGACCCCTAATTAATAAAATGAAATCCAAGCATAATACTACTGCAGGCCTTTTATTTAATTATGTATAGTTATCACGCAAACACAAAAATTGATTTTTTTGATGAGAATTGTTGATTGTTTTTGAAAAGAGTTTACCTCTTAGAATTTCCATAATAATTGCTCTTGTGATTTTGCTTATTCGAACTACGCTTTAATAGTTCTCTAAATGACTTTAATTGAAATCAGATTAGCATAATTTATTTTGTCTAATGTAATGTCAACTGTCAACTGAGATATACAGATATAATTTACAAATATTTTTAATGTAAAAAGTTGTAAAATCGTATAGGTATGTCTGTGATCCTATCATGTAAAAATTACTTATTGAAATTTAAAAAATATATATAGTTAAATACTTTCTGTCATAATTTTTTTTTTGACACTATTAAAGAATTTGTTTTGACACTGGGACATCTCTCAAAACGTGTTTCTGTCCGTTTGTCTGTTTGTTTCGGCAAACCTGTTTCTTTTTTATTGAAATATTCAAATTAGATAATAAAACTTAGATAAATATTCAAAGTAGGTCAAATCATATCAAATTATTTCAACACTTGAAACTTATCTGATGAAGGCAGGACTTGAAATTTTGATATAACAACAACCTAGCACATAGTTGAAACTATTAGGTTTAATTCTAAACTTTGGATCATAGACAACATTTGACTGAGAGTATGCACTTGTTTAACAAGCTAGTTAGTTAGTATAGATGACAGCCCATAAGTATTTCATAGCTCTATGATATTGCGTTTCTGAAATTGGCTTTTCGAATATGTAATTTCCAACGACACATAGGGAATTAATATTTTTTTATTTACCGTCGCGTTTAATTGCTTTATTATAATATTTAAATGATTTCTGACTTTTCAGACCCTTTGACCGCGGCCGTCGTTTAATCGCTACATAGACGGTCAGCGCTGGTGGGGTTGTAGGATATTACAAAAGAGTTCGTGTGACCCCTTACCTTTCAAGCGCCAGGAGGGACCAACGAAGTAGTGTTAGTCGGTGCAAGTCCGACTTACCCATGCTTGCCCCCGCAAGGGTGGTATCGTAGGCATTTCCCCATTTATAAAAGAATTTGAAAGTAGAATATATGTATGATTATATTTTCTATAGTCTATTTGATTTTTGATCAAGAGGTCATGGCCATGGTTGTTGTAACGTTTGTTTGAGCCTTTTTTTACATAACTATAGGCAATTAAAAAAACCCGTGTTGCTTAATGCATATCACCTCACCTGCTTTGTAATTTTTCCTGCCAATTTACTATATTAATTATAAAGCAGGTACATTTAACACGCTTGCTGCGGATCAAAATATAAAATTCTTATTCACGTACAGTAACCAAAAAATTATTGTTAAATTTAAATAGCCTTTTATGTTTCAAAGAAAGCGCTGAATATATATATTGAATATGACATCAAGTCAGAATATTTCATAGACTAGACAAGCGAAGAGATTGTTTATACAGTTGATTGAAACCCTGTTATCCTGATAGAAATATATGTTGCATTTCTTACGTCCTTTTACAGAAGTATCACGAAGTATAGAAGCTAATCCTGTAACGGTATTTGTATTGGTTTATTTTTTTATTCTCCTTTCTACATTGCTATAGACAGTTTCACGATTTTTTTAAAAGTAACCTTGTCAGTTGGAGCTTTTCTCAGAGAAAAGTTTTAAACAGCGAATTAAATGTTCATTGTTTCAGGCGTTTAAATTTTCATTCAGTAAAAGCGATATACAGTCTATTCTATTCCCATAAATATATTTGATACTTTGGTAATTTGGAGGAATATCCGAAGTGTATTGAAATATAGTATAATATAATTTAGTTGTTTCTTTTGCATGTGTGTCCCACTTATGGCTCGTTTAGATAATTTAGATACAACATTTCATTGTTTTATGTTCAACAGAGACGTTTTCCTCACAAACGTTAGTCCCTTATATCAACCATTTCAGCCACTTTTAAACAATAATTATTAGCCTTTGAATATTAAATTTAATTAATTACACTTTATTTGGAATCTATTCTAAGTATGTACTAAATTTCATTGAAACTGGTTGAATGGTTAAGACAGTATAAACGGACAGACAAATGGTCAGACAGAGTCACTTTTGCATTTATAATTATCAATATGGACGGGCGCCTTATCTCACTCAGGTCGCATTGGTTTTCCTTTCCATAGGACAATGTATGAGAAGAAGGAATTCACCTGTTTCTGCGCCTACACTTGTGCACTATAACATCTGTACCTGCAGTTGGCTTTGATCTCTAATATAGCTCGGCCGCCGTAATCGAAATCTACTCAGAGGACATTATTATATTCTTCAACGATATTATAACTGTATTTTTCATCTTACGTTAAGATAACTTACACTCCCAATTCTGTTGAGGCGACTGCATGTAACGTAATAAACATAAATGAGCACCTCGCATGTCTTAGTATTCCTTTTGGAGAACGCAAAACGACGTATATTATTCATAGCAGGCGCTTTAGGTTACCTAGGGCTGGTTTAAAAATTAAAATGAGAAAATAATTTTCTGTTAAGTTTTCTTTTAAACAGCTGTAGTATTTTAGTTCTATCATTTAAGAAATCATTATATCATTAAAGAATGTATTTTTATGACAAGTGAAATATTAACAAAAAATATAACTAACATCGAATAGTATATAACTAGTTTGCGCAATATAAGACATGACAATGTGCCCTCTGCAAGAAAATAGCCCGCGGTTTCCGCCACATTAAATCTCTAAAATATTTTGAAATATTAATTTGATCAAAATGTTGTATGTATCACATGTTTTGTGCACACATAACTAAGAATTTTTTAATTACAATAACTTTTAAGTAAACTTACACTATAGTACCTTACATGAGGTTTAAATCTGCCCTATAGCATTTTTTTACAATGTTATACATTAAAATGGCTATTGTGATGACATGAAATAAAAAACATACGCTCCGAATTAACTACCTCATTTTTTTTGAGAAGTCAGTCAAAAATGGCCAGAAACGAACAGTTCGTTACCAGGGTTCAATCAATCACGTAGTCAATACAGCTATAAAATTTTTAACTTCAATGTGAAGTCGAATTAGCTAGTAAGAAATATTATTAGGACTGTGTTGCATAAAAGTTTTATCTTAATAAAAATGTATCTAAATGTAGCTAGCGTAATAAAAAATTTAATAAATAATACAAAAACGTGAAACGTCTTTTCCGGAGTGGTTAATTATTAACGGGGTTCTCTGCCGAAGCCAAACCGTGATGTACCTTTAAACATAACTTTTTATTAGACGTAATTTATTAATAACTTACAAATGAATGCTTCATATATTTCTGTAATGAATAAAAAAAATATATTATATGTTTTACTTAATGTTAAAAATGCGCGTTAACAATTTTTGCTATGACTACGTATCCTATGTCACTTTGAAATGTTATTTTAATGGTCGACAAACTTATGACTTTCTTTCATCAATTTTGATAGCAGCAAAATAATCTTAAATGTCTACAAGGAATTCTACTGTAACTGTTACCAGCTGCAATTTTTGTGTATACCAGCTGTAGGTTAAGCAAATGTTACGTGGTGAGCGGTCCTAAAACGGACCCTGCGGAACTCCGCGCACTACGGCCCTCTCTTGTAAGCTTCCGTATCTTCCGGGGTAAGAGATGCTTCTGGTTGAGAGGTATGCCTTCAATACGTTCCTCAGGTACGCCGGAACTCTGTGGTAGACCAGAGCCTCATGTATGACACACCAGGAAAGGGAATTAAAGTTGATCAAGGCTGACTGCCAAGACAACTTTCCCTTTGGATATCGCCTGGTGTATCAACGTTCTCACGTGGAGGATGGCATCCAGCGTGTAACGCCGGCATCGAAGTCCGTATTGATGATCCGCTAAGTCCGGGCCTACATTTCCGAAACGTTTGTTAATTCGAGAGGTTATAATGCGTTCGAACAATTAACCTACATCGTCTAAAAGACAGATTAGGCTGCTGGTTCATCCATTGGTTTGCCCCACTTGTGTAGGAGCACCAGCCTCGCCCACTTCCAACCCCCCGGATAGTCACCATCTCGAAAGCAGCCTGTGAATAGACGCCGCAATCTCGTGCCAAGAATCGGTGCAAGGATTTTCCAGGCCTTGCCTGGGACTCCATCTGGACCTGGGGCAGTGTTACGAGCACCAATAGCTTGCACTGCCGCTTGCAGTTCCGTCTGGGCTGTTTGTGTTTCCTTTTTTTTCGTTTTGTTTTCTGCCCAGGGTCCCGGGAAAAGTGTGTCCAACACGGTGGAAACAAAACCAGGATCCAGGGTATCAGTGAGGGGTGGAACCCAAGGGTGCAACTTGCTGAGAACCATTTTATAGGGCCCACCCCATGGGTCTCTGTTTAGCTCCTCAATCAGGTCTCTCCAGCTCCTGGTTTTGCTTACGGCGATGGCAATTTGTAATTTCTTGGTCGCAGTACGGCACTCTCTGTACTTTTCTTCTCTTTCCTCGATTGTAGAACTTCGACGCCGCCAAGCTCGCGTGTATCTTCGCCGTTATTTCAGGCAGACTGTGCAAAGATCAGAGATTTCTTGTGACAACCAATTTGCCGGGCCCATCCTGCCTGTTTTGCATCGTGGCATTGCCATATCACATATGTTGTTCATGCCCTTGCGAAGTCGGGCAACACCATTTTCTAAACTTTCATCCCTACTGGGGCATGACCAGTCCACTACATGGGTAGCTGCTATAAGAAGGTCTTGGTTGCAGTGATTAAGTGCCCATCGCCGTTGTTGTCTTCTATCAAAACGACTACTTAACGCTGTCAACGTCGATAATCAAATCATAATAAGATACCGATGGTCGGAGAGGATCTCCATCTCCTCTGCAACTCTCCACTAAACGCTCGGCACAAGGTGTCGCCCATAATAGATCTACGATCGACTCCCTCTGCCAGCGCACGCAGGTGCTGACTGAGCCGCTATTAAGTAGTCTAAGGTCCAAGGCCGCCGACCATTCGAGAACTGTGTTACTTATAGTTAGTTATATTTATGCATAGTTCTCTCGTTCTGAAAGAATCATCAATCTCTTTTAGGTAACTTTTGTCTGAACTAAAATCGACTGATCTGAACTCGATTGTAAAAATGATAGCCTTAACTTTCTACATACATCAATAATTATGTTTTTGCAGTTCAAAGGTAAAAAACATAATGACAAAATGATTTAGAATAGTTGTCAAAATTATTGGCATTATTTTTATTTGATTTGCAATAAAAAATATTTCTTTTATTTTAGTTATGTATATAGTATACTAAGATATTAGTTAATTCTCTCTTTCGAATTCTCTCCAATATCGTTCTTTCATTACGTCAAGAATAAATCATGACACAAGTATGACTAACTAATTAACTATAATAGTCACGGATATTGACTATAACAATAAGACCTATAAATAATGCAAGATAAGCTGTATTTTGTAAGGAAATTACGCAACATCATTTGACAGAATATAAATCAAAGGAAAATTATGTAAAGATTTTATTATTGTTATTTAACTATTTAATAAACATTGCCTCGTGTAAGTGCCTCAAATTTGATAAAAAACTAAATAATATGTCTAAAATATAATTATGCATTACACAAATGTTGTCAAGTTGAATAATATAATAAATTTTAGGTTATTATTTCTTCTACAAAATAGGCAAAATGGCGGCTTAATGCGTCGCGTATCTGCCAGTCAACCATTAGATATATATAGTTTTGCCGAACTTTTAAGAACTTAATAAGGTTCATATTGCATAATTTTATTACGTAAGCCATGCTATAAATTTGATGTAAATGCAATCATTTACTTAAAATAATTATAATAAATTGTTTATTACTGATTATTACGAAACTAAAACAAAATCCCTGCATATGTTTATAAAATGCGTTCATGGCTGCTGAAAATCTTGCGCAAGCCTGTTTTTTCCTTGTAACTAAGGCATACACAGTCCTTGTGACCATGGATCCTGCAAAATATGTGAAACGTCGTGAATATTGTGAAACAAATAAAACGCGATAATTTCGTGAAATCAGTAATTTTTTAAATCGTGAGTAGTATTCGCGTAAATACTAGAAGTTATTACAGGACAATATTCTTTGGTTTACGCGAATACTAAACGTTATTGAATGAAATAAATTTTAACGGATTTTATTGCGTTTATTTTACATTTCAAAATCCCGACGTATCGAACACTTTACAGCGGCCGTGGTCACGGGGTAGAGTCAAACATGAAATAAACGCAATAATTAAATTGAGATGTTATTAACCGCTTGTCCATTTACGTTTATTCTGACTTCTAAATCGTTTAGTAATCGCAAAGTTTCTTGTTGGACTTTTTAGAGACGTATTTGTATTGTTGATAACTCTGGTATTGCCAATGTCCATGGGCGTCGGTGACCACTTTCCATCTGGTGGCCCAAATGTTCGTCAGCCATCGTTGGCAATAAAATATTATAATAAAAGCTAGATAAAACTTAAATTCAATAAAGATTTTAAACATATTACATATTTTATTAAGGTTCCCATAATTTTACAGCTAAAATTAAACTTAGTTATAAGCTTTTTTTTTTATAAGCTAATTTAAAATTTTAGTTAAAAATTTTAGTTATAAGCTAATTTGCTGCTTAGTTATAAGATAACTCATAACAAAAACGACGAATGACGATAGAAGCTAATAAAATAAAATTGAATGAAAACCGTTATAATAAACTCAAAATATCTGAAAGAATACTATATTTCGGTTCCCCGGAAGTAATAAATAATCATTTCCTTTCCGCCTTTTTGTGCACGCAGATGAAAAATTATGAATTTGGTTCAAAGTAAGGATTCCTTCGGTCCATTTAATGACGATTCGAATCCATTACTTGCTTACTGTTTGATGTACATTTAGAATATATTGAGATTCTGCAACAGTTTAAATATTTATTTAAACGATTTCATTAGATGTATTTATTAATTATGTACTAATATTGAATACAATTCTGTACTAAATAAAATAATGTTTACGAACTTTTTGTATACAGATTATTTATTTTATATACGCGATTATTATATGATATGTATATATCAAATAAACTTTTTACGCATATTTGCGTAAAATTTTATTTTACCCGAAAAATCCGTAAAAACGAGATTTGATGATATATTTTGTATTCTAATCAGTGTATTTAAAGACACGATTTAATTGATATCGTTTAGCTAGTTTACGATGCATTCTCTACTAAAAATCTAACAATGTTTCAATCGAGCGAGTTCCGACACTGGTAAATTCCATAATTATAATTTAATGAAAAAATATTTTATCATATTTAATCGTAAGATTATACAGCAATAAAAATTTATTTATTTGTTTTTGGAAGATTATCCCTGTATTAAACTCGCTAATATACTATAATTGTAAAGTAAAGTTAGTAGTAAAGTATAAAGAAATAGACACAAATGTGTTTTATAAAAAAAAGTTTGCATGATAGATATAAAGTGATTAACAAGTAAATTAATCTTTTGTCTTTGTAATATCGTTTTAATTAAGTGCAAATATTTTTTATGGCAACATACTTTTGAGTAAAATGTTAATGTTTAATGAAAATGGTATAAAATAACCGAAACATGTTCAGAAGAATTATTTTGATAACGTTTACACTGCAACAAAATGTTAATAAAAAAGCTCCTTTTATTTCACAGAAAAGAAGGAAAGAAAATAGGTAATAAAGCGACAACTGAAAACAACTTTTTAACGAGGGCCATTGTTTATGCTTACCCAAATTGTGAGGGCGTGCTGCTGCCATTTCAGGTTATATCGTTTCTTTTTTGTGTGAAAATATCCAGAATAATTTTAGAACTTTAGGTACCATTATTCGTATATATTATTCATTGATTCCTATTTAATTAACATAACTAAGTTTACTAATGAAGGTTCCACTACAAAACTACTTTTTGTTATTTTAGTTTTTATTTGTTTTATTTTACTTTATGCACAAGGGCAGATTTAGTGATATACACATTTTTTGCACAATAGTCTTATATTCTACAAAACTACTAAACAGACAATTGGTAATTTAATATTTTCAAGTTAATTGGTTATTAATTATGACCGCAAAAACTTATTATGGTCATTTATTATATGTGCTTTATTTCCTTTAAGGCCTGCCATCTATTTATGATAATCATTGCGCATATTATAATAAATAAATTATCTTACTTCTAACCTTTCTATGCACAAAGAGTTGTCATATTAAAGAAAGATTAAAAGTATGGGTGCAAAAAATATTATTTTTTGACGTTGTCATAACTTGTTTTGTACCTGTGCGTTTTTTTGGAAACCAATTACTGAATGAAAACACGAACTACATATTGTCGTGTTATATAAAGTAAGTTGGTTCTAAACGAGAGCTCTAGCAAAGCAAATGGTCACCTGCCGGCTCAATTAGCAAATTGCTACGTCAGTACAATATGTGCATCGAAATACCTTTGACAGTATAATTTATTACATGAGTACAATAAGACGTACTTGTAACTGAACTGAAACATAAAAATTATGTATCGTTATTTACAATTGCCAAAGGCATTTTCTCCCAGTCATCCATTGGGTGATATAGAGTTTTTTGCCATCCTGATTTCTGGAGAAATCATTCCGCATGAGAACTGATTAGATAAGGAATGAGGAGTGAATGAAGTCAGAACAGTGAATAGGACATTGAAGTAGACGATTATGCGATGAGCGAAGGTTTTTGTCACTGACTTCACATAGATATTTAAAATACGAAGATATAGATATAGGAGTAAAGGGACAATCCAGGAAAGAGAAAGGAGTTGTAAGAGCTCGTAGATAGGTTTTTTGGCGAATAGGAAGCCATTGAAGCTGAGAACGATAGAGGCACACATGGTCATATTTGCGAAGATTTAAAATGAATCGAATGCAGTTATTTAGAAGGCGGTTAAGTTTGTTGAGATGATCTGCATTCAGGTAAAAGTAGCACACGTTGCCATAGAAGATTAGAGTAAAAACTAAATCCTGCAAGCATTGCCTTGGTTAGTGGAGGCAAAAAGTTCGTCCCCCCGAACAGGTTCTCGCTTTGTCGTAGCGGTGGGGCTCAGTACCTGCGGCTTGGGCCAGCGCGGGGAAGCTAGAACTTGGCTGCGAAGGCCGGCCGTGGAGAGGTGCTCCCAGCGGGCGCAGAAGCCCGCTTGATGCGCATTTCGGGGGTGCGGGACGGGTGCAGGAGGTAGGTGCTGTTCTTCCTGTCCTTCGCAATCAAGGAGAAGTCGCGGGGAGAGAGTGTCGGTAGATCGAAGGCCTCTCCCTACTCATCCGCGACGTATGATCCGCGGAGAGCTGCACCGCTGATGCAGTGTGGAAGGACCGTGGAGGAGGTCCATCTGGCATGGTGTCGTCAATCTCTCCTCCTTCTGCGTCCGCAATGTAAGCTAACGCCAGAGGGCTGGGAGTATAGTCCTGCATGGGTTGGGAGCTCCTGGTCCATGGTTCTGATTAAGACCTGGGGAGTCTGTTACTTAAATACAGGGCCGAGACGGAGATGCTACGGTGGCTAGCGCTGGTGGGTCGCAGAAGACGCTGCTATCCTGTGACCCCATGCTCTAAGCGCCAAGTAGAAACAACGTGGGGTTTTAGTCGGTGCAGTCCGACGTAAGCGTAAGAGAGGGCGAATGCGTAGGCATTTCTGCATGTTTAAAAAAAAGAAGTTTAAGAACTGAGTTTGTACAGACATCGCATGATATCAGTGAATTTTTTACTTACACAAGCTATATGAGTCCTCCAGTTTAGTGTGCTGTCCAAATTTAAGTCAAGATTTTTAACGTTATGATCGATCGGAATAGGAAAGCTGTCAAATCTAATTTGTGGCAATTAGGCTAGATCAACCTTCGTTATTTTCGACGAAGGAAGACGAGCAGTCGGGCCACTTCATGAGAAGTGATCACCGACGCCATGGACAATGGCTTGTGCATGGCAATGTTTTTACAATACTGCTTTCCAGCAGAAAGGCACTGCAGTGGAACCAGCCCAGAGGCCCCTGTAAGAACCTACCCTCGAACTCCTCCTATTACTTTTACAAAGCCTTCTTATTCATGACTCGACTATATATTTTAAGAGCAACTTAACTCCGACAGGCAATTTTTTTACAAACGGTTCACCAACTAGAAACATGGAGCATTTACATTCAAAAAATTTAAGATTAACACAACAAAGTTATATATCATAAAACAACGATTTTTTTCTTAATATATATATATATATTAAAATGAGTTAATAAATAAATTCATATTTTAAAAAAAATTACTTGCAAAGTAAATTACATGTATGCATATACATAATCAATAAATTTTACATGAATTACGGCAACAACATGCTATTGGAGGTTAAAAGAAAAGGTTGACTAATTTTCTTGATATAATTCTATAGTCATTATCTTTTCCACATTTTGAAAATCAACAAAATCGATAATAACTTTTCATTTTCATTAACGACACCAAAGAATTAGGTACTCAACTCAGAGCGTATGTTATTTTAAAATATTTGTTAATTTTTTTAAAATGACAGTTATAAGCTGTCATTTTGTTCCATTTTTCATAATGTGTTTGTGATAAGTAGTTAAATAAAACAGAATAACGGCATTTAAAATCACAACCTCGAGCGATTAAATTGCATAACCCACAATAACCATTTTAATGTAAAACATTGTTGACAATTGCAATGATATATATTCAATGCTCACTTAAGGTAATATAGTGCAAGCTTACATAAATGTTCATACATTAAAAAACCTTCATTCTATCAGTTTTAAACGTGTCACGCATAACATTTTTATTAAATGGATACCTTAAAAGCTATTAGAGATTTAAACATAGCTGCAGAAATCACGGGGTAGGTTCTTGTAGAGGGACGTTGTCACCCGTTTGAATTGGCTAAATAGTTGAAACTGCTGAAAGTGGACCTTTTTTTAAGTTAAATTTCTACTTGTATAATTTAATTTTTATATTTAAGGTAATAGTCTGAGCAGAGGAGCATCTGAGAACAGGAGCGTAAAGTATTTCACTGTGGGAATTCAGTATTTTAACACGAAGGCAATTAGGCTTGTTCAAGTGACATCTAAGACGGAACCATGTCATGGTAATAACGTCTTACCCTTATCAGAAATGTTTGACCTCACTCAAAACCAGATAATGGGTAAACCTTGGCCGTTCTCTTATTTCGGAAATGCCTCTTTGTAACCTAAGAACATACGACAAACTTAAACAATTGTTATCAGCAGTTATGTTGTGCATATAATAATGCAATGTCCGCTTCCGTACTCTAGTGGCTTGTGCTTTTGAAATCGGAGGTCGTCAGTTCAAATCCTGCAAGCACAAATGCCGAAAGGTCACTTGAATGCCTATAAAATAACATAATCCATGCCCTATGTATAATGACGGTCCTGCACTTGATTTTATACTGTCTGTCGACACTATATAAGTACAGGAAGAGGGACTAACTGTCTTGACTGTTTTGTCTTTTGTGTGCGAGCTGGTCGTTAATCTAATGTTGATGTTAATAATGATGTAACGTTCTTTCATACCCAGTAATTACGTTCCCTACGGCGCCCTTAAAACAGGAAAACAATAGTGGTTATACACTACTAATTTGCAACATAAAATCCAATGCGGTAGTACTTACCCAGAGGGTCTCCTGTTAGGGGAAACTATTTATCTTTTAAAGTTATAATAACTTTAGATAGAACAACTGTTTCTAAAATAAATAACTAAAATAAAATCAGGAATAAAGCCAACGTCACAACTCCTATACTTTCTTATACTTTAAAATGAGAGGCTCTTCTTATGTGATAAAATTTTAATTATAAATTTTGACAGATATAACTCTTTGGACGGCTTAGATATGTTTTTTAAACTCCAGTTTCGTCAAAGCTTAATGTATTTTAGTGATGTCGGATTATGTGGTAATTAAACATATTTAATTTAAATTAGTTTAATGAATATAAAGCAATGTAACACAACTTACTTCCGTACCGTCAAAAATTTAAAAAAATTTACTTTTTATATTGTAAATTCAATTTATCGGTTCAATTTTAAATGAAATTTACTATCTACTCGTTCAAGTGAAACAGCCCATGAAAGAAGTCCAAATTGAAGTAATAACGCTTAACTTGAATATTGCAAATAAGAATTTGAAAAATCCCATTTTCTTTTTATTACCAGACAGCGTTTTTTTAAATTCTACATGAGTACGTCTATGCTACGTGACAAAATTGTTAATGCAGTTTTATAGACGACAATAATTGTTGGTTTTTGATGTTTTGCTTATCTCCCTGCTTTCCTCTTTTTTTTAAAATCCTAAACTGCACTATCAAAATACATTTATAAAGCATTTGTTAGGTATACAAAAGCTAAGTGTGTATATCTTTCTTAATATAACGAAAACCTAAAAATAACGCCAATAACCAAAGAAAAAAGCAAATAAAAATCTTTGCTCAAATTTCTTTTGTTAACATATTCAGAATCCTTTTTCTTTGATGAATTGAATTAAAAAAATAGATATGTTTTTATGCCATTTATAATTTTTACGATAGTTATTATTACTTGATTAAAGCATTAGGGTTTTTATAATACGTCTCAAGAGATTTACTGTCGAATATTACTTAATTAAATCAGTCAGCGTAAAAGCGTCAAAACATTAATGTCTAACCAAAAAAAAATAATAAAGATGTTGATGTTTAAACGTAACGAGTCGCAAGGTCGCTAAGCGTATACGATCTCGTTATGAGATGATTAAGTATGATGCTTATTTGATAAGGGCTAGCTGACGTGGCAAACGGGCCGCTAATTGTTTTGGGACTTTTAAAATTTAAGATTATTACTGTTATTAAAAATGGATTTCGTTTTAAATAGCTTGGGATAATTTTATTCGTGTAAGGTAAAAAAATAGAAAAGGTGAAAAATGCAAACAAAAATTTAAAAATGTTCTATGAGAGTTCATGGTCATAGTTAATTATCTTTTATCAATATGGTAGCATCATATTTTCTTTTGATTGTACTAGTTTGAAATAAACTATTTCGATACAATGTACAAATTCACTACTAATATGCTACCGGTTCGTACACATCTGAACTGGTGCAAGGAGTTCAGTGGGGACCTTTTTTCCTTTTTCGGATATTTTTTTACAAAATTGTAACGGTATATATTTTACAGTTTTAAATAATTAAGCTACGAATCATTCTAGTCTTGAGAAAAATAGTGAAGTGTTGTAATTGTACTAAAGTAAAATTCATTATTATCATCATCAGCCTGTGTTAGTCCACTGCTGGATATAGGCCTTCCAATGCAGTAAAAGTAAAATTACTTTTTCTTAATATAACTCAGCTTGTGTTAGAAAATGCTTAAATACATTATAGAAACAGCTTTATCATGAAGTTCCATTGACTTAAAAGAAGCGTCATAAAGTATATTCAAATACAAGACTATGTTATGTTCGATTCATAAACAAAAACAATATTGAAATGTCGACAATCTGTTATGAATCTTTTAGGGTTGAATTTAATATACTTTTACATTTTTTTAACTGTAACATTAATCGAAAATTTTAATTTGATTCTGTAGGGTACTTAGAAATTAGTTATGCTATTAATTCTGTAAATGACATATACTTGTAGAATTTATTGTTCTTATTCTTTCACAGATTATAAAATTTTTAATATGGACGATGGATACATCGACGCCTTATATAATTTTTTTTTTACAAAATAATGCACTTTGTTTATGGTAACACATTGTTTTTGGTAACACTAAATTAACAATCTTCAAATAGACTTGGATTTTCACATAATGATTTAGCGATATTTATTCATGCAATTATCTCACTTTATCATTTTACACTTATCTACACTCACACATCTTACATCACACGTAATTCATACCTTATCAGCATATTACAAAGACATAACTAACAACCTTAATTGGTAACTTTGGCCTCTAGATAGCGTGTTAAACAGAATCTCCATTCATGCGATTGTTCTACTAGTATGTAAGGTCATTTGGAAAGCAGCCTAATAGTAAGGTCTACGATCAACCTAAGTTTTGCTTACCGGTAGCTTCAGCTAACATATCATAACATGGGTTTTCTTTAACTATTACTGTTTAAACTTTAGGAAAATATAAATATTATCGTGCGTTTTTGCTATACCTTATTCAATATTCAAAAAACTGTGATTATTCATAGCACATTTTTCACTTTTGAATTGCTATAATAAATTTCTCACTGCGTCGGGTAAAAATATTCTAACACTTCTAGTCCAGTATTTGTAACAGACGTGTGAGAATGTAAATACAAATGAGGACCGAGCATATTTCAGCATTACTTTGGTGGAGGCAAAATAAAGTGGAATTATTCATAACAAACGCCTTGTACTATTCGAAACTACTTTATATTGAACAATAAGGAAAGTTCTGTCACTTTTTACAAAGTTAACTTGTATTTTCACTGTGTTCCAATCTAACAGGCATCGTAGCTAGCCTATTTACTGGGTTAACGAGACGCAACATGCTGTGTCTCACAATAGGTAGCGAATTAATGATGGCCTGGTATGTCCATGGGAGTCGGTGACCACTTCTCATCAGGTGAAACAACTGCTCATTTGCCTTTAAGCCTTTGCCTGCCAAAAAAAAAAATACGTAGTAACAGACTGAGTCGTATGCGAGACTCCTTGCTTAAACCCTAAGCTGAAATCAATTGCTAATGGTATATGTTTCTTTAACAAGACTGCCAAAAGGATAAACATTTAGACGTAATTTTTTAAATAAACTTGGTTTCATATTAGTGCAAAATTAAATCACTTTAAGGTAAAGTATGAATACCACAAATAAGATTTATAATAGAAGAACAAAAACATTATAAAGAATAAAACTGTACGTTCGTTCAAAGTATTTTCCACACGTTTGTCACTTCAGATTGAGTGATTAATGTGTTTCTCCTTTCTTGCAGAATAGAGCTGTTTATAATTTAAAAGATTTCTCTTTCTGCTTGCTACAACTTTTTATTATGTTTATCGTTGATTTTAAACACATTAACTTATATTATAGACAATTTAAAAAAGAACAATTATTTAAAATACAGTTTTATTCTATCTTTTACGGTTTCGGCAGCGTTTGACGCCAAAGTTTTCTTAATTTCTTTAGTATCTATTAAACTACTTGTCACAAAATAATTAATAAAAAAATAAAACCAAACGACATATCCTTCCTTATAAGCAAAATCGGAGGACTAGGAGCGGAACAACGAGGTAACATAAATTTAAAAAACGTACGCTTGTAATTCACCATTAGTTAAGTGAGTTATTTTTAAAATAACATAAATAAATACTTTAGACAGAACTCAAACGTGGCAACCGTAAATCAGAAGCTTATGAATCAGAAAATTAGACTTAAAAGCGTTTGCAGATTTGCTTTCTTTGCAGTTTTGTAGTGTATTTTTTAAAGAAGAACTTTATTAATATCTGAAAAAGTGTCCATTATAAGACATAATCCATATAAGTATCAAATAGAATTAAAGTTTTTTACGATTAAAAAAAATTTTTGTTATGTTTATAAGCCTTCCCTTAAAAGAATTCCTATACGTAAAGAAAATATTACATAAATTATTTGTAATCGATCATCTAGTAATATCAAGGTGCACATAGTATGTGTAGTAAATGTTTCCTTATTACTTATACTTCTTAAGGAAGATGACCTTACAAATATGAGCAGTAAAGCGGAAACTGTAAATAAATGAATTAAATATAAAGACAGAACTTTCCATCCAAACAAAAAAATCAATAAAATTATGTGAAAATGTTATTGCAAATGTAATTTAAAGTTTTGTGGAAATATTACTGGATCTGATCGAGTAATATTTAGATACAAATAAACGATATAAACAATACGTAACAGTTAAGTTTGAAAAACATTGTATTGGAACCAATTACCAACGACACAAATTACATTAAAATTACTTCTATAGGCCATAAATTATAGAGCGGAAATACTTTTGTACAGTTATAAGATTTATTTCGGAAATAAATGTTTAGGATTCAAAATAATTATCTTTAATTTATTTAATATATTGGTTTTGAAACGAAATCAACATTTTCATTAAGGAAATTGTTCTAGTGGCACAAACTCGATGTAATATAATCATCTATGGATGAAATAACTATAATTATTAGAATTGTTTTATTTGTATTTGGTACATAATACGATTGAGATTTTTTTATAATTATTATTTTATTATTTCTTTATATCCAATTATTTATCTATACAAATATATAAATACAAATTAGCCACTTTCTCTCACTCTGGCAGAATTTAAAATAATACTTAATGAAAACATAATTACAGATTTTAATAAATTTTTGTGATAAAAGTATATCAGTGTAAGTGAAGTTTAGTTATTTATTACAAATGGTGACGAAGTGTAATCTATGGTACAACGAGTGCTACCAACTCAGATTTTCGCGATTAACTGGTCCACTTGTAATGTATGTAAAGACGCGGCCATTTAAAACACTCTTTCAGAATTCTATACAAGATTTAATAACTGCATTTTTTTCGTAAATTTTCAAAATAACGCAATTTCCTAATGCCGTTTTAAGACTTTATTATCTATTAAATAATTATAATTGCACATCACACTCGTTATGGAGACGTGAATATGTTAATGTCCTTGTTAAGAATGTAAAATACTTATGAAAATCTATCAGTATAATCTTAAAACAATTTTTCAGTTGTTTGGAAATTTTATACGCAAATAAAATTAACGTACGAAATATAATAGACTCCAATACCATGCAGTGTATTATGCTATAAAATATCGGTAAGTGATTTATTTTTATAAACGTCTGCCACTGGAGCATAATTAGTTGTTGATATCTATTTTTTGGTTACATAAAACTAATGTGTAAATTTATTAAAATTCTAAAATGGTATTAAATTTTATCTTGACTTCAGATTTTTTTCTTTTTTAAAGACCCTTACTACCATTAATTTTCTAAAGTTAAGCTATCTTCTATCGAAAAGCGAAAGTTCAAACTCAAATACTATCATCCTTATGATACAGTCCCTAAAATATTATAATATATTTTGATGAAATTTTAATTTCAAATTACGTTTACAACAGTGATCAAACTGTCTTTGTTGCTTCATTAATTTGAGCTTAAGGATGCCTTTTTGTCAGACTGAAGCCAGCTCTTCGTTTATCAAACCTTTAATACCCAAAACACATTTTGTCATATAAATATTAGTTAAAATTACCAGGCATTACTTATTAAAACTAGTTTTTATATTTATGCTAGCCAATTATTTTAATGTGGTGTATTGTGTAGGAGTGATGTTGCTTAGAACCAGCAGTCTAATACAGGGAAGCTAAGGGAGACCTGGTTGAACTGCGGAAGGGAGTGTGGTAAGGGAACCTGCTTCAATCATGCTTCGTTCAGTAGGGTGCGCATACGGACGGTTGAAAGGTGGTAGATGCTCCGCCTTTCCTGTCTTTTAAAGTCAAAGTAGAGTTGGATAATAAGAAGTGTCGGTATATTGTTGGCCACTGTCTCACTCTCGCTCCCTATCTCGTTCCTAATTCGGCTGAAACGAGGCTAGAATAATCAAAAAATGAGGGCCATCTCTGGAAGACTTTTGCCTAAACAGTCTAGTTCCGATAAATATGTTAGTAAATATGTAAGTTAAGATAAGAAATTAATACAAGTAAATAAAACGTAAACTAAGATTATAATATTAGCAAATAAGAATGTAAATTAAGATAAATAGAATATAAAATTATTAAGTAAAAATGTAAAATAAGATAAACGTAAGATAAATAAGCTAACACAAAAATGGAAATGAAAATGAAAAGTAAATGTATAATAAATAAATAGAATGAGCTACAAAGAAAGTACCAAAACACTAAAGAGCTAACAAGCGTCCCTGATCCGACATGTTAGGGAGAATAAGAAAAAAAAAAAAAAAAAAAAAAAAAAACAGTCTAGTTGATAGTCTTCTGTCCAAGTATGGAACATAAGACAAAGGGTGCGTTTATTCCGATGTGGGTCTGAGGCAGAGTGTATCAGGCCCAAGATGCGGTTGCATTGGCGGCCAGTGCTGGTTGGATGGTTTACTGAATAGTAAGCGAAGGCATTATCATGTTAATAACGAAGAATGAAAAGGTCGTAGTAACGCCTCCTTTTAGGCGTCAAAAATAGACTATATGGTAAAAATTATTTAATAAATTTTACTGTTTTATAAAATCATACCTAAAGCCGATCGAATCTTATTTTTGTCAAAACCAGTATCATCATCAGCCGTGATAGTCCACTGCTGACATAGCCTCCCTATACACTCCATCCATTAGGGATTTTGGACCGATCCCACCACCTGTCCAATGCGGCTGGTGGTGGACTCGACTTTTACATGCCCATCCGACGCATGGATCATCTTACTTTTCAGACAACGGTGATCGGCCCAAATTGCCCTAACTAACCAGAAACAACAATGAAAATTTGTTGAAGTCCTCCAGTGATTCGGAACCCACGACCTCCAGTTTCTAAGGCACACGCCCACACCACTAGGCTACGGACAGTCAAAACCAGTGTCCAAATTTATTATACGTAACAAATCATTGTCTATATTAATCGCAAAACAAATAGTCAAATTTTAATGTATACATTTATATATTTTATAATATTAAATGTTATATCTTTTCATTTAATCGTATATATTTTGACGATAACCTTTCTGAGTAATGCAATGTTAATAAGACGTAACGTTTAGGCATTTTTGTCTGCTTACGTCATTATGAATTACTCTTGCAATAAATCGGTCACATATCATGAATATGTTACTTTTACGAGAATGTTCAGGTGTAATGACGCTTCTTACGTAGAGTATACGATCGTGTTACTTTGAAAATACGAGTGAATAACATTTAACTGTTCTTGTTCCGAATTCCGTATTTTAGGGCTTATTGAGATGCAAACTTCTTTGTATAATGCTCACGATGAAACTTTCTTATTGCTTTATTACATTCGAATTTCGTTTTGACGCCACACACTAGTAGAATGTTGTCACATATATATATATGACGTGATTTATCATTCTGTTTAGTAAAATATAGTGATTTAATATGATTAAGAAAAAAAACTTGCACCTATATGATCAAATCCTGAGCCTATTCAAGGTAATGAATTGAATTACGCTATTTTGAGACCTATGTTTAACAGAGGTCTTCAACGGGCTTATACGATAATGATGAATATGTTTGACGTAATATACAAATAACTAATATATGTTTACCAAGCATATTTTGCAGGTATTATGTTATAAAAATCCTCACAAGTTAAAATGATGAACGTACTAGTTGAATAACTGTGTGTTAGTAAAGCAATTTTAAGTGAATACGTGAAATCAATTATTAAAGTTATCTTCGTGTAAAATTCGATAAATTTAAGCCTTTTTATAAACATATAAGAACAAAAATAATTAGGTAACAAGGTAATAAGGAAAATTACAAGCAACAAAACAAACTAAAAAACGGCAAACACAGAAAAATGCTGTACAAATGAGGGCACTTGTAGTACAAATTTTCTCATTTTATATATTAAAAAATGTAACCGACTCCGTAGCCTAGTAGTAAGGGCGTGTGCTTTAGAAACCGGAGGTCGTGGGTTCGAATCTTGCGGGAACTCAACAAATTTTCATTGTTGTTTCTTAGTTGGTTGGGGCCATTTGGGCCGATCACACAATTGTCTGAAAAGTAAGATGCTCGATGCGTCGGATGGGCATATAAAACATCGGTCCTGCGCCTTACTCTCTCCGGTCGTGTCGGTTATCCGTCCCATCGGCTTTAAGAGTATAAAGTAACAGAGAGTGCACCTGTGTGTGTGCGTATCCTTTTGCACTATAATATCTCCTGTGCAGTTTGCTGATCTCTAATATAGATCGGCCGTCGTAGTTGTAATCGACTGAAGGACATTATATTAAAAAATATATGTATCACGTTTATTTCACTTAATTAAACAGTATTGTAAAAAAACGTTAATAATGTATTTATTATTCATACATATATGTTATAAATCATTAGTGTGTAAACACTAATGTCTTCTAGTTTGAAGGACACCTTTTCCAGCGTAATTAATGGCCAAACGAGATATAACGTCTCAGGCTGTGAGCGGATTCGTGTCGTCTTACATTGCTTTTATTATGGGCCTATAAACAATTTATAATCATTAAGAAAACTGTGCTGAATCGTCACACGTCACACAGATAATAATAAACTGTTTTAACTTAATGTTTATTTAATTATTTCTAAAACGTTAATGGTGTTCCTTAAAATACTAAAATTTTATTTTAAAAATAAAAAAAAACATAATTCGAAATAAATATTTTTTTGTTTAAAAAAATGGGGGAGAGGAAGCCTATGCCCAGCCGTGGACTTACACAGGCTAATGATGTATGTATGTATATATATATATTTTTAGGACATGCTAGGCTAGGTAAGTCAGAAGAGGAATGACGTCAAAGACTGGCTTAAAACTTAGACGTAATTAAAAAACTGCTTCCGTTACCTAGTGGTAAGGGCGTGTGAGTTAAAAACCGGAGGTCGAGGGTTCGAATCTTGCGGGGACTAAACAAATTTAAATTATTGTTTCCTAGTTGGTTACGGCAATTTGGGCCGATCACCCGATTGTCTGAAAAGTAAGATGATTCATGCGTCAAGCTTGTAAAAGTTGGTCTACCCACCAACCCGCATTCGACCAGAGTGATAGGATACGATCCAAAAGCCCCCTAAAATTGGAGAAGACGTGCATTAGGGAAGGCCTATGCACAGCAGTGGACTAACACAAGGCTAATAATGATGATGATGATGAATTAAAAAAGAACGTAACAAAAACTTTGTTAAAAAAAGTATTTAGATTCTATTTTATTCCAAAACAACGATGTTACACAGCAAACAATATTTCCTTGTTTATCACTCTTTTGGTTTCGCCTTTTCAAATATAGATAAAAACATTTAATAAGGGACTTGATTTAAATTTACAAAAGACTACTTAATTAATTAAAAGAATACTTAATCAATTAATCTGATTAGACCTGGGTTAGGAATATATTTAAATGCACGGTCCCTCGTCAAAACCGCAATCACGAACAAAGCTTTGGAAGCTCTTTTGTGCATCTTTGATACCCCAGTCAAAGACTATTTTATAAAAATAAGATTTTACATCTCGGTAATTTTTTTATAATGTTTTTTGTAAACAATCATTGGATACTAACATCTGAACCAATGTTTTATTTCGATAAAACGAAATCAAAATAAATCTTTTTTAATATGCCCAAGTTTCAATGATAGGTAAGTTACTTTATAGTAAAGTTACTTAACAGTTAGTTTCTTGATCGTTTGATAAAGTTTATAATGTTTACTTTACCATCTTCATAATACGTAATAAAATAATAATGCTTTATTTTCAGAACTAACATATTTAATTTGCAATATAAACTTTGACTTTGAAATTACCATTAACAGTTTATGGGAACGGGCAATTCTCGTCGAAACTGCAAAAGTTTTAGTTTCTAATAGTAATTTAATAACCGTTACATGTTGTCAGTATTAAAAATGGCCTTATATTAGCTTCAAAAAATTCTACGTCACCGGTTCAGTGAACTGACATTACTGTAATTTGCCCGCCTCATCGCAATTTCTATGTGAGCGAGTTTCGCTAGAATCCTATTAAAAGGAGATAAATCAGCTTATAAAAATTCCATTTAGTCCCTTTGATTAATTATTCAATTCAAACAACAAGGAATTTCTACAGTCGGATATAATTATACTCATATCTACATATGCAATAAAAGTAAGTTACTGAAATACTTTTCATGTTATAAACACGTAAGCGTTCTCCACAAACTTAACTGACTTATGTTATATTTTGGAAATGACAACACGACATAAAAAGTACAAAAATTTCTTTTCTAATTTGGTTTCGTCAATTGTCACCGATTTTTAAACGAACATAGAAGAAAGCCTTCATTTCAACCAATTTTCTAAAAGGAAGAGCCGCCTTTCTGCGTAGTCTAGTTATGGGTTTGGTTCAAGGAAACAACAAAAAAAAGATGACTGATGAATCCATGATCATCGATTCAGTAAATCGATGATCATTTATTTATTACGATGATCATTTACCTATATTTTATAATTAAACAAAATGCGTTAACCGTTCTCATTATGAAACGGTTAACTAAAAAAATATAACAACGTCGCTCGTCCGTCCTTTATTGCCAGTGAATTGTTGCTTATTGATAATTTTTCAAAAAGAGATCGCTACGTAAAATACCATGTCAGCGCGCTTTTCAAACTTAGTCTTAAATGAAAGGGTTAAGTTAGAACCTTGTTTTTTTACTGATTTAATAATAGTTACTGGCCTACCAGTAACAAATCATTCATATTAGCACACCCTTGTGTGCTTTGAAGCTGTACTAACAAATATTTCACCCATCGAATATAGTTAACTTTTTGGTTTGAGAAAATCAGTCACGACAAATGCTATTCATTAAACCTGTTGCCTCGATTAATCTAAATATATAAGATTCAGACTACTTGATAATTCTAAAAGACGAAGAATCTAATTAAAAAAAAATCTAGAGTTGGTGTTGACAATGTTCTAGAATCTTTTTCAAATGCACTTAAGTTTGAAAGTCAGTAGATGTGTAACATTTGTTATCGCCTATTATATAGCTTAAATGAAGTACTTCAAACAAATTGCATATAAGTATAAAAACGAGTACCTAAAAAGTATCTACGCTTGTTTAATTATGCTAATACTTTTCACAGGAGGCAATAAATTTGTTACATAAGAGTAACTCAAGATGAACATAAAAATGTTTAATGTTTCAAGCATTAGCGGTAATAAACTTTTGTCTTAAATATGTTAATTAAGCTATAAAAGTTTGTTTTAGACTATAATCATATACTTCGAAATTCCATTTGGCGTCTCCAAAGTTTAGCAGAAAAACTTCTTTATTGTTATTGGTTTATGCGCTGCTATAAAATATAATTAAGGCAAAAAAGTATAGAATAACATAATATAATTATTTAAGATTAATTAAATATATAATTAATTTTGTTTGTCCTTAGAACATTTTCTCGATTTACCTCTTTTCTTAATATTTTTACCTCTATTCTTTTGCATAAAAATAACTAAAATTGACCAATCAGCAGAGAATTTTAAATTCAAACATTTTAAATAATTTAAAAATTATTAGTTCTCCTTCTTTGGGAAGTAGGTCAAAAATAATGTTAACATTTTAAAACACTCTCAAAACTAATGAACAATAAAAATTATGAATAAAGTATTGCTCTTTCAATATAACGTTTCGTACATGCTCTTTATTTCAATTCATCTCGTCTTTAGCTAACAAAATGTGAAATACCACAAAAAGCCTTTATAAACGAGTTCCTCTATAAACGAAACGGTTCGAATCCTGCCGAGAAACAATTTTGGGTTTTCGTCATTTCTTTTTTCTTATGGCATACGCAAGCAGACGAGCATTTGGGCCACCTGATAGGAAGTAATCACCGACGCCCATGACATAAGCAATACCAGTGGTATCGCCAACGCGCTACCTACCGTGAGACATACGGTGTTAAGTCTCGTTTACCCAGTAAATACGCTGGCTACGGTGCCCTTCGAACTCGGAACACAGTAGTGTTTTCACACATCTGCTTCGCGGCAGAAATAGACGCGGTGGTATCCGCCCAGACGGTCTCCTGTAAACAGCGGACCTACCACCGGTTTAATTAGAAAAATATGGGCCGATCAACTAATTGTCTGCTAATAAAGGTGAGCCACGCGTCGAATTGGCACGTTTAAAGTTGGTTCCTGTAGTCAATAACTTTTATGGCATTCGTTACATCCTTATAAGGAGTGCCTTAAAATTTTTTCACTTCCAATTCATCCACAGAATGCAGTTTAGACTACTGTTTATTCAGGTGAATCTAGATGGATTAAAAGCCGACCCCGTAATAACTTGAAAAAATGGCTAGGTGAAACAGTTCTCAACTATTCTGAGCCTAATTTGACTTAACTATAGGTGAGCGTATTTATAGTGTCCTCGTTATGTTAGGGTATATCATTTGCCAGGCTAAGTTGTTTTACCTCGTCTGGTGATTTAATAATCAAAAAATTGAACCTGGTTATTTAAGTATTACCGATGATTTAATAAAATACTACGAACTTTAAATACAATGAAGAATTAAGAAAATATTTTATTGGGTAAACTATTATTTTTACAATTACTGTTTTGTGGATATACTTGACATCTATTTATTTGCCATTAATCGAGTTTTGATACTGTGAAGTTCTGTAACTACATCAATTATTTTGGATTAAGATAAAGGAAACTTGAAGGTTATTTGATAAAGATTGTGAGCAAGGTTTTGTGACTTAAATAAGTCATGTATTTTATGTACCTCGGATTAATTGTAGTCCCTCATCTTTCTCATTACGTGACATGAAATTTTAAAACGCTTCCCTAAGGACAACCTTGTCAGCCGTGTCAACAGAATAAAAAGAGTAATGAAATAATATGAAACCTTTTTTTAACTTCATAATGTTAAACAATCCGAGAAATAAACGCACATATATTCTTTTCCTATTTTTAAATTTAAATTACTTTTATGCTACGCAACAACGCAATGTTATATATCGTTAAAAAAATATAATATAAGAAACTAAAACAAATTACCAATTCCATATATAGGTTGATGTTCGAACCGTGTAAAGACCTTTTTGTTTCAAAGTGACCTATAGGAATTTTACAACATTATTATTCTTGAGCTTTTCAATTGAATGTGTTCGGCTTTACATTTTAATAAACTATACATGGGCCAGATAAAAGATGGAATTAATGTTAAACATGTAACTAATAACGACGACTTGGCGATGCACATATAGCTCTGTGATGAACATCTTGTTAACAATTCATGCTGCTGCGAATCTGCTACAGATAGCAGTATCTGTTTCATAAATCTTACAAACTACTTGACAAAAGACCCGTATTTCACGATTTACTCAAAGTTCTTGTAACATTCAAAAGCAATTTAAATGTGGCCACCAAGGCAGCGACGCGCGTGTTTTTGTATGTGTCCCAATAACAATAATAAGCTAAAATACGTGTTACACTCAATGTAAGTACAACTAATTATGATTATAACTAGGTAACATGCTTTATTAGACTATTTTTTGTAACCCATAGCAGTATGCTATGTTACCTTATAATACGTTTTTAAGATTTTTACTTTTGAATCAGTGTATATATATAAATACTCTTCATTAATATTATGTAAATTTAAGTAAACTCTATGAATATTATTAAATGTATTCAAAACTTACAAAGCTTTTAACGTGAGATATTGTCATATTATGTCAATATTTGTATGTAGGTATAATATAATTTGTAGACATTTTTGTAGATGTATATTATCGGTACGCACAACAAAACAACATTTTTTAAATTTTTGTCTCTCTATATCTTTTTGTTCTAGCTAATCTCTGGAATGTTCGTTTGGATTTCGAATTCCAAAATTGAAGTTACTAGGGCTGCTTTTCTTCCAACAAAACTGACGGAATTATATTTTTTATATAAAATACGTTGACAAAGTCACGTGTAATAACAAGTATAAAATATAATTAGTACACGCCGTAATTTTAACTCTTATTAACATTTTGTTATTTATTGCTACCAACGAACAGAAGCTCAATTCAAACAACGCTCTGCAGTAGTAACAAATTTCGGTTTGTCTCTCTATTGAGTAGAGACATTCCTCCTATTTACTATTCATAGTGCTAATGTTTTTCCGCGTGCATGAAAACATTTTTAAATAACGTTAGACATGGTGAATTATATCATTGACGAGCTTCACCCAGCGGTAATATCCGCGTGAAGGCTACAATTTGTGATATTACTTATGACACAATACATCTTTATAAGCCTGAATGTGTTTGCGGTATGTGTCAGAATAGCCAGTAGATTGCAGTTTATTTATAAATAGTTAGCGTGTCCACATCCGATGTAAGAACGTAAAACACAAAAATACACTATAAAAGAGTTCCGTTGTAGTCATATATTAATGTATGAGTTTAATTGACGGGATGGTAATAAAAAAATGTCGTCCGTAAGCAGCGTTTTTATACGCAAAGTAGCAAATTGTATATTGTTTTTATTCTATTATGGCTTAATAAAATGATGAAATATACGGAATTTCAAACAAAAATTCTGTCAGTACAAATCTCATAATAAGATAACGCGAAAAACAAACCGTTCTTTATTTCAAGTTTGTTAAATAATGTAATGACTAAACTACTGGTTTAGTCCATCTATATATAAAAATCAATTGGTGTTCGTTAGTTCCCATGAAATTCGAGAACGGCTTAACCGTTTGACTAATTTTGGTCTTGAATTATATTTGTAGAAGTCCAGGTATTAAAGGTAAATTAATATAAATATTATCGGAACTAAAAAAAAATTACTTCTACCTATTTGTTCTCAACAGGAAAAATAAACTTAATTTCACATAACTACAGTCAGTATATTTACTACAGTTGGTAATTATTTATCAGATATTTTTTATATAGATGGATAAAATTATACATCTTTTATTTATCGATTGAGATAGTACAAAGTCTGTCGATCAACTAGTTTAAATATATAATTCAAACTACGTCTGACGTCGAAGTTAATTATCATCAAATTTGTAAACTCTCCTATTGGTTAAACGTTAAGTGGAACCTAAAAATGGCTCCATAATAATTTAGTTTTTCACATTTTATATTGTAGTTTGGCAGAGTTTCTGAGATTCTGTCTCGAGTCTCAACTGTATTTATTTTACAATTTATGTTAAAAATAACGATTAATATCTTTTGTTGATCCATAAATTTTGCTGAAGAATATCTATTTATCAGGCTTTAGCCCTCGCTTCATTTATAAAACTGTAAATGGCTGTGAAGGTAAATATTTAAATTTGGTACTTGTAGTATACTTGTATTAATTCTATAAACTTATATTCAATGTTTGATTAGAATACCAAGAACGCTTATTGAACAAATATATAATTTCTTAAATTGTTAGATAATTTTAGCTTTTTAGTGTAAGTATTACTGCCTCCGTAGCTCTAGTGGTATGGGCGTGTGCTTCAGAAACCGGTGGTCGTGAATTCGAATCCTGCGGAGACTCAACAAATTTTCATCGTTGTTTCCTAGTTGGTTAGGACAATTTGGGCCGATCACCCATGATGAAAAGTAAGATCATCCATGCGTTGGATGGGCATGTAAAAAGTCGGTCCACTCACCAACCCGCATTGGACCAGCGTGGAGGGATAAGGTCCAAAACCCCCTAATGGATAGGGGTGTATTAGGAAAAGCCTATGTCCAGCAGTGGACTATCACAGGCTGACGATGATGATTATGATGAGTGTAATTATTTGTGAAAGAGTATCTTCAAAATCAATAAGTTGTGAATAAATAAAAATTAAATTATTGAATTCTTTCTGTATCATATTGTTGCCCGACTTTCCAAAGGAGGAGGTACTCAATTTGAAGCGCATGTTTTATTTTATATATGTATCCCTTGTTGCTTCGCTCCTAGTAGTTCGATTTTGTTCATTCTGTTGTTATATTATAGATATCAAGGTCATTTGGTCCCATTTTATTAACAATTTTGTTTTTAGTAGTTTAACGGATAGTTAAGAAACTTACGGCGTCAAAAATCACACCCTCATGTGACTAAATTTCAAACGCTGGCTCAACTTTAAAAGATAGACTTAAACTATGTTTTAAATAATTGTACTATTCGAATTAGTCTATAATAAAGTCTGCGAAAGCATATATCTATGTTTTAAGATATTACAGATATAAATTACCGTGGCAAAATTCTGCAGCACGTGTACGTGTTACCTGCATATATTTCAAAACTGCCTCCGTAGCCTAGTCGTTTGGGTTTGACTGAATTGGCTTTAGAAACCGGAAGTCGTAAATATTGAATTGTATTGTATTATATTGTATAAGTCACCTGATTGCCTGTAATGTAAAATGATCATGCGTCGGATGGGCATCTAAAATATAGTATATAAAAAAAACAATATTTGGTATATTGCATACATATGGCTAAAGTATATCTTATGTTCGTATATTGTGCGTATTTTTATATTATTTATATTGAATTTCACTTATTATTTTATCTTATTTAGCAACGTAAAGGGTATTTATAATTTGTAAAGTGTAATCTAAAGAAATATACGCAAATTCATGTAAGTTTAGTGCTGAGAAAACTTACACATATTTTTTTTAACGCAGTAAGCTTAGCGGCACTAGGTACACAAATTAAATTTGTTGAACGTACACCTTTCCGACACCGAAAACGTATTTTAAGTAGGAGGCGAAATATTATCATTATCAAAGCTATAGTTTTGAAATTTAAATCGATAACCCTATATTTACACAGTGAAAAACCTTTTATTTTATTTAAAATTGCAAGTCACTACTTTGTATAGTGTAGTTTAATGACAATATACATAAGTATTTCTATTGTTTATTCCATTTATTGAAAATTTTATCTTAGATCATTTGGCTTCCAATACTAAAATAACTACAGGAAAAATGATAAAAGGATTGTTGTTTTCTTTTAAACACTTGTCAGATGCAGTACGAAAGTCATATTAAATATTTTAAGGTACATACTACTTTATTTACAGAGATTTCACTTTTTAAGTTATCTATTATAAGCAAACGCTACTAAAATTTCGCACTATACAAATACTATTTTGTTAGCGTGCCTATTTAAATATCACAAAGATCATATACTCTTTGTGATATTTAAATAGGCAATACAATATACTATCTGTTTAAATTTGATTGAGTAATTTGCATTATATATAATAATATTGGTTATAATATTAGTTATGTTATGGCTAAGAAGTTAAAAAAGAAAATCAATAAAACATTTAGAAATTCTACACCATAAATTCAGTTCCAATCTCATTTTGTATTTTTTTCTACTTTTTCAACAGAACGAACGTAACAGAAACTCAATATTTCTGTTGAAATTTCCTCCAATTTGGTATAATTGTTCTAAAAGGAGAACGACTGCAATTCGGACTTTTAAAAGAAATGAAGATCGTTTTCACGCCAAAAGCTTGATTAGTGTCGATTGGATATTCACCATTTACCTGAAAATAGGCTACTATAAATAGAATATTTTTTTAAAGATTATTTCTTTTCGAAACATTTACGAAAAATCAGAAACTTGCAATGACTTTTATGAAGTTCTTTTAAGTAACTAATGCCGTTCTTATACTTTATTTTCATTTTCAATTAATTTTTCTTTTCATGATATATTTTAATGAACAGTTTAAGGACAGAATTAGAATATTTGTTAAAACAATAGTTTATTGTTATTAAATAAATAATTTAAGCTTATGTATATTGCATATAAGAACTATGTCAACAAAAAGTTAGAGTGAATTATTATTTTGACAAAGGTAATAAACATGAAGAAAAAATATTTATATGATTATACAAATCAAAGCGTATGTGTAATCATAAATTAATCTGATTCTTCGGACAACAATGAAGTTTTCATTCTAAAAAGATTGTCATTAAACATTTATAACATAACTGGCAATTAACCAATGCCGCGTCGTGTTTCGGTCGTAAATTTTACATATAATTTGTTATTCTGATACTAATAAATAGTTAATTAAATAATAGATAATTGTGATTTTCAGTAAAATTATATAGTAATAAAAGAACAGTAGTAAAATTATGTTACGTAAAATAAATAAATAATGGTAAACTTAGTTGTATTGATTGTGTTGTTTTATGAATAATATGATAACTTTATGCGTGTTGTTTGTTTCTTTATTTTTTTGTAGATGATGACAAAACAGTTCCGCTGATCTTTTACCGGTGCTTTTCAGGTCAGAGGCGCCCTTTTCCGAACCAATGGTAGCGTTTTTACAATCAGTGAGTGTATCATTCCTATGTTGAATAAAGATATTTGAATTCAATTCCTAATTTACTTCTTTTATATTTCCTTTAGTCAAAGTTATGGCTGCTTACTAATAAAATTTGAAAAAGAAAACGAAGATTATAACCTACTTTGTAATAAAAGTGTAGCGTAGCTTATGTTCTTTATAGTAAACAATTTACCGAACTTTACACTTTATGACACTTTTACATGAGCCCATGTGAGAATCATTGTAATAATACTAATAATATCGGGTCATTTTTAGCGTTACTACTATAGTTTATTCCAAAATGGAAATATTACTAAGCCAGTGTTTTATAACTACAATGTGTTACGTTCTGCGTAAGATATTATTCATCGTTATTAATCTTTAAAAACATTATTTCCTTCTTTAGATATGTCTGTATATTACAAACACTTAATAAAAATTAATACATTACTTCTAGGTTGATTGTTGTAGTCAATGGTACCCCAAGATCTGTATATATGAATTAATTTATTAAATATAAGTCCTTTTTGAATGAGCTCATTTGAATTGTTAATTCAGAGCGTTATAATGAAGTAGATGAAGATGCATTATAAATATTACTTTTAATTAGGGTAAATAAGCAAATCAAGGGGCTGAAATAATGAAAAAGGTTGTATTTTCTCAACCAAACAAAATCAAATTTATTAATATTGTAATAGCTTATATTATCTTTCAGAGAGAGTAAGTGTACCAAAATGATCTCTTTTAACAGAGTTTTCTGCACCAAAAGCAGTAATGTGAATACAGCTCAGTGTTATGAGTTTAAAAGGCACTTAGACAGTTACTACTGGGTAAGGTTGACTTAGCATCGTATATTTCGGGGAGATAAGCGGACTTTTAGTCTAACGCTTTACTTCCTATTTACGTCATTTGAAAGTCCTGCCAGAATTGTCGTTTCATTCTATAAAAACAAAAAAAAATTAATATCTTATTATAAAATTGTAGTTTATACTTAGATTATTTAGTAATTTGTGTTTATCGTTTATTTAGTTTAGTCATACATTAGTCATTTAGTCATTTTGTAGTACTAGAGCTCAGCACCCGCGGCTTCTTCTATATAGCAAGATACTAAGAGGAATCGGAGCAGCTTAAAATAGCTTGCTCTAGATTAAGTAAGGAAGAGCAATAAGCAAAAGTTGTTAGACAGGCTTCCTCCACTGTCAGAGTAAAGATTCTCTTGCTCCTCCTCCTGGTAGAGTCAATATGAAGTGGAAATGGAGGTTCGGTGTGCCATGTGCCGATGTCCCTATCCTGAGCGTTTTTATAGATGTGGAGTAGTGTGGGAGATTTGATATGTAATCTTCTGTAACTCTTTGTTCCACGTCACTGAACTTGCAGTAAAACTTGTCTCTAGATTGACCACTGGAACTAGAAACCTTATTTCTTGAACAGCATTTATCTAGAAAAAATATCAGACTACTTCGCTAGAGTAGTCAGTTGCTATAACAGCTTTAAAATAGTTTGCATTGCATAAGTAGACATCACTAAGTTTATTTATATATTATTTTTATTTTATTTTATATTGAAAACTTACAGCTAATATTCTTATTTTAATAAATTTGTATGAATGACATTATGAATCCATTTTCATGATCATCTTTATTAAATTTGTCTTCTATCATGCAAAATATTACATTACATCATCATTCAATCCATTCATAATCACAATTAAGTGAGCGGCCCAAATTGCCTTAACTGACTACGAAACAACAATGAAAATTTGTTGAGGATTCGTACTCACGACCTTCGTTTTCTAGAGCACATGCCCATACCACTAGGCTACGGTGGCAGTTAACAATTATAAACTGCCACCGTAAATATTTGCTATATAAAATGTTACGGTACCATTCATGATATTTTAAAAGCATTTTTAGAATTGCGTAATTCATATTTTTGGAACAAAAATAAGAAAACCGCACAGGTTCTTGGCCGTTCTCCTTGAGAGATGGTATTTTTTTAAGTTTACAAGAACGTAAAAACTTTTGTCGGGCACTCAAGTAATCAGCCGCGTCTCTCCGATTCGCAGTAGATAGTTTGAGTGGGTCCGCAGACACCTTTGACTTGCAGGATCACTCAATTAGGGATCATCGTTACACCCGATTCAGGGTCTCCGCCTTTCTAGACGACTATACTGGCCCTGGCCGGACCCCGAGGAAAGACGGCCCCAGGTGGTGCCTCGGAAGCGTGGACCGAGAGCTGCTGAAGGAGGCGGCAATAGTGCAATCGTGGGTTTCTGCGCCTAACATCGTTGATGTGGAGGGGGAGGCACAATGGCTCCGGGACGCAATGTCACAGGTGTGTGACGCGTCGATGTCCCGGGCCAAACGCCTCCTAAACGCATGGTGTACTGGTGGAATCCAGAAATCGCCTCAATGCGCAGAGAGTGCATCGCGGCGTGGTGCACGTACACCCGTTGTCGAGGTCGACGGCGCAGAGACCCGGCCCTGGAGGCCAAATTGCCTCTTTCAGCAGCAAAAGGATGGCTCTCAAAGTGGGAATAGCCGAGGCGATCGCCGCGGCTTGAGAGGAGTCGTTGGCGGCGCTGGACAGTGATCCATGGGGGCAGCCCTACAAAATTGTGATGAACAGGCTTCGTCCTTGGGCCCCCCCACTCACCGAGAGTCTGGCGCCGCAATTGGTAGCGGCGATCGCCGAGGTGGGACGAGTGCTGGCACCTTGGCCTAGGGGACGCCCTGGAGCCCAGAGTGAGGGCGATGTTTACTGCCTGTTTGGCTCAAGCCTTAATACCACAGAGGTGGAAGACAGGCAGACTCGTCCTCATCCAAAAGGAGGCGGAGGGGCGTCCTGCGGACTCGCCCTCCGCCTATAGGCCGATAGTGCTATTGGACGGTGTGGGAAAAGTCTTTGAAAGAATTGTGGCGGCCCGCATCGTCCAGCACCTGGAGCACATCGGTCCGAACCTGGTGGAGTGGCAGTATAGCTTCCGCAAGGGCCGGTCGACCGTTCACGCGGTGCTGCGGGTAAGGTCCCTGACGCAGAATGCAGTGTCCCGGGGTGAGGGTGTTTTGGCGGTGTCACTCGACATCGCCAACGCTTTCAACACCCTGCCCTGGGCCTTCATAAAGGAGGCGCTTTGATACCACGGGGTGCCTCCCTACCTGCAAAGGGTAATCGTGGCCTACGCATCGACGTGTCGAGTTCCCGTGCCGAGATGGGCTCCGGAACATCGAGGTGTCGTGTGGAGTTCCACAGGGGTCGGTGTTGGGACCGCTTCTGTGGAACGTTGGTTTTAATTGGGTGCTACGTGGCGGCAATATCGAGGGTGTCGACGTCACTTGCTACGCGGACGACACCCCCGTCATGGCCCCGCCATGGCACCAATTTTCGCAAGGCTGCGATTCTCACCGCTGCCGGGGTCGCTCAAGTAATTGGGCGCATTCGGCGGCTAGGACTAGAGGTGGCGCTCAAAAATGAGGCCCTGTACTTTTATGGGTCTCGGAACGCGCCACCTGCAGACGCCCATATAATCGTCATATAATGCGGCGTCCGGGTCGACGTCAAGCCGACGATGAATTATCTCGGCCAAGTCCTAGACGGACTGCCAAAAAGACTGGACTGCCTCCGTAGCCTAGTGGTATAGGCGTGTGCCTTAGAAACTGGAGGTCGTGGGTTCGAATCGTGCGGGGACTCAACAAATTTTCATTGTTGTTTCCTAGTTGGTTAGGGCAATTTGGGCCGATCACCCAATTGTCTGAAAAGTAAGATGATCCATGCGTCGGATGGGCATGTAAAAAGTCGGTCCACCCACCAACCTGCATTGGACCAGCATGGTGGGATACGGTCCAAAATCCCCTAATGGATGGAGGTGTATTAGGGGAGGCCTATGTCCAGCAGTGGACTATCACAGGCTGATGATGAGTCCTAGACAGCTGATGGAAGTTTTGCGCCCATTTTGAGTGCCTCGCACCTAGAGTGGTGAGAGCAGCGGCAGCTCTCGGCAGACTGCTTCCCAACATTGGAGGACCCAGCAGCTCGTGTAACCGCCTGTACGCCGGAGTCGTTAGGTCCATGGACCTGTACAGGGCACCCGCGTGGGCCGACACACTTCAAACGGAGAGTACCGCGGTACTGAGGAGAACCCAGAGGGTGTTGGCTATGCGGGCCGTACGGGGCTACCGGACCATCTCTGGCGAGGCGGCGTGCCTGTTGCCTGGCTCCTTGACCTAGGACCTAGATGCAGAAATCCTCGCGTCACTCTTTTTCTGGCGCGAGGAGACAAGTTCTCGGGGCTGCAGGCCAGCCCCAGAAGAGATAAGGGGGCGCAGAGAGGAATTGCGCTCCCTTGAAATGCAGGAGTGGGAGCTGCGGCTGGAACAGTTGAAGCCATACGCCCCGATTTAAAGTTGTGGCTAGAAAGAGGACATGGCTCCCTAACATTCTGCGCGACGCAGGTTCTCTCCGGACACGGCTGTTTCAGGAGGTACCTGTGCCGCGTGGCCGGTAGGGAGCCTGCAGTGGAGTGCCACAACTGTGGTGCATGTGCCGAGGAGACGGCCCAACACGCGCTGGAAGAGTGCCCAGCCTGGGTCGAGCAACGCCGATAGCTGCGTAGTGTCGTGGGGCACGACCTTTCGCTTCGTGCACGTGATTGCCCAGAAGGAAGCCGCGGAAAGGGATAGGGAGGTCTACAGCGCCCTGGCTATCCGCAGAAGGGCTCAAGAGGGAATGCCGTGCTGTTTGTTCCGGCACGGCGCCTAAAGCCGGGTGTCCCAACTCACCCGGAGAGTAGAGGTCTGAGAGTGGCGAGGGCCACGTCGCGCCGGGGTCGCCGAAGACTGTGATCAGCGCCCACGGCCCCGGCTACAGCGACATGAGAAAGGAACAACCTGGTTTTTTAGTGGGTATACCAACCGCTCCATCTTGGTCTGGGGAGCCCCACATATCCCTGCTGTCCCCCCACTTTGGCGGCGGGGAATCCGTAAGCTGGATTTTTCCAACGGGAAAAAAAAAGGATTGAACGTGCCCTTGGCGACCTATGGGGGACGCTACGAGCATATGCTCAGCATAGGCCTTTGACAGGCTAAAACGACGACAATGACGATGACGATCTGCAGTGTAATATGTTTTATAGATACAAAAGTTTATTTGATAGTAATGAAACATGTCATTACAACGAATTGTAGCTGTATACATGTTTTATTAAACCTATACAAATGATTTATTGGTCATCATTTGTTAGCTTTCTTAGACAAGTTTGTAAAATTAAGACTGCTTTTAGTCTTTAAGAATTTAAAATTTATCTAATTACAAATCGTTTTATTTTATCATTATAGGCATATAATTGTTAAGCTTTTCATGTAATTATCTAAAAAGGGTACCTATTTCTTATTTTTGTATTACCAACGGAGACCGTCACATATGTCATATGACAAATTTGGGTCAGAGCGTTCGCAGTTCTGTCAACATGGTGCGACGGGAACTGTATTATTAAAACTATAACTTAATGCGACATACTTTACCTTTGCTTTTGGTCACAAAATAGGTAACATTTTAAAAAATTTTATGTCTCGGATAAAATTGTATTAACAAAATATTGAATGTATATTATGAATAAAATGTGAGAATTTTTATTCAAATTCAATTCAATTCCAATTCAAATATCTTTATTCAATATAGAAGTTTACACTTGCTTATTGATTGTCAAACACACTACCACCGGTTCGTAAAAGGACGCCTCAGACCTGAGAAGAACCGGCGAAAGAAACTCAGCGGGCTCGTTTTTGCGTCATCTTTTAGAAATAACAAACACTTTGATAATTCGGCATTACATATTATGCAATTTTGAAATAAGACCTGGAGCGCGCATTCCATTACCAGGCTGTGTTATTATTTAAAAATTAATTAATGTCGTAATAACCTTTAACACATAAACGTTCCATGACTACCTTTTTAAATTAATAATAGTTAAATTCTGAACGTTTACTGGGATTTTGTTGTAAAATGTATACATTGTCCCGTAAAATAAAGACTTACTTATTCTTCGCAGTCTAGTTGCTGGAAGAATTAAATTATGTTTGTTCCTTGTATCTATGTCATGTGCATCACAATGTCTTAGGAAGTCATCCCTATTTTTGCACATACATTAATTTTTTAAATATGTATTGAGAATTAACGTTCATTATTTTGTTTTAGTGAACAACGTTCTTAATGATTATTTGGGCTCCAGGTTATAGACTGCACGAATTGCGCGTTTTTGGAGGACAAAGATCGTATTGAGTATCTGCCGCATTTCCCCACAGTAGAATGCCATAGAACATAGTACTATGAAAATAGCTGAAATACACTAAATGAGCTGTCTCCACATCAGTTAATAATCTAATTCTTTTCACTGCGTAAGCTGCAGAGCTTAGTTTACTTGCTTAGCCTATTAATATTTATTTTTAACATCATCATCATCATCAGTGTCAGTCCAATGCCGGACATAATCTGCTCTAATGCATCACCGCTTTCGATTTTCAGCTATTCTCAAACCCACACCAGCCTATTTCCGAATTTTTATTTTACACTTTATGAAGAATCTATTATTACAATGTATAGTTTGCAAAGTTTAACACTTTGTGTCAAAAGATAGTTATTTACCTGCACTTTTGGGCGCCACCATTAAATAAGAAATAGGAAGTTCTGATGATTAAACTAGTTTCAATTTTAATATATGCAAACAGTGATTGTTATTACACAAATTTCCAATCAAGTCACGATTTGTCGGTGCAACGCTTTGATATCGTAGTTACATCAAATGGAAGGAAATATCAATATTAGTTTTGCTTGCCTAATTTGCATATATAAAATTAATATTAAAAAATATATATATTACGTATAAAAACTAAAAGAAAGAGTGAATACAGAGTGTATCCTGTTAAACTTTGGTTATTATAATTATTTTTTTATTTAGCAGTCAGGCCACCTGATGGAAAGTCGCCGACGCCCATAGACATTGGACAGTACTGGTATCACCAACGCGCTTGCTTACCGTGAGACATAGGATAATGTCTCGTTTACCTAGTCAATACGCTGGCTACGGTACCTTCAAACTGAACACAGTTGTGATACTGCTTTACCACAAAGCAGTCATGCCACCGCGGTGGTAACCCAGACGATAGAAATGGAACCTACCACCGGTATTATTTTATTTTTCTAATTATTTCATTCTTCTAAATACATTGTTCATTTAATTTTATTTAAATTTTTATTTAAAATTATATTTAAAATTATTTAAGTAGATTTAAACATAGGTCACAATTTGTAATCCAACTATTAGTCAATGAAGTATGGTAATATGTTCGGTTTTATAGATAGGTAATAATGTTTATCATGTTATTTGCTTTGTTCATGTAATTGTTTATCCGTTAATTAATAAAAATAAATCATTGGAAAATATATATATCGAAGAATCCCTGAGCACCAGTGTTTTTAAATGGTGACGTCAGCAACGCTGACGTCACATTCTTCTTCGTACTGATTATCCACTTGAGGTTGTTTGTCCATAGTGACGATGAAAACTCAAAATAGTGTTAAACTTAGTTTATTTAAAAATACTTCGAGCTCCGCACAGTACGACGGTCCGAGCAATAATGAATCATAACTCGGTTCGTCGCCTCTATTTATACTAGTTTGCGTTTGCACTTTTTATTAAACAAAGTAGGCAACTCCTTATTTTATTTCAAAATCACAACAACATTAATGATTAGGTGCATCATTTTAGACGTTCTTAATTATAAATTAGACAACTACTAAGTAATTGCGCTGATATATATCTATTAATAAGTTTTAATTACTGTAGAGATTAATTAATTAATAAACTAGTGCAGAATATTTATAGAATTGAACACTTTCAATTATAAGAATATTTTACACTAGTCTAGGACTAGGTCGACGACAACAGATAAATTTAGTACTAGTAAATTTGTGACAACAGAGAAAATTTTCTTGTGGAACATAAAAATAATAAAAGATGTTTATGCTTCATCAACTTTGGCACATATATTCTTAAAATTAATAATACTCAAGCATTTAACTGATTTCTAAGAAAAACAGAATGAATTACCATATGCGTCATGTTTTTGTAATTTAATACTGGCTGTTGCGCACAATTAGCTGACTGTCGACCAGCTGGTCATTAAAAGAAAGCTTCTTATTGTTCTTTTTTGTATAATTAAGCAGCCTAAATTACTCATAGTTACTGCAGCTATCTTCCAGCAAAAATCCTGTCAAAATCGGATTAGCCATTCCAGTGATTAGCTAGAACAAGGAGACAGACAGATTGACAAAATTTTGTAAAAAACATATTTTGTTATATTTATATCAGTTATGTGTCACAATGGAATCATTTAACTAAGGTTATTTTGATGTAACAAACAGATACTCAAATAAAAAATCCAACTCCAAATTATTTATTCTTATAGATTATACAAGAAATAAAAGCTAGTATTCTGATTGATATTCTATTCACAAATTCTCGACATTACGCTTCGTTTTCATAGCTACGACAAAATGGAAGAACTTATTTTCTCTCTTTTTCCAATCGGTTTACCAGAAAAAAAAATTAAAAGTTCTTTTGTTACGGAAACCTTTGGTATGTTAATATAACATCAGCATACTTGCTTACTTCAGTCTAAATTTTTATTTTCACTACAGACCATTTTTTTATTTACAAAAAGTTAACAATTTGACATTAGTATAATACTATAATTTAACTGAAAGTCTCCTGGTAAATGTAGAACGAGTTAAATAAAAGAAACACTAAGTTAACAGATCCGTTAACAGACCTTAAATAATACATTAGGCGTTAATTAAGCTGCTAATATTATACCTGCGTTGACCTACACATCCGTGTTGCGGTCCCTTAGTATAATTTATGTGATATGTCATGTCGTTTCTGTTCATGTAATAGACTATTTTTACTGTGTCTACATTAATATATGTAGGGATTTACGTAGGGTAATTTAATACCTTATATTCTAAATAAGCTTTAAAATTTACTTTATTATATATATTATTTATTATATTTTTTCAAATTGAACGATTTTAAAATATTTCTACGTATTGTATTTTGATGACGCTTATTAAAGTTTTTCAATACAACATGCATGAATTAATGTATTTATTAAATTCTTGTTTTGAAAGTTAAGGTCTGCTTTGTAAGATTAAAAAATGTCTTTTTTTATTTGCAATTCAATTAAAATAAATTGGTAAAATAGCTAAAAGTTATACATTGCGATGTAGAAATATATTTACCGGTGGTAGGTCCCTGTTTATAGGAGACCGTCTGGGTGGGTACCACTGCGGTGCCTGCCGCGAGAGCAGCAGTGGAAAACACTGCCGTGTTCCGGTTTGTAGGGCATCGTAGCCAGCGTATTTACTGGGTAAACGAGACTTAACACCTAATGTCTGACGGTAGGCAGCGCGTTGGCGATACCATTGGTATTAGCAATGTCTATGGGCGTCGGTGACCACTTCCCATAAAAAACATTAAGAAAAAAAAAACAAAAATTAATTCCTTTTTCAGCCCTTTTCGTCATCATCATTATCATCATCATCATTCTGTGTTAGTCCACTGCTGTACATAGGCATCTCCTAATGCACCCTATCAATTGGGGTGTTCGGACCGATATCACCACGCTGGTCTAATGCGGTTTTGGTGGTGAACCGATTTTACCTTCCGAAGCATAAGATCTAAAAAAAACTGTAAAAATTGAATTTATATATATACATATTGTTGGTATGGCTTATATACATACTGTTGGTATGGCTTAAATAAATAAACTGTCATCATAATCATCAGCCTGTGTCAGTCCTTTACTGGATTTAGGTACTGCTTCAGATCTCGTCCATTCTCACTTAATTTTGCCTTAGGACGTCCCACACTACGTTTGACGAGCGTCGGTCTCCACTCCAGATATTTCTGGAATAAAATAATTTATTATCTAATATATTATTTACGTTCTTATTAGTTTAATTTTTTTGTCTGGAAAAATATATATTGCATACTAACGAAAGCAACCAAGATGAGAAAACTTAACGACGATGTTTGAAAAAAGCTTTTTAAAGCCGTTGAGCAAACACTGAAGGCTTGCACAGTGCATTCATGTGAAGTGTCGTCTCTTGTGCACATGAACACCTTATTGTATCTTTTTTAAAACTCTACGCCATGCAACAAAAGAACTAGTATATATTTTTGCAACACAAGTAAATCAACTCTTTTTTAATTAATAATTAGAAATGTCATTACGTCCATTAGGGGGTTTGGATAGGGGTGTATTAGGGGAGGCCTATGTCCAGCAGTGGACTATCAGAGGCTGATGATGATGATGATGATGAATGTCATTACGTTGCACATCTAAAATATACTACAACTAGCTGTGACCTGTGACTTTGATGGCGTGCTATTATTATTTTATACAAAAAAAATATAACACTGTACGAATTGTTAAAATCTTCCGAATTTTCCAGTATTCGCTGTAGTTAAATTATATAACATGAATAAATAATACACATAAGGTACCTAAATAAAAAAATTCCAACAGTAAAAATATGTTTTACAAGGATAACTTACAGAAACTTGGAATAGTTTCTGTACTCTAATGTTTTTCACAAAAAATATAAAATATCGTATATAACTAGTCAATAATTACAAAATGAATTGTTTAATAATTAACATTACTTTAAGGATTTTATCGCGTTTTTTAGTTATATTCCAAACCCGGCAAATATTTTATAGGGTATTTTAATCAATTTTTAATTCAGTTATGTCTGGTATTGGCATATATAAAAAGATTATGCTAAAAAAAGCCAAACATTAATATCTAAGAAGTTATAAGCAATTTAAGGACTCGTAGCACAGGCTGTTTTTAACCCATTATAGTCTATCACGAAAAATCTAAAAATAACACTTCTCATGAATTCACTGCAACAGTGAACTGAATGGTTTGTATTTTGTAAGCAATTATTTTATTTGACGCTACTACTCACTTTTGGTTTTTTATATAAGAAGCGAGAGGGCTTTATCCACATATCAAGTAATTTTTAACCTTCACAGCTGAAGTTCATTCATTCTGAGATAAAAATATTACTATAGTAGCGCAGTTTATAATAACGATTATATATCGCGCTTCCCGTAATACTTCCAGTACTCTTTTCTACATTGCTTTCTTTAACATAAATATTTGTGCGATTTGACATTTTTTAACATTATTCTTTGGTATGGACTTTTGAAATATTCAAAGTGAGTATATTTTGGCTCACGTGTTTAATTTTTTATTTTGTATCAGAAATATTTTATATTCCAATTTATTAGCATTTTACCCGAAATTTGCCAGGGTATTATTTTTCGTTTAAAGTCCCATCTTCTTTTCACAAAATTTACAACAAATTGAGTTTAAATCATAGATACTGATTATACGGACTTTGACCTTGACTTTGTAATATATTACAAGTAAACAAACACTGGTGTGTTTTAGAAATCTATAGGAGCCATGTTTCGAAAGAACATCACAATTACCAGTCTGATGTTAATGGTTCCTTTCTTATTAAACAAAAGTTTAGGTTATAATATTTATGAAAAGATTTTACAGTTCCGTCATGGAAGTAATTTAAATACAACGCTGTAATGTCTCTAAAATAAAAGTCCTGTACATCATGATTATAAAAATATATCTTTCAAATTTTTTCGCCTTTGGTGTTCGACTCTCCAAAAGTAGTGAATAATTTCACCGATTTAATTTAAAATAACCGTAATAAATGTAAGTATTTCGTAGCTTTTGGAATGAGAAATTATTCTCATATTTCAATGTAATAATGTATAATAATGTAAACATGCTTTAATAAACGGATTCCTGTTTTTAATTGAGGTTAGTAACAACATTTAAAACATTTCTGTTTAGCTTTAACGGAGACTTATAGTTATCGTGCCACCACAATGCTCATGTCTACCTCAATGCGGAATGGTGGAGCATTTATGTGGTCCATTTGGAATACCACTTTTGCTAAGGTAGAAATGAAGTATAAATTGTGTAAAACTTCAACAGCATTTGTGAATGAAAATTTAATCATCAAATCGTTTCACGTATCGATGATATTATGTGCAACGCACGTGTTAGATTACAATAAAATATTAAAATATAAACATTAAAACTTTTAATTAACTTCATTGTTTTTAAGTAAGTCCGTTTTGGAATTAAAAAGACATACATTTATATCGCAAAAGTTTATTTCACATGAAAGCTTTACCTTAATCTACTTTTCTACATAATTTCCGCAAATATTAAGGCACTTCTATATTTGACATAACGTGCCACCAGTTCTTTAATACCCACCTAATTAAATTGTGCCACCTGACTTCTTAACCACTATATAACAAGTGTTTTTCCTTGGTTATCGTCTTGAAGACGCTCCACCCAGTGTTTATTCAAGTGCAGGAACAAATGGTTCGCTGGCGCCAGATAAAGGCCCCATCTGGAGGATGATCCAGTGTCACTGACATAGTGCATAAAGTTGGTCGGCCCAGACCAGGTGGGATGCCGACTTCCTGTAGTAGCCGGTTAAAGTTGAGAGCTAGGTCATAGTATCGAATGTTTGGCGTTCATAAAAGTAGCGACTATGTCGAGCATTGGACATGGTCCTTTAGTGACCAATGCTGGACTCTATGTCCAGCATTGACGTGATAAAGGTGTAATGATGATGATGAACCCATGTTTATTTTACGTGTCGAATGAGCGATAGCTGTATTATGTAACAATTGTTCGAACTCATATATTATTTGCTTTGTTAGGGATATCGAACTTACGAGAATGCCCTAACATTACAAAAATTACGTACATGTTATGCAAATATCACAAATAAAACAAAACAAACTACAAACCTATTAAAATTCTAACGTCATTGACTATGAAATTTAGCAGTATATCGTTGACTGTCTATTTTCATTCTTCATCTTTTAAAGCTAAATGATAAAGCTATTCTTCTTACTTACAATAATCTCATTTATCAAGTTTAATTATTACGGATATATTAAAATAAACTAAAACCTTTATATTGAAATTTATTTATATATTTATTCTACTGAGAGGTTTGTGTTCCGGGCTGAGGGAACCTTATATTTACTGGGTAAGCGAGACATCATCCTATATCTACAGTAGGCAGCAGTCTTGTAATAGACCTTGTATCAGCTGCTTTGTTGACTTATATGTCCTCGGGAATCAGTTACAACTTTCCATCAATCGATTCCTTTTTGCCTGTGAGGCGATAAAAATATACACAATTTTTAATTACACCATAAGATGATATTATAAATGGGATATACTATATCCCATAGACACAGACTGTTTTTTAAAAAGGTTTTATATTTTACTATGCGGATAAAGTGGCGGTGTACAGCTGTCGAATATAGATTGAAAACGTCTTGCAAATTTCGTCGCAGTAATTGAGTTTAACCGTAAATACAAGAACACGAAACAAACATGTATAATTAAGTGTTAGACTGATAAGAGGGCTTTTAATATTAAAACTCAGCTTAACTGACAAACGCTTTCCGGCCTCTTTGAATATTTTATTCGTTGTTTCAATTTTACCTAGTCCGTTACGTAAGTAAGCGATTATTACGTTATAATTTCTATACTTACTACTACTTTAAGATGTAATTTATAGTTTTTTTTTCAGAATTTACTGCACAATCTATAATCAAAAAGTTACTTAGATTGTATAGATGATGTTTGTTATATTCCACGTCATAAACTGTCAAACGTCGGCTGAAACCGATTTATAGGTATTATTTAAACTAACTGAAACCAGCATACACATTAGTATAATTAAATATATATATATCTAGATTAACAGAAATCGGTCGAATATTGGAAAAATCTATCATTTGTTATACCTATGTATTATCGCCTTTTCTTATTGGCATCTATATAGTGGTATTTGCTTCGAAATACGAATCTGCAGTTCAGTGAACTTGAATCCTGTAATTTTGCGCACATCAGTTTCTACGTGAACAAACTGATAGTATTTGAATTGTAATTAGTATATACATTTATTATTAAAATAGCTTGCAATAGTGTATTTTATAAAAAATTAAGGTTCTGCAATCAGTCGTAGATTTACCTAGTCATTAATTTGAAAACTCCCAATAAAGTTGTAGGAAAAGGTAAAAGGTAGTGTATCGTTGGCAATGCTAGCAGTAAATGTTTTATACAAATGTTCTTTATTTAAAATTCAACAATACAAAATCAAGGTAAAAATATTTATGATTAATAATGAAAGTCAAAATTACCATATATGCATGTTTAAGCTTTTTGAGATACGAGATTATGCCCATAATGATATAGGAAATGGTCAGCAATAGTGTTATAGACTGTTTAATGAAAGTGTGCTGATGTAATAATGATATGTAAGTTAACATTTAATTTTTTTAAAATATGCATTAATAGTCTACAATTACGTAAAACTCTGATTTAGTTAATAATTTGAGAAAAAAGAATATATTTAAGATAAATAAATTTACTTTATTATTACTATCAACAAACATAAATGCAGGTAATAATCGGAACTAATCTCAGACTTTTAATGCAGTTATTGGCCGTGCGGTATACAGTTAGTGTTGGATCAGACTTACTTATTTTTCTTAATGCACAATTTTTTTATTGTTCTAATACAACTATACATATACGTGTAGTTTATCAGCATTTTTTTGATTTTAAAATTTTAAGTTGCAATGATATATTATGACATAATTAGACTTATACTTTTGTCAATTTTCTGTAATGCCTTAGTTTTATAAGTTTACTAAAAAGCAAAACAATATGTTCTTTGGCAGTAAATAGATAAATTAAGAGGCTTATAATTTTTATATCATGTTTTTGACATATTGAACATTTTATTCAATGAATAGTAACAGAAAGATATAATAAGTTTCACCAGTAGGTTCCTACGAAACCCATAAATTTTGGTTTTAATTTTAACTAAGATTTTTAATTATTAGATAGCTTACTTATTTATTTTTCTACATAATCTCCGAGTGTAGGTGGACTACACACTAAGTCCAGCCTTCCAAGTTTCCAATGCTTCAATTCCTTTAAAAATGGATTGTCTTGGTCCTGCAAAAGTTCACCACGGCATCGTTCACTTGTTATATAATTTTTATGGCATACGCAGGCAGACGACAGTCAGACCACCTGATGGGAAGTAGTCACCGACACCCATAGACGTTGACAATACCAGTGGTATCGCCGACGCGCTGCCTACCGTGAGACATAGGGTGTTAAGTCTTGTTTACCCAGTAACATGCTGGCTACGGTGCCCTTCAAACCGGAACGCAGCAGTGTTTTCACACTACTGCTTCGCGGCAGGAATAGGCACCGTGGTGGTACCCACCAGACAGCCTCCTGTAACGGGACCTACCACCGGTTACCACCGGTACGGTTTCACAACCGGTAAAATATATAGTTTTAACACATGTTTCTCATAAGTATTGTATCAATTTGAGAGAGAGATGAAAAATAGCTAGGCGCCAGATCTGGTGAAGAGGGATGCTCAACCAATTGTACGCTAGCATGCTGAACGGTGGCATCGCTAATGCCAACTTATGTGCCGGTACGTTGTCAAGATGAAACAGCTCGCCGTTCAAAGTTTGCCTCTTTTTATCATTGACGGCATTTTTCAACCTCAGTGTTAAAGCTGCATAATCTGTAATGATGGTTCCATGCTGCAGGTAATCAAACAACAAAATCACTTCTGAGTCCCAAAATATTGAGACCATACCCTGCCTGGCCATATACCACGGCTACGGCATAAAGATCCTTCGGATAAACCCGCGTTTCGTCCACTGCCACAAAACTAGATTTAAAGTTTTAGAATCTTCTTAAAACTTGTCCAAAGATATCTTCGTAGTCGATTTTGTTTCTGATTCTCGGCACCCATCTTGCGGAGACTTTTCTCATATTCAAAATTTGTGTCAATATGCGTTGAGTACCTCTATATGCTCGTTTCTTGGATTACGTATCAGATGGTAATTCTTTAACATATATTAATAAATCTCTTGCGTTGTTAACTTTTATAACAGTGGTTTTTAATGACAAGGTCGCACTTGGGTTTTCTTTTTCGAGAACATTTCGCACACATAGCAAACAAATGACTACATTCAGAAAAAAGTAAAGAGACTAGAAGATTTTTATTGACACAAAAATATCTGAGCTATACTTTCCAGCATTATTTGTATTTATTTTTGGTTTCCAAGGAGTATTTTGTTCACACTACTATTTGTTCCCTCCTCGTCTTTCTAGAAGAATCATCAATTTCTTTTGTCAAACTTGGAATGTTTGTCTGAACTAAAATCGACTGATCTGAGCTCGATTGTAGCAATGATGATACATTTAACTTTCGCTACTATTTTGAAATTGAAAACACTTCTGAACCAGTTTCGGTTTCGCAAAAGTTTCGGCCAAATTGGCCGAAACCGAAACCCGTGCTGAAACTTGATTTTGGCCGAAACTCGGCGAATACGAAACCGAAACCGAAAGTTCGGTCGGACACTAATAAAAAGAAATAATACCATTGAAAGTGCAAAATTCCATCTCTTTTTTTCCAATTATGTCTTTAAACATAATACTAGGTAACACTTTAAACTATCTCAAATCTTAACTTTAGGAAACTTGAGTTACTAGTACGTTGAGAAAAGTGAAAACATTACAAGTACTAAAACAGTACATACATTTTAATTGCCAACACCACTTTTTCTTTTTCCTTTTACTGCTGTTTCTTACGAAAAATTAGGCCGGCAGCGGCAATAAATTATTATAAGTGGAGTCCTTACTCTTTTGCCTTTTCCTCTATCAAATATGTAAATTTCTTTTGTAAAAGCTTAATAATAGAATTTAAAATACATTTCAATTCGTTCCCACTTTGTGTTTATTTTTTAGATAAAATACGGAAGTAATTGAATGTGGTGTCTAAAAATATGTCGGGAGCAAAATATATGCAACAAACACGATATACCAGTGAAAAGTTAAATTAACCTAAGTAGAAAATTTATAAAATTTTTATTATGTAAGAACTGGATTCATAACAGAAACAATTAACTTTTTTACTTAATTATTTCTTTTGTTTACGCGAATGCTATACATTATTAAATTAAATGACTCTTGACGGATTTTATGGCGTTTATTTTACATATTTAAATTCCCCACGTTTCGAACGCTTCCCAGCGGCCGTGGTCTACCCCGTGACAGTCCGTAAATCCGTAAAAAGTAATTTTATTTAGTAATTTTTTAATTTTATGCAGTCGTATACATTTGAAGCCAATTCATTATTAGTTTGTTTATGAAAAGACGAGACCAGAGTGAATGAATGTAGCAGAATATATGCTCTAACCAATATAGCAAATAATTTGCTATTAATCAGTTTTCTCGTATTAAAATATATTAGCCGCCAACTTGATATAAATTTAACTTGGGTAAGAAAAATAGTAAACTCATTAAATAGACCTGTTTCTCGACTTGATTAGCTTCCGCGTTTATTACCCGTAAAGAATAACATACATTTTAAAAACTTTTGTAAAATGTACATTTTTACCAATAAAATACCCGTGCATTTACTATACTTTTGAAGACTTTACATAAAATCACATTGCATCATCTGCAGCGTACAAAGTACATATTTATATTAAAATTAGTTTATATTAATATATTCATTATATATATTGTAATATATTATATTCATTATTTTATTTACCCAAAAATAATGGGGTTGCATCACCATAGTGCCTATTTTTTCAGTCAAGCAAGTGTAGCATAGGTACGAAAAAAAGTTTAAATGTTACCTATATGTATTATCATTTTATTATTTTTAAAATTGATTAAAGAGCTTCAATAGGGAAATACAATTGCAGGGTAATAACATTTGTTTCAACCAAACAATTGGTTGAGTGTATCGGTCACAACGCTGTAGTATAAATTCCAGTGTAAAATACTATCTAAACTGTGTAGGATACATATGACTTCCAATGATTCAGATCGATGAGTGGATTAATAACTACATACGCTACGTTTTGATTAATAACAACACTTTTTTTTTTTTTTTTAATACAAATATATTTTACTCTGCCTTTCTGTAATCAAGATGATATATAAATGAGGGAATTGACACACACGCAAATTGCGACACGCTTCACAAAATAAGTTTAACAGTAACCCTTTGACCCGCCTAAAGCGATTAATCTGTCGTTCATGTCCGACATTTTTATTACCAAGCGATATAAATTTCACCAGCATCCCCAAAAACTGTCAATCATTTCAACCCTATATGTCGTTTAAATTATAAAGTCTGTAATCCAATTACAATTTAAAAACATCGCCTTGTTGTTAAATACAATGAACTTAATCTCGCTAATCTTTCTTTTTATACACAAAAACTTAAAAAAAGCACGATAACTTAAAAGAGTTTTTGAGTTTTAATAACTAACGTATATAATTCAAATCATCATCATCAGAATCAGCCTGTAATAGTCCACTGCTGGACATAGGCTCCCTAATGCACCCCTATCCATTAGAGGTTTTTGGACCGTTTCCACTACGCTGGTCCAATGCGGGTTGAGTGGGTGGACCGACTTTTTACATGCCCATCCGACGCATGGATCTTTTTACTTTTCAGACAATTGGGTGATTGGCCCATATTGCCCTAACCAACTAGGAAACAACAATGAAAAATTTGTTTAGTCCCGCAGGATTCGAACCCCGACCTCCGGTTTATAAGCCACACGCCTATACCACTCTAGGCTACGGAGGCAGTTAAAAGTTCAAATAGTATAATGAAAAAACTGTAAGTTGGAGGTGTTGCAATTCGTTATTATAAAGTATACAAAATTTCTTATTTCAAAAATTATAAAATAAATCTGATTCTGGCCGAGATTTAGCCAAAAGAACATTATTTTTATGCATGAGGAATTTCAAGACGAAGTTTTTGGGAATAATATATTCGACACATAAGAAAGTACCATACAATAGTGTAAATTCATTTTACTTAAATAGTTTTCCAGCGGTATCGACAGTAACAAAAACGATAGATAACAACTCTAGAAAGCGGTTTGTATGAATAATACTCCTAAACTGATTTTTTGGGCTGTTTCTTTACTAACTTTACCGCCCGTGAGTTCTAGCACCTTTATATTTAGATTTGCGCTTTACAGCTAAGTAGGATTTAGAATCGTCGTATGCAGGAATTTAACAAACTGTAGTTCACCCAAAATAAACTTGGAATAAATCTAAACATAACAACGAAGCAATTGTCATACAGTTATTGATATCTTGGTGACAATTCATCAATAAGAACTCTAGCGTCACCATGGACAAGTATATTTTCATCTCATCTAAACGAAACACATTTTTTCTTAAGTCCGGTCGGTGTTTCCTTACAAGCAATGTTTTAAGTTTTATAGCTATTTACGAATTGTAATTTACAGAATAAATTTAACATTTACGATTGAATCAATTGAGAAAAATTTACGCGACGAGCTTATCTCAATTAGCTGCATGCAATAAAACAGTCTGATTTGTATGCTGTATTAGGATCAAGTTTGGAGCGTATGCTTATTATATGTTTATGTTACATATTGATTTAATGAATACCTTAAAAGAGAGATTGTAAATTCGGTAGCACATATTTCGAGCCAATTTTCTACAGAGAGCACGTTGTTATCTTCTTATATTGCGTAAATAGTTGCATGATGCTTAAAGTCGGTCATATTTTTTTGTTATAATTTTAATTATTATTGTATACAAAACTTATAAGTTTGATTAAAAGTAAAAAAAAAATCTAATCCAAAATGAAAAACTAGTTATTTATTACATTTCCTAGCATTAAAAGCGTATTAGTTACAATTGCGGTTCTATAAGATTACTTTATCGCTCGGTTGCATCCTAATCTAGTCGATCTTGTTTCAAACAGATATTTCCCGTGCTTCGAACTTTGAACCGTGTACTTCCTTGACTGCAGCAGACGTTTTTAATAATCTAAAGGAAAAAAAAGTAAATAACATTTGCGAATTGATTATTTAGAAATTTTGCAGACTTCGTGATATATTTCTTTCACTGTAACCAACTTCGATATTCTAAAATCTTTTTAACATAGATCTTCTAAAGTTATTCAAATGCCAATAGATACTACGTTGATTGAAACGCTGTGCAACTAGGAAGTATGCTTTCAATTTAGGTTTAAGGTAAGATATTTGTGCACAAATTTAATACAAGTTGTGCCAGGATGTATACTGTATGTAATATTGTATTATAAAACATTGTTGAAATAATTAATACTTAAATTAACTATTCCTTGAAGAACATGATGATGAACCATGGAACCGATTCCGATTAAATTTGGAACAAACTTAGAAAATATTAAAAATTTTGCTTTATTTTTTGTAGTGTCATAGCTGATATCTAAATAGAAGACTATATGGATAAATGCTTTCACAGATCTTTCTTGAAGCGCGTTTTTTTTTAACGAGTCTGTTCAAGCTTCGAAAGAAGAGTCTATTTGTTACAGTGTTTACAAGCTAGACGGTAAATGTAATGGTCTAAAAATAATTACTAAATAGTCATTTATTATCGCCAAAGAATACTGACCTACATTTAAAATTATTTCTGAGGCCATCAAATAATATAATATTTAAGTTTATTTTATATTTATTCATACGATGTGACATAAACATAAACTAAAACGCCACTATTCTTTTGTTCTCCATATCGTTTATCCACTAGTTACTCGGGCGACAGAGGCCTTCAAACTGGACTTTTGAAGTGTTAATACTGTACTGTTTTAGGGAAAAATATACATCATATATTTCGCCGACTTTTTAAATCGACAAGCAGTTAATATGTTAGGTTTACACATCATTCTATTGTTATAAGCACGACAATTCCTTTTTATCGAATGCTCCTATGAAATTATATATTTATTACACTTTATATAAGATTCTACTGTAATCAAAGTTTCAACGTGGTTCGTGAAACAGTTAACTCAACATGGGCAATATACATCGTACATTATTAATATATGAAACGAATATCATGAATATGTTACCTTTACGATAGGTCTGCACAGGCGGTGAAATCGTAAAATAATGCATATTTATCATACACTTTGATAACCCTGGCTATGCAGGCTTATTCCATTAGTAACGTGATCAAACTGTCCTATACAAAACATAAATCATTTACTTATTTTAACTCTTGCAATTCTAATGTACAAAACAATATTTTTGACCTCATAATGAAGATTTATTTTTCTCCTGTATATTTCCAGGTTATAAAATGCATGAACATAATAAAATATGCCGTACGTGATTTTAAGAGAGCTTCTTATGCATGTGATAAAATCATAATAAAACAAGTCTTAGTAGTCTTATTAAGAATGCACTCTTATGTTATTCATATCCTTGGAAGCGTATTAAATATTCACTCTGGCTGCAAAGCTAATACTTTATTTGTTAATTTTATAAAAGAGCCTTCATGAAATAGAAAAATCAAAATAGTAAATGGACGAGAAAGTCGTATACCTTTAAATTTCTAATTCGTTATAAAACAAAGATAATTTTACATAGCAGTTCCATCGTGAAATCAAATTTCAAAGAACTTTCCGGTAATATTTGATTACTGCTTCAATGCTCCCTAAATTGAATTTTACTTTTACAGCGCCGGCAATCCAATTTACTTTTAGTTTCTCATAGTGTCGTAATCACATATAACAGCGTATGGAATTCTGTTATATAATAAATCTTTTTATATTATAAATTGTTATAATTTAAAAGCACATTATTATTATAAATATGATGCATTTTTCTTCGATTGAAAAACTATTTTCATAAAAAATAATAAAGGTATATTTGTTATTAAAACACTTAAGTCTTTCTTAATATCAAATTTACTGTCTAATATCCTAACAGCGATAGAAAATAATTTATTTACGTAAGGTAAGACAGTAAAAGTCTTCGTGAAAATGGAAATAGAGAGTACGACGAATACGTTATTAGTAAGCGATATTTAAAAACAAATTGATGAACACATACAATTTGTCTTTTATAATTTAAAAATACCGTATATTTTGTTTTGTATCGTCTTTTGAATAGCGTTCTAAAATATTTTTAGTTTTTTAATATGTACTCATTATATTTGTATCAGTATTAAAAGGGATATATATGTAAATAATATTTATATAGTTCAATTTGTATTTTATAGAGTTACAAGCAATAATAATTAAAAAATATTTTATAAATATTCAATAACCGAGTTAAACAAGATAAAGCTTAAATCAAATACGACCGACTTCTAGAGCGACTTTTGTCCGAGGTTTATCTCCATCACGAGACTTTTATAATACTAACTATTATTTATAATACTGTCTCCGTAGCCTAGGGAAAGGGCGTGCTTTAGAAACTGGAGTTCGTGGGTTCCGAATCCTGCGGGAACTCAATTTGGGCCGATCACCCAATTGTCGGAAAAGTAAGATAATCCGAGCGTCGGATGGGCATATAAAAAGTCGATCCACCTACCAACCCGCATTGGACCAGCGTGGTGGGATACGCTCCAAAACCCCTAAATGTAGAAGATGTGCATTAAAGGAGGCCAGACCGACTTTCAAAAGTGAATACTCTAATGGACTTTATGACAATTATTATTTTTATTTAGAGAGGAAGGCAGGTTTGCCTGTTTTGTTCGTTGCGAGTTAATTGAATACAGCATAAGCAATTAATTATGATTGCGACATAGTTTATTTAATGTCCGATTCTGTAATTTATATCATTCAATAAATAAATAAATTTCTAACATTTTACGTAAATAAAAATTAATATTACGGAAAAAGAGGTCAATTACGGACATCAAATCAGTATTAAAATTACTCGGTTGTAAAAGTTGCTCACCTCTTTTATTTGTTAAAATTTTACTTGTACAGTGTTATTACAACGTTATTACGATATTATTACATAAAATATCTTAACAGCGAACTAGACGGTCTTTGTTATAGCTCGTGGTGCTGTAACGTAATTTACTTATCATTTAATCAGTCTTTTCTTGTCTTTCATAAACGTAGATATATTTCAAGAAACGCCAAGACAGCCTATCCCCTGCTACTTGCTTCCTTATTAAAGCAGGCTTTTACATGGTAATAAGCAATCAACTTGGTCGATGGTCAAATAACACTACGTCGCGGCTAACGGGCACCCCACTGAAGAAACTTGTCATTGGCCATCCATTTTTAATACCACGTGTCACTTTTTAAATATATTAGGACTAACTAGTCAAGTTCATCCTAATATATTTAAAGATATTTATTATAATTTTATTATAATTTTATTTCTTTCATAATATTAGTATAGACAATTTCAAATTACAACATTCCTGACAAGAAAAGATGCAACGTAGTAATGGTGAAAGCGTTACATTTTATAAATGCGCTATGTTATTTGAGTTTAATATTTACTCACAAAAAATCTAAACATTTTCCTGCCTCATAAAATGTATGCGATACTTCACAAGCAATGAACATGGAAGCAATTCGAAATGAATGGCAGTTTCATAATAATGTGACGTTAGATTTTATCTGGCATATGGTATGATGTATTTTTGGACTTTTTTAATACAATAAAATTTTTTACGATTTCATCAATTCGTGTATAGCATATTATGTGTTTAGTAAATCCAAGGCATAATTAGCATAATTGTCTGATTATTTTATAAGTTTCGGTAAAATACCAATAGAAATGAATAATTATTTTGCTCGTATAAAACTTTCATCAAATCAAAACAAATAAACAGAAACTCTATAGTTTTAGCAAAAAAATGCTACAGAATGTTTTTAAGGACTTTATCACTTTAATTATTTCTATTAATTATGAATTAAAAAAAAAAGATTGCTAGTTATAGCCATCTACTCAGCCCTTGTTATGTTCATGTTTTCTGAATCTGGAAATAGATTTTCCCTCGATAAAAAAGAGTAAAACAGGACATCCGTATAGTTTATAGCATAGTCTCATTTCGTAACATTTTGTCTGTAGATATGAGTTATATAGCTGTATATGTATCTTGATTAGTTTTAATTAGAGTCAATCAATTTTTTAAAGGCTTAGGGCTAAAAGTTTCTTAATGTTTTGCCTTTTAAGTTAAAATGTTTTATAGCCTATGTTTTTGAACAATAAAAATAATTATACTATATTCATGTAGTTGTGCCTTGGATTGCATACATAACTGCACTCATTTATTTGTTTTTTAAGTAACATTTAGACACATATGGTGGCAAAAGTTAACAATTTAATGGCGCATTCTATAATGTGACATGATATGCATTCTGAACACTAATTGTAAAAATATCAAAGAATCACAGAAAAATAAACATAAACTTTCTATTTTGTACAAAAAATGTGTGACAATTTTTTAAAGACCTTTTATTTAAGTTATTTAGTTTAAAAAGCTGATAGTAATGTATTCTGATTAATTTAAGTACAGTCAATTTATATATAAAAAGGCTTAGAGCTAAAATTTTAATTCAAAGCTTATTTAAAGTAATATAGTGTGAGTTTATATAAAAGTTAATGCATTTAAAAAAATCTTCATTTACTTTCATAAAACGTGCTATACATTACACTTTGATTTAATGAAAATTTTAGAACATATCAGAGATTTAATTTGTGCTGGCAGAAGTTGAGGCATTTTCGTACGGAGAGCACGCTGTTACCTGTTTGTATTGCGTCATAATCGTTATATGCTGTTTGAATTCGGTCATACTTTTTTTAAACATGGACTTAACAACTAATAACGAAACTAAAGATGCGATGACATGACAGCTAACCTACCAAATAGAAAAGAAATAATAAAAAGCGGAACAACGTTGTAACATATGTTTGAAAGAAAATTATACACGCGCACTGCAATAAGTGTCTTCTTGTTTTGACAACTCGGTCAAAAATTACGCAAATAGATGATGCATATGTTAAAAAATAATTATTAGAGACAAATAATACTTGAGATATATATTAATAAATACATATATTTACACAATATACAACGGTACTCTATATCATAAATATGATTAAATTTACTTAAAAAAGCAGCCTCATTCTATACTTGTGAGTATGACGTTATTACCTCTGAGCGTGCCGAGATAAACTTGGTCATGTGCAGTACTCAACAGTGTATTAAAATTTCACCTTGTTCGCGTGTTGTAGCAAATTGAGTAACCCAATTATTAAGCGCTTATGTGTATGAACGTTTGAAAATTTTGCTGAATATTAAATATCAAGGGTACAAAAATAAATTAATAGAATCTTTAAGAGTAACGCCTAATACATAATATTTACATTAAAATTTAAAATATTGTATATAATAATCGTTAAAAATTTGTTCTCGGATGCAAGGCCATCTTTGGCTGCCGTTATTGTCATTACATTCAAATTTACAGACATTATGGCCATGGTTGTATTGACGCTATTAACCCTTTAGGCTAGGGAAATCAAGTGCCAATCAATCTGCACGAAAACTGCAAATAAGTAATTTGGTTAGGAGTCAGGATAACAATTGCGTAAACGAGACGCAAAATCCTGTTGATTAGTGGAGTCCTACGCTGCGTTTCTTATGGGCGTATTACTTACCATCAGGTAAACGTCCTGCTGGTAAGCGTCCTGCTAATTTCATGCGATCGAAGTCGCGGGTTACAGTTATTTTATATATCAAACATAAGTCATTTACTTATTTTAACTCTTACATTCTAATTCTAATGTACAAAACAATATTTTTGACCTCATAATGAAGATTTATTTTTCTCCTGTATTTTGCCAGGTTATAAAATGCATGAACATAATAAAATATGCCGTACGTGATTTTAAGAGAGCTTCTTATGCATGTGATAAAATCATAATAAAACAAGTCTTAGTAGTCTTATTAAGAATGCACTCTTATGTTTTTCATATCCTTGGAAGCGTATTAAATATTCGCTCCGGCTGCAAGCTAATATTTTATTTGTTAATTTTATAAAATAGCCTTCATGAAGTAAGAAAAATCAAAATAGTAAATGGACGAGAAATTCGGATACCTTTAAATTTCTAATTCGTTATAAAAACAAAGATAATTTTACATAGTAGTTCCATCGTGAAATCAAATTTCAAAGAACTTTCCGGTAATATTTGATTACTGCTTCAATGCTCCCTAAATTGAATTTTACTTTTACAGCGCCGGCAATCCAATTTACTTTTAGTTTCTCATAGTGTCGTAATCGCATATAACAGCGTATGGAATTCTGTTATATAATAAAACTTTTTATATTATAAATTGTTATAATTTAAAAGCACATTATTATTATAAATATGATGCATTTTTCTTCGATTGAAAAACTATTTTCATAAAAAATAATAAAGGTATATTTGTTATTAAAACACTTAAGTCTTTCTTAATATCAAATTTACTGTCTAATATCCTAACAGCGATGAAAATAATTTATTTACGTAAGGTAAGACAGAAAAAAGTCTTCGTGAAAAATGGAAATAAAGAGATACGACGAATACGTTATTAGTAAGCGATATTTAAAAACAAATTGATGAACACATACAATTTGTCTTTTATAATTTAAAAATACCGTATTTTTTGTTTTGTATCTTCTTTATGAATAGCGTTCTAAAATATTTTTAGTTTTTTAATATGTACTCATTATATTTGTATCAGTATTAAAAGGGATATATATATATATATAAAAATATTTATATACTTCAATTTGTATTTTATAGAGTTACAAGCAATAATAATTAAAAAAAGATTTTATAAATATTTAATAACCGAGTTAAACAAGATAAAGCTTAAGTCAAATACGACCGACTTCGTAGGCGACTTTTGTCCGGGTTTATCTCCATCACGAGAGCTTTTTGTAATACTAACTATTATTTATAATACTGTCTCCGTAGCCTAGTGGAAAGGGCGTGTGCTTTAGAAACTGGAGTTCGTGGATTCGATCCTGCGGGAACTCAATTTGGGCCGATCACCCAATTGTCGGAAAAGTAAGAAAATCCGTGCGTCGGACGGTATATAAAAGTCGATCCACCTACCAACCCGCATTGGACCAGCGTGGTGGATACGGTCCAAAACCCCTAAATGTAGAAGACGTGCATTAGAGGAGGCCTATGTCCAGCGGTGGACTAGCACAAGCTGATGATAAAACATTGATTTATACGGTTCTAGCTATCTCAAAATATTTATTAAGGGTATTTACATTATAACCGACTTTTCAAAGAAGTGAATACTTAACTTGGACTTTATGACAATTATTATTTTTATTTAGAAGGTTTGCCTTTTTTTAATTTTATAAATAGTAGTATTGAATATCGTTGCGAGTTAATTGAATACAGCATAAGCAATTAATTATGATTGCGACATAGTTTATTTAATGTCCGATTCTGTAATTTATATCATTCAATAAATGTCTAACATTTATCGTTTATCTTTTCAGGTTAACGTCACGGAGGACATCAAATCAGTATTAAAAATTACTCGGTTGTAAAGTTTCTCAAGCTTTTTTTATTTGTTATTTTATACTATATTTTACTTGTACAGTGTTATTACAACGTTATTACGATATTATTACATAAAATATCTTAACAGGAACGAAACGGTCTTTGGTGCTGTAACGTAATTTACTTATCATTTAATCAGCCTCGTGGTGCTGTAACGTAATTTACTTATCATTTAATCAGCCTTTTCTAGGCTTTCATAAACGTAGATATATTTCAAGAAACGCCAAGACAGCGTATCCCCTGCTACTTGCTTCCTTATTAAAGCCAGCTTTTACACGGTAATAAGCAATCAACTTGGTCGATGGTCGAATAACACTCCGTCGCGGCCAACGGGCACCCCACTGAAGAAACTTGTCATTGGCCATCCATTTTTAATACCACGTGTCACTTTTTAAATATATTAGGACTAACTAGTCAAGTTCATCCTAATATATTTAAAGATATTTATTATAATTTTATTTCTTTTTAAAATAATAGTATAGACTTTTAAAATTACAACATTCCTGACGCGAAAAGAAACAACGTAGGTAAGTAATGGTGAAAGCGTTACATATTATAAATGGGCTATTTTATTTGAGTTTAATATTTGCTCACAAAAAATCTAAACATTTTCCTGTCTCATAAAAATGTATGCGATACTTCACAAGCAATGAACGCGGAAGCAATTCGAAATGAATGGCAGTTTCACTTAATAATGTGACGTTAAATTTTATCTGGCATATGGGATGATGTATTTTTGGATTTTTTTTTTTATATAATAAAAAGTTTTTACGATTTCATCAATTCGTGTATAGCATATTATGTGTTTAGTATATCAGAGGCATAATTAGCATAATTGTTCTGATTATTTTATAAGTTTCGGTAAAAAAACCGATAGAAATGAATAATTATTTTGCTCGTATAAAAACTTTAATCAAATCAAAAACAAATAAACAGAAACTCTACAGTTTTAGCAAAAAAAAAATTGCTACGAATGTTTTTAAGGACTTTATATTTTAACTATTTCTATTAATTATGAATTTAAAAAAAAGATTTCTAGTTATAGCCATATGTTTTCTGAATCTGAAATAGATTTTCCCTCGATAAAAAAAGGGTAAAATAGGACATCCATATAGTTTATAGCATAGTCTCATTTCGTAGCATTTTGTCTGTAGATATGTATCTATATAGCTATATATGTATCCTGATTAGTTTTAATTAGAGTCAATTAATTTTTTAAAGGCTCAGGGCTAAAAGTTTCTTAATGTTTTGCCTTTTAAGTTAAAATGTTTTATAGCCTATGTTTTTGAACAATAAAAATAATTATACTATATTCATGTAGTTGTGCCTTGGATTGCATACATAACTAATTTATTTGTTTTTTAAGTAACATTTAGACACATATGGTGGAAAAAAGTTCACAATTTAATGGCGCATTCTATAATGTGACATGATATGCATTCTGAACACTAATTGTAAAAATATCAAAGAATCATAGAAAAAATAAAAATAAACTTTCTATTTTTAGCAAAAAAATTTGTAACGAATGTTTTTAAAGACGTTTTATTTAAGTTATTTAGTTTAAAAAAGCTGATAGTAATGTATTCTGATTAATTTTAATTACGGTCAATTAATTTATAAAAGGCTTAGGGCTAAAATTTTAATACAAAGCTTATTTAAAGTAATATAGTGTGAGTTTATATAAAAGTTAATGCATTTAAAAAATTCTTCATTTTATGTTCATAAAACGTGCTATACATTACACTTTGATTTAATGAAAATTTTAGAACATATCAGAGATTTAAATTGTGCTGGCAGAAATTGCGAGGCATTTTCGTACGGAGAGCACGCTGTTACCTATTTGTATTGCGTAAATCAGTTATATGCTGTTTGAGTTCGGTCATATTTTTTTTTAAACATCTACTTAACAACTAATAACGAAAATAAAGATGCGATGACATGACAGCTAACCTACTAAATAAAAAAGAAATAATAAAAAGCGGACAACGTTGTAACATATGTTTGAAAGAAAATTATACCCGCGCACTGCAATAAGTGTTTTATTGTTTTGAGAACTCCGTCAAAAATTACGCAAATAGATGATCCATATGTTAAATAATAGTTATAAGAGACCGGTGGTAGGTCCCTTTTACATGGGACCGTCTGGAGTATCACCACGGTGCCTATTTCTACCGCGAAGCAGTAGTGTGAACACTACTGTGTTCCGGTTTGAAGGCACCGAGCCAGCGTATTTACTGGGTAAACTAGACTTAGGCAGCGCGTTGATGATACCAGTATTGCCAATGTCTATGGGTGTCGGTGACCACTTTCCATCAGGGTGGTCGACTGCTCGTCTGCTCCGCGTCGCATAAAAAAAAAAAATATATTAGAGATATATTAAATAATAATTACTTGAGATATATGTTAATAAACACATATATTTGCACAATATATAACGGTACTCTATATCATAAATATGATTAAATTTACTAAAAAAGTATCCTCATTCTATACTTGGAGTATGACGTTATTACCTCTGAGCGTGCTGAGATAAACTTGGTCATGTGCAGTACTTAACAGTGTATTAAAATTTCACCTTTGTTCGCGTGTTAGCAAATTGAGTAACCCAATTATTAAGCGCTTATGTAACAACGTTTAAAAATTTTGCTGATATTAAATATCAAAGGTATAAAATAAATTAATAAAATCTTTAATAGTAACGCTTAATACATAATATTTACATTAGAATTAAAATATTGTATATAATAATCGTTACCAGTACAGTTTCTGCGGTGCGATGGCATGTAAAATTTGTTCTCGGATGCAAGGCCATCTTATTGCCGTTATTGTCATTACATCAAATTTACAGACATCATGGCCTCTTAACGCTATTAACCCTTTAGCCTAGGAAATAGCGCCAATCAATCTGAACGAAACGCAAATAAGTAATTCGTTAGAGTCAGGTAACAATTGCGTAAGCGAGACGCAAAATCCTGTTGATTAGTGGAGTCCTACGCTGCGTTTTTTATGGCGTATCACTTACCATCAGGTAAACGTCCTGCTGTAAGCGTCCAGTAATTTCATGCGATCGAAGTCGCGGGTTACAGTTATTTTTATATATATTTTCAGAAATTTATTGAAGTATATTATCTCAAGAAAAATATAGGTAAACATTTTCGAAATAATGTAGGTAATTTAAGTAAAGCTTAACCATTAACCTCATTGGAGTACCTAAGTTTAATAGTAATATCTAGTCAGTCTAAATATTTACGATAAAATGAATAAAGAGGAACGAACGAATTAAACAATGCAAGAGAAACTTCGAACAAGTCAGTTATTTATTGTGTCCGGTAAAACTGTGGCTAGCGGATGTTGCTAAGAGTAGTTTCTCGAAACGTACCCTAACCACTGAACCTAAGTCAAGGAATAATGCACAGTTTATAATTTTGTTACTATTAAAAACATAGTTAAAAGAAGTGACACTTAATGCTGTTCTTTTAGCAGGTAATATTTTAATTTCATCATCATCATCAGCAGCCTGTGTTAGTCCACTGCTATAGGCTGCCCCTAATGCATGCCTTCCCCATTAGGGGGTTTTCGGACCCATACAACCATGCTGGTCTAATGCGGGTGGGTATAGATTGTGTGGTGATTTGCATGGCCATCTGGGCACCATCTTACTTTTCAGACAGTCGGGTGATCAGCCCAAATTGCCATAACCAATAAGGAAACAACCATCAAAATTTACTACGTAATTAATTTAGCTACGGAGGCAGTTTTATTTATTATCAGTTATGTTCATACTGATAAATAAACAATTTATGTATTGTGTAAATAATGATTTGTACATGACATAGACTAGTTTTTTTTATTGATTAGGTCGATGCAGGACGTTTATCCGGCTGTAAGTGACCGTGTGACCTGCCTGCGTATAAAAAGCAGTGCAAAACGTCACAAACTTGTTTACCCGTAATTTTTTTTACCCACTACTTTTCAAACTTTCTTCAAACCAGAACACAGAAGAGCTGCACACTACTGATTTGCGGCAGAATCAGAAGTGAAGGTATATTCCCAGATGGTCCCTTTTAAAAAGAGACTCACCTTATTTAGAAAGTTATATTTTTTATATTCATTAGCGATATACCATTTCGTAAAATATTATTTAATGAATTAGGTTGGTTGAGTTCAGAAATAAGCGCGACAGCAAGTTCCGTCACTAACCCCAGGTTTGATTGCTGCGCTGCATTTGAAAGTTACTTTGTTTCTAAGATATCATATGTTATTCATTCAATCTTTTTAAAAACATTAAGACAAATCTTTGCTTCCTATAGGTGGTAATTTGAAAAGTTGTTGCAATAAATATGAAAATCTAATGTGCACAAAGTTTATGTATATGTATATTATGTTTACGTATAATATACAATAGCTATAGTATAATATATATACAATAACAATGTATATTATGTATTGTAGTTGTATATCCATCTGTTTAAATTATATAACTTTAAATAAATATTTCATGCAATACAAATTAATGAAATACATATTTAATCAGTATAAGCGTAATGAAATGACCTAGAGTGATACTATGACAAACTGTTTTATCCGGAATTAATTTTGAAATGAAACAAAGCCTTAAAAATAGAATTATGTCTTTATAAGGGTAAGGATGCCTATTATGAGATAGGCGCTAAATATTAGATACCAGGATATTGGTTGAACTATTCACGTCAGCCATTCCGCTGCAGTGTCCTCGAATTGACACGGAACAGTGCTTAACGTCTGCTTATGCGCCGGCCAACGGTGATGTAAGAATGTGTGCATGCAGGTTATTACAAAATCGTAAAACCATTTTTTTCGTTAACTGTTTACATGGTATATATTATTTTTACGTTTGGCGTGTTTATATATGTAAAGATTATAACGTATATCATAAATTTTAAGTTGTAAACGCTGTTTGATTTTGTTTTCTTTCAGAAACAACAAATAAGCACCTATTCTTGAGAACTGTTGTTTTCCTAATATGAGATATGCTGGGGTTTCTGATTGGGATATCTCATATTGTGGTTCAACAAAAGAGTTGTTGTTATAAGTGTGGGTGAAATCCTATATTTTTTTCTTTAGATGCCTTCCTGTAAAAAGGAAGTCCTAGGTTACTGCCATGATACAGGTTGTTAAGGTATGCCTACAGCCTGTATCATGGCAAGAATGGCATTATACATTTATTAGACTCCTAAAGCAGTTCTCCTGCTGGAATAAATGAATAAGATCCAGTGGCAGTCGCGAACTTTTTCGAACCCAATAAATAATTATATTTTATTTATACGATAAAATCAGCTTCACAGGTTTTTAACATCATATGCTTTCATTAATTAATAAGTTACTATAATAAAAATGTGATTAGACATTAATATTGATTTTTTTTGTTTGTTAACCCCAAAATTTAAGGAACCTTAAATAAGATGCACACATATAAGCAACCCCAAGATCTCATATAGAGACCATTTGCCTTGGACCTTTTTTCTGAAATTTTTCACTTTTTACAGAATATACATAAATATATTGCATTTAGTCCTAAATAGCTAGTACACATTTGAAGTACATTAAATTTACTATCTAAAATTATATCTGAAAATACTTAGATAAAGTTTTGTGTTTATACACAAAATTAGAAATGGTATCTCATAAGAGGCATCCTCACCCTATTACGTTCGTTTTTATATTGTATCATAAGCAAGTTGTAAGCAGATGTAACAAGGTTTAATTTGTGTAATAGATATTCATTCATATTCAACCTAATTAATAATATATATCAATAATTACAAAAAAGGGTCACTGTTTTAATACAGGGCAGAATAGAACAATGTTCTTTGGCAATATGAATAATATAGAACTTAGAATTTTATAAACATTAATATCGGTCAAAGTAAGCGGCTTTGTACGTGTCAGATATAAATTATCCCATGTCAATGTCAAAAGAACGCACCTGGCTAAGATTACACGGGATTTGTCACGCAGAACATAACTTGTACTTATTTGTAAAAAGATTTAACGTCGTTCGTCAATATACACGTTTTATTGAGCCATATATATTTATATATTGGATTGTTGTGCGGAGTCAAATTTTGATCCCCAGATAAAGAATATTGTACTCAAAACACCCGCAAATTTTATAATATTTCGCTGACATGTCATCTCGAGTCAGACTTTGGCTTACGCCCGTTATTATCAACGAACTTCCTAAAGATATGTTAAAAAATGTATTAAACTAAAATAATTAAAAAAGTAAATTGCAAAAAACCCTATTTCACCTTATGTCCATAGCAAGTTTAACTTACCTGTATCTCCTACACAGTTCAAATAGATTTAAGAATTTTTTATTTATCTAGTGTTTCTTTTTTTTTTTTTATATGTATAAATTACTTACGTGTTATTGAACTTTAGTGTAATACTTTTTCATATACATTATTCAGTAATTATAATTATACATTTATACCTTTATAATAAGCAAAATGTAAAAATTTGTATTAAGTGCATATGTATATCCGTTTTGTATCGACGAGAGCTACTGCCGATAAACTGTTGCGTAGTTTGGCAGATTGTGTATTATGGTATGTACACTTTCATGAAATAAATAAATAAAAAAAAATTTTAATAAAATTGGGTGATCGACCCAAATTGCCCTAGCCAACTAGGAAACAACAATGAAAATTTGTTAATGTCTCATCACTAACGATATCTCGCGATGCATTTATCGGATATTGCACTAACTCTTGGATTTTTATGAGACGACAATGAAAAAAAATTGAAAGAGAACCAGTGTGTAAAGTTCAGTCACTATTGTAGTGTTATTAAATAAATCTCAACAGCCGAAATGATGACAGTTAATGCACTTAACTTGATATTTATTCAGGGGCAGTTCATAAAATTTGCTAGTTTTATGTTTTTTTACCAGCAATTCCATAAAATTGCCTTGAAAAATTTGAACTGAATTATTGTTATAATTTTAAATTTATATTTTTTTTAAGCACGTGACTTAAATATTAAAACGTGTAAGTCGTCAATTAGACTTTCTAGTCTAAAGTTAGCCAATTTAGACTTGGAATAGATATAAATAAATTGACTCATTGACCTCCATTGTCTCGTATTGATCAACTGTAACTGAGATGGCAATCACAAAGTAATAATCGAATAATAATCACTAATTTTGAGTTAAAATTGTTTAAACAACTGTGGTTCGTTGTTCAGAAAAAACAAATATGTTATGAGTTCTCTAAACCAAAATTAAGCTAGTCATTCATCGTTACATAATTTTAACTGAGGCAAACAAAACGCGTAAAAAGTACAATTGTACGCTATTTTTGTAGTTTCGTGCGTGCTAGTAGTTTGGAGCTTTTTGGCTCTGCATTTTAATTTGCTGGTTTAAAGGAGTAATTGAATTTTTATATTTAAAATAAATAATCGCTATCGTTACTAAAATTATAAATTCCATTACTTTTAATGCCTTATATGAAATGGAAGTTGTGATTTTGTTGTACATACAAAAAAGGGTATACATACGACCTTATTATGTATAACTTGCCTTATTTATAGAGCTTAACTGCTGGTACTAGCTAGTTATTAACGCATTGTTACATCAGTGCTTTACACATCAAGCTTTGAAGGTTACAAAGAAAATAATAACTTTGCACTGTTCTTATTTGGTTTATTTTTTAACATTTTTACAATCTTTCTATCATTTCCGTAGAGTTTAATAACTACAAATTTAAAAATTAAATCATGTGTTACCATCTCCGTTAATTCTAATTTATGGTTTTGATAACATAACTCCACCTAAAGGAGTATAATTGGCAGCATCTTGTCAGCCTGCAACGTGTAAACGGTAGGAATTGTTTAAGTAATCATGATTTGTTGTATTTTCCGTAATTAAAATAAAGTTTATACCGAAATAAAAACTAAAAATAGACACATATTAGGTCTTCCTCGAGCACAGATGCAAAGTAACATTTCTATAGAAAATTATAGGCAATAAGTATAAAAACCACCTTGTCGCGCGGAAATAATTTTGGGCATAAATTCATGTTGTTGATAAAATATAAACGTGTTTTAAATAAATGTCGTTGAGGATGTAACGTAAAAATCATGTTACTTTTTTGGGTATTAATAATCACCATAAGGCCTACTAAGACTTAATTAATAGTTGTTTTCAACATTGCATTTTGTTTACCTTTTTCGATATTTAACTTAAAACATAATTAATTGCATGAATTTAAAATCCCTTAACAACTACAATATATCAATTGCGTGTTAAGAAGAATAAAATAATTTTTAATATACCACATCATTTTTAAATTAGGACCTCAAGGAAGAACACATTTAACATAATTAATGACGCTACAATTCTCTTTGGTAGGTCGTAAGAGCCTACTTGTTTTCTTTAATTTACATACGTGTCTTTGAAAATGACGCTCAAATAATAAACTGAAAGAGTAAATACATTACCTCAAACAACCTTTGCTCTCCTGGTCTCTACTTAATGGAATATTTTATATTTCGTCAGAAGTAATGAATCTGATATTTACTAAGTCTTATTTATGTCTACAATGTAAAAAATGCGTGTATTTAAAGATGTTTAATCAAACAATTCGCTAATCTGCATTAATACAAATGCCAAACATAATTAATAAAAAAATAATGATTGAATATTGTACAACATGATTCAAAATACAAAAACCAGCGAGCACAATATTTTTTGTCACTTCCCGCAATTAAACGGCTAACTTTACAGTCATTGTTTACTTTAACATCGCTACCTAATTCAGCATTTTAATTAGAATATTCTAAACCTTTTTATATAAATTAGAGAACGCGTGTTAAAAAAACAAAAATTTTCATGTTAACAATGCCCAAGAAAAACACAAATATTTAAATAAAACCAAAGCCTCGGTCGTATTGGTATAGCGCTATGCGAAAACTAACAAAAGGAAAGACAACTTTAGTGTATCTTGAACCACTTCTGTAAGGAATGAAAATATTACGCAAGTTTAGTTTGAATTACCGCCTTATAATGGAATCTCCTCTGATATCAGTTCAAGCACTCTTATTTAATCGGATCTCGATGGAAAGAGGAAAAGCAGACATTCCTTTATAAACATTTTTTTGGACATAATGATGTATCATTTTTATAATATTAGCCAGCACCTTTACTAAACATGAACACACATAAAGAATTTTAAATTTATTTCTTTTTTTTGATACTGTAACTATATAATTGATTAAAACTTAAAAAACTGACAACAAGTTATTTGACGACATTCCAATCGATGGCGTAGCATTCCTAGCAGGTGCTAGGACCCCTGTCCAAATAACCTAACTATATTTATTTCTTTCAATGAAACTAATTAAAGGTGTCGTTGTATGAAAATACTAAAGTATTATAATTATTGTCGTCTTCAAAGCATGAAATTTTATTATTATAGGTGGAACAGCCGATTTTTAGTTAAACTAAGAGTGGTAATTTTTAAATTAGCTTAAGTTCATTTAATTTAGCATTTATTTGTTTGTTATACGCAAAAATATATGTATAGAAACTAATTTTTTGGTCTTAGTAGTGTAGAGTTTAGCACGGATGGGTTTGTGATCGTAGTAGGTTAATAGATTGACACGAAGATCTGTTTTATCAATATATAGTATAATGTTAAATATAGGATCAACATAATTATGCATTATCCTGTTGTTCTTCTTGAAAAGCTGTAAGGTCGCTTCGAATCGTTTTTGAGCACAAGTTTTAAAAATTATCTTGCTGCTCTTTCTATAGCTATGAAATATGCTTCAATTGCACAACTACAATTATAAATGCAGTAAGTCACAATACAAAAATAGAGAAAAAATTAACAGATAGAATAATAAACAAAATCTCATGTCCAGCTCAATTGGTGACAACAATCTGGCACTATTATAGGGTAAAACACGGCAAAGGGATTGAAATGGCCGCGGTTTACCAACAAGAAGGGCTGCGCTTCTGGTGCCATTAGGATTTCACATTTATTTTGTGTGTATATTAGCTAAACTACAAGAAAAGTTGACAAAACCGCTTCATAATGTTAGCTATTTTCCCGCAAACGGAAAAATTTTTAGGCCGCTACGATAATAAAGTAAATAATCAGAAAATAAAATTATAGTTTAAAGTTCAACTCAGTTTTTCGAGTACAACAGTTTTGCAGTGTTTATAGACTGTAAAAATTTTTAACCCCTTTAAATTATGTCATATTGAAATATCCCATAAATTTTGCACTAAAATTATACATAATAAAATATTAATGTTCGCCGAGCAGATTATGACTACGCCGGCCGATATATTTTAACCATCAGCTTTCTACGCAGGTACACACAGGTACAGGTGTTACAGTAAGAGTAGCAATCCCTCTCCCCTCATTTTCATAGTACAGATAACTAAAACGACCAGAGGGAGGACAAGAAAAAGAGAGAGGGAGAGAGAGAGAGAGAGAGAGAGAGCAGATACAGGATCGACGCATGATTCGAAGTCACAATCCGGATAAACAAGCGCAAGCTTGTACCAATCACCACGGAGGCATTATTTTTTCATAAAGTCTATGAAAAAAATATAATTTTAATGTGATATTTCCCATCCATAAATGATAAAAAGGATTAAAACAAAATATATATTACTTCACTCTAGGAGATACTTTCGATGTTTTTTGTTAACATAATAAAGTATTTCAAACATGAAATCTATTTATAATTGATACAAAAGTATTAAACCTTAAAGATATAAACCATTTTTTTATCTGTCATATAAAATAATTGGTATATATTGAATATATCCACAAACACACAAAATATTCTATACATTTCGTACTATTAAATACATCATGTTTAATGTTATATTCCTAAATGTTTTTTTAATAAAGAGCCTATTTCAATAGTGTAATTACCATAAAAAAAAATGTGTATTTTCTATAAAAAAAGGTGTATTTTCTATAAAAAAATATAACAAACATTTAACTAACAAATATATGGCATAAACTCTCAAATGCATAATATATTACACATTATAGCCTCGCATCTCGATCCAATTTAAATACTGATTTCCCTTGCGAATGAGCATTGCAATCAGTCATTTTTTAACTCAATCGTGATTTGTACATTTTTCTTAATTGTCATTTTTGTTTTATGTGCTGTGAAATTTGTGTTTATTTTTCTTTTAACCTAATCGGTAACGATAAAATTAATAATTATAATTAGTAAAACATAAAAATGTGATTAAAACGCGGATTGAAAAAAGCGAAACCAAATTTAGGCCGAATCTTTTTGTGTGGAGCCGTGCATACCATGAATACGCTTTGAATGAATAATGTCATGCATACTTGAAAACCTCTTCTACCATTCTAGGTTTGTTAGGACAACATAGGTCTATTACCGAAAGGTCTTTATGAGTAATGGACCTATATAAAAAGATTTTGTTAGACTGTAAGTATCGCTCAGTGAACTGAAACTATATATTTTTTCTGTCTTATTTAATATACATCATATATCAATTTGTTTAATATTTAGGTATTTTTAATTATGATTTGAACCAAGTTATAGCGTAATTACTGTGTAGTTTTTTAGTAATTATTGTTATAAAAATGGTTCCCAATTGTGTAAAATCGTTTTAATGATTTGAAAAAAAAACACGAATACTCGAACGTCTTCTTTCTTAATTGAATTTTTTGGCTTTTTTGCATATAATTTAAAGTTTGAATTATAAGTAAATCTATAAAATAATCTATTTCACGTAGGGCTTGAAATAGATCAAAGAAACAGAAAAGAATAATTTCCTTTCCAAATATATATTGCGCCAGCTACTAATATACGATAAAATAATATCACCATCGTAATTATTGATATTTGATATGTGTTTGACTGCAAATAATTTGATTTGAAATATATTTCATGTTAATTTCGAGCGCGTAATGATAACTTAACTCGCACAAGAGAACGGATAAAATGCTGTTTTTCGATATCTAATTCTTATCTGGTCTTATCACAATCATAAAACATAACGGGAAAATAACTTTATTATATTCCATCTTGTTGCTTTACTTTTACCGTATGAATATTTTCAAATGTCATACCGTATATAGTACACGATAAAAGTTATGATAGAAGGCCCTTACCAGGGACCGTCTTGGAAAATCGGCATGGAAATAGTATCATGTTCCGGTTTGAAGGGCACCTTTTAGCCAGCGTATTTACTGTTTATACTAGACGTAACATTTATAGTAGGGGTGGTGGACGACTTGTAGCTTTACACGTAATTTTTTTTGTGGAAACGTTTCACTTCCACACAGGGGAACGTTTGTTGGTTTCAGCGCTACACTAAATTAAAAATGTATTAAAATCTAATTATAAACGATCGAGAAACTTTGTACTCATAAACTTATTGAACTATGTATATAAATAGGTATCGCTAACATGCACGCCACGTTTAATACTCTGGGTGTTATCTGATCGCTGTATCTTCTAAATAGTTGAATACCAAAGTAAAGTTAAAGTTACATGAGATAAAGCGTGTTAGTATGTAATTTTGCAAGTACAATATTAATTGCTCTATTAAACTAATACATTGTACCTTGTACATGCGAATATTTAAAATTTTATATTTCTGTTTAAAGTTAAGTGTACTATTCAATTTGTGTTGACTACATTTTATTTTTATTACTAAATAAATCTAAATAAAATAATAACTGTACCATTATTTAATGACTTAAATTATTGAAAAGTTAATCAGTGACAAAGATAGGCATACCAAATGTAAAAGTAAAACGAAGATGTGTTACTTTTGTGGTTACCTATTCGCCAACGTCGGTCGTTGAGAGCTCTAACCACTTTATTCTTTCCTTAATCATCTACAACTCCGTCTTATATAACTCCTATTTTCAATATTATGTGAAGTCAGCAACAAAGAACTTCGCTCGACGCACAACTCCCTTCAAGTGCCCATTCACCGTTCTGACTTCATGCATTCCTTTTTCTTTATTCAGTCCATTCTTCTGTGAATTCGCACTTTCGAAATCAGGATGGCCAAAAGTTTCATCACTTTCAAAAGAAAAGTCAAAGATTTTCTTTAAAAACTTGTCGTCAGAACAGTAAATTCGTTAATTATTTATGTATTTTCGTATATAACTATTGTCATACATATATGTATGTATTACTTTGTATATATTTATATGTATCTATATTAACTTATGACTATGTATATTTGTGTGTAAGATATAGTATTTCCATTTTATTTATGTATTTTACTTATCATATTATATTTATGCTACAGTCATGTGACTTTTCAGCACAATCAATTTATGCACCTCCACCTTTAATCTCTGCACCACCCAAGGTTGATGGGAGAAAATCAATGGCATTAAGTCCGCTCTTTGTACTATTTGTGCAAGAAGAAAATAAATAAAAATAAATAAATAAGATGTTTTCACAAAATTTGCAATAAATAGGCCCCTAAACTCAAAATGTATTGAAATTTATACTTGTACTTGCATCAGAGTCACATAGAATTGATAAATAAAACTGCTATTATGGGATAGCAGCCTTTTTATAGTGGTCCGACTGCTCATCCTGAAGCTCCGTGAAACCAATAAACAAAAAAAATACTGACAAGAGCTCTGTGATCATCTTGAGAAATTAAAATATTAAAATATATATTTTTAACGTTAAAATGAGTAGACAAACAAACTATGTTCTTTTGTACTTTGTAACTTTTCACAACTAGAGACAACTTCCTAGGCTCTTATTACTTTGTCGACTCTGTGCTCGTGGAAGTGATAAAAAGTTGTTCATTGGAGTTTTGTAATTGTTTATAATGTACTATTAAAAATATGATTTCGAAATTTATCAACAATTTGTGACATATCATAAAATTGATAAATGATAGTAGAAGCATCTGTTTCTTAAAAGCAAAAAAATAGGCCTAAATTTTATGTTCGCATTTTGATATCTACAATTGCTGTCAGTGAATAACTCACTTATGTTTAAAATTAATTTCGTAACAAAAACATTACGGAATTTATTTCTAAAACTTAGGGTTCAATTTTTTTTCTCCACCAGATCCTTACCTCCATGATTTGAAAGGAACAAAATAAAAAAAGACAATTAATGACAATTTTATCCATTTCAAAAACAATCAAGGGTACAATGATTCACAAAGCTACCATAAGGGTAGCATATACAGCAAATGTTTTTCTTAACTTCAGTTTACACCTAATTGTTCTTGCTTACCAAAGCAAAGTTTTTATGAGAAAGGCAGAATGGTAGATCCCACGAGTTGAACATTGGTGTGGAAATTGACGTAAGAGGAATGTATAGAGCATCAGCTTCGGTAGAGTGGCAGGTGAGTATAAAATCGTTCTCTTTTTTAAATGTTACAACGATATCTCCATATTTTAAACTATCTCCCAGGTAAAGTATGTTACAGTACTAGTATGATATAATGATGATCCTTACGAGAATGTCTATACTTTAAAGTTAAATTATAACAAAAGTTATACTTAAAAAGATACGAATACTTATGCTTTATTGAAATAAGAAAACTGTTTCTTTTAATAATACATATTTAGTTTCATTTAGTACATTGCGTTATTTCAATAACAAAGTTTTAGCATGTGGTGTTTTACTTGTACTGTACTTTTATAACATAATAATTAGATAACTTTAATAATGTTTATTTATAAATATGAAATTAACATATTACGGACATAATAATCGATTATGCGCGATTATAGTAAGCTGTAAACCCAATCATTTAGTAAAATTGATTAGGTATTTTAAATGGCATCACTCGAATGGAATGAAATGATAAGCTCGAATGACTGCCTCGTAGCCCAGTGGTATAGGCGTTTGCTTTAGAAACGGAGGTCTGGGTTTGAATCCTGCGGGACTCAACAAATTTTCATTATTGTTTCCTTAGTTGGTTAGGGCAAAATGGGCCGATCACCCAATTATCTGAAAAGAAAGATGATCCATGCGTCGGATGGCATTTAAAAGTCGGTCCACCCACCAATCCGCATTGGACCAGCGTGGTGGGATACGGTCTAAAACCCCTAATGGATAGGGTATTAGGGAGCCATGTCCAGCAGTGGACTATGGCTGATGATGAATGGATGAATGATGAATGATGATAAGCCAATTTATCTGTTTCGATATGTAACCGATACTTATATTATAAGGAAGATTTCTATTCTTGTATGTACGTTTGTAATAAAATAATTCAAAATTTTTTAGAAATAAAGTAATACAAAGACAGCTAGATCCTTGAGCAACAAAGGCTACTTTTTACCATATAAAAATCTATAAATAACACGGGCACGCCGTGGACCAACTTCTAGTCAAAGCTGCACTTGGTGATAACATAAAATGGGTGCGTGTACTTATGTACGCGCGTGAGAAGTTATACTTTTGGCATCATTAAAAAATAGTTTTTAATTGTATGCAAATCAATTTATTACAATAAATAATAGAAGGATTGGAAAAGGATAATCAACAAAGTTCAGTTTAAATTTGAAAAATTAAAAATTATTAATAAGTTGATTTACGGATAGTCGCGTTTATTTCATTATTTTACCGACGTTTCGAACACTTCCAGCGGTTCGTGGTCACGGGGTAGACTCACCCGTGACCATGGCAAAATGGGCCGATCAGCCGATGGAAAGTGTTCGAAACGTCGGGAATTTAAATGTAAAATAAACGCGATAAAATCCGTAAAGTAATTTTATTTAATAATGTATAATATTCGAGCAAGTATGGAAAAATTAAAAATAAATAAATATTTATTTTCTTACATTAAGTCTAACATCAATTGTCTTATTATTCGAATTGTATTTTTAATTAAATGATGTCCACTCATAGTATTTTCCCGTAATGTCTGAATCGGAACTTCAGTTATCATTTTTTATCAAAAAGTTTTCATTAAATTTATTTAGTTATTTTTATAAATATTTATTATTTATTCAATATAATAGCAAATATTAAAAATTAATGTTTTAATTTGATGTTCAATTTTAATTTTTATCACAAACTTTTATTAAATTTATTTCTTTACTTTTTGAATATTAAATAACCAATAATAAGTATTTAACATTAATAATTTAATAATATTTAGAGTTAATTATATTAAATAAAAGTATTTTAATTTATATCAATAAATAATACATACGGATAGTTAACCTCAATTATATTGGAGCACTTGAAAAGTATATAAGCACAATTTTTTCACTAATATTCACAAATAGTAAGTAATATCAATCAAAATAATTAAGATAATTAAAGATGATAGATTTACAAGAACTAATCATAAATAATTCGATTAAGAATTAATGGATTCACAAGACGTACTTTGATATATCATATAACTGGTAGTTCAGCGCCATCTGTTGCTTACAAATGTAGAATTCTAAGAGATGTTGGCTTTACTTTGTACAGCGGTACTATAAATCAGAAGCTTTGATTATGTGTGACTAGATGGCGCTTATCTAAAACGTATTAATAGATAAATCACCATGTTGATATATTAAATGAATAAAAATATTACCATTATATCAAGTTGAATAAACATCATTACAAAATTAATATATTTATATAATAATATATTTAATATATATATTTAATATAAATTTGAATAATATAATAAAATATTATATAATAATATATATATATATATATATATATATATATATACCAAAACGAACCTTAATCCTAACTCATAGAGCGCATTATGCAACAACTATCGCAAATAAAAACGACAACTCCATTATCACTATTAAAAAATCAACCTTATCACTATGTAATAAGGTCCATTTCACTGTTTTCATTATAAACTGTTAATTTTGTAGTCACAGGTGCGCGATCTTAAAATTTCACCTCATCATTTTTCTTAACGCGCCTAAAGAAGTATAACTTCAAAAATCGCTTCTATTTGCTCGGTTTACTTATTGCTGTTGTAGTGTGTATATATTTTGTTGAACACTTAAACTTTTAGTTTTTTTTTTTTTTATTTTTAAACAGAAATATATTTTTTTACTGATTTTATTCGATTTCATATTAATTATTAATATAATAGACTTATTTAACTTTAATCTATTAATTTAATGAATATTTTTAATCGTTATGATTTGATTGCTTTATATTTTCAAGTTATAATGACATATTTAGTCCTCAAATTATATTTAATTGGCAATCTACTGCACTGCATTACAAATATAATTTAAATTTGCTGTCACCAATAAATAGCTTTTTTCTGTACAATTATTTTAAATAAATGCAATATGTAGTTACTCATTCAATGTTATTATATGTATACAGGTATAACTAATTGGTAATTGGAAATGGAAAGTTTCTGGATTTTACAAAGCAAACAGTTTTATTAGTTATTATATTACCATCATTTTAAGACATAATATTTCACAAATTGCTCAATACTTCTACGTAAAAATACTAGAATATATGACTCTTTAGCTTCTGGTATATTTTTAATCGACCTCAATTTGTAGGTATGCTAAAAACTTAGAGTTTTGCCAATGATGTATCCAGTCTTTCTACAAATTCAGCTTCATGAAATCTTTTAAAATCGGTCTTCAAATTTTAGAGATTATAAAGATCAAAAAGTAGTCTGTAAAAGTCCTTTTATATACAACTATACAAAAAAGGACTTTTACGAATTTTATCGTGTACTTTAACTAAATTCCTGACGTTTCTAACACTTTCCAGAGGCCGTGGTTACGGGGTAGATTGGTATGTCATGCATCTTGTTGCCATTGCTGAAGCAGGATTTCGAGCAGATGGTAAAACCTAACCATTTTCTGTATTGAAATTTGATGTTTTTTAACTTCAAGAGCCTCACTTGGTAGGAATCAGTGTTTTTAGCGAGGATTATGGTCGATCAAATCTGATGTAATGGTTTTGGTGATTTAATCGCGGAGCATACGCTGAACTGTTTAGGTCAGCCGTATGTTTCATCACGCGGTTC